>JBANAY010000004.1:14673927-15015077 GCA_037952775.1 Clonostachys chloroleuca
AGAGTCGATGCTTGTAGAGGTGAGCCCGGGTCCTGTGATTGTGTTCCTTATGACTTACTGAAGTGATCAATGAACCAATCTATGAATCGAAATACATATGGTTTCAACAACGCAGCCAGTGCAAAGAGGCACATTAGCTGGGTAAAGCCAGACATGTTGCCATTCAGGACCTGACTGGCAGCATTGGTGATGTTTGAGAAACCAGGAAGGAAGAGGTCCAAAATGGACATCGGCTGGGACAGTGGCTCTTGGATGAGAGGCGGGCTGGCGTTGCTGAGGAGTGTCATGATCGTATAATAGAGGCTATACTAATAAAAGGAAGGAGACGATGGCAATGTAGATTGAATGTGAAGAAACTGAAGTGGATCTCGCGAAGCTTCGGCTCACGACTCAATTCTTGGAAGGGTAGACCTACATCAGAACGAATATGATCTTCTCTCGTGGAAATCCCGCCTTCTTATGGTTCTCTCACCTACGCATCGCATCCCTATCTCCGATTCAACCTTCCGTTATCGGATTTGGTCTGACGAAGTCTGACGAGGCATTACCATTAATTGCCTGCCACTTACAAGCATCATTAGACATTGATCAACTAGGATGCATGTTGGTGCTCAGTTCAGTAGTGCTATCATAGAGGTCACATCTGATGCGGCCTGACTACCGCGCAGCTAATGCAAGCATCCCTCTCAGTAATGAACTGTTAGCCCTCGTTGTGTTCAACTGCAGGAACTATCCATAGCAAATCTACCTAGCCTAGGCTATTTTGGGCAATTCATTGGCCGCAGCTACCATGCAAGTCCAATATGAACTCCGGGCGGATAAAACATCCGATAGGCTACTGGTTGGTCGATCTCGGCATCGTGTAGCCAGGCCGGATATGTGGCTGGATAAATTGAAAACACCGCTGATTTGTGGATGGAGACCAGATAGTCGCATCTGCTCTGTGCTCTGTGCTCTGTGCTCTGTGCTCTGTGCTCTGTGCTCTGTGCTCTGTGCTCTGTGCTCTGTGCTCTGTGCTCTGTGCTCTGTGCTCTGTGCTCTCTACTCTCTGCTCCCTGCTCTGTGCACCGTGCTCTGTGTTTCAATGCCCTTACGATTCTGGAAGCACCTGGAGATAAGCTGAGTTACCACAAATGATTGGAGGCATATGAAATTTTCCTCTTGCATGGGTCGTCCCTCGGTTAGTGCTTGTGGAATGCTCTGTGGCAGAATGGACTCTCCTTTCATCTGTCTCCTTATGTATATCTCCCTTCTTATTGGCGAGAGGAAGATCTGTAGCAGAGAAATGGGCCGGATCCTCAAACGGCTAGATTTTTTTTAAATAGATATAGCACTATCTAATATACGTTTCAGAGCTTATCGCCCTCATCCCCCTCACTACAATAGTTCAAAACCCAAGGAGCTCGAGGGAGTGGTTTTATTGGTTGGTGAGCATGTGCAAAGGACATGTCTTCGAAGAATTCCGACCACGCGCCACAGCGCCCCAACCCGGCGCCACAATTCTTTGCCATTGCGTCACATGACGTATCCAAAAAAAAAAAAAAAAAAAATTCTGGGGGGTTTCAGTTTGGGCGTGAAATGTGTCCTCCTTTGTAGGCTCCCTAACCTATTATTTTTGAGTAGTCTTTCGAGTGCCTTCAGGTCCATGGCTTCAGCATCATGGGCAACGACATTGCCTCATTAATTAAAGAAAAGGGTTATTGGTTACTCAAAGACCCAGATGTTGGGGCACGCGCTGACCAGTTTTTGAAACCCCGCATTGATACTCAGAGTGTTGAGGCTCTGAAGCTAGCAAAGATATATATCCTCGACAATAAGGTGAAGAAGGTTCTTTTGCCTAACACATTCTGAGCTGACAACAAGGAGCAAAATGAGGATATCATCGATGCGATCTTTGACGAGCCTGTGATAGTCTTCTACAGAGGGTTTGGCCAGACGAAACGGGTCCACTGCTTTCGAAATAATGTACTTTTCCCAATCGCACCCAACACGTTGATGATGGTCTTCGGTTTCTGTTCCACTGCTTCGAAAATTCTGCTTTGCGAATCTTCGCATCTTTATCCACAGGGCGCGACGAATGCCCCGAACGGCGTACTTGGAATACCTGATGAAACACTCGAGCGCTTAATAGCTGCAGGGGAGGTCCAAGTAAGGGAAGAGAGCTTTGAACAAGGCGGCTAGTACGTGGTATATTAATAAGGACTTAGCATGGCTTCTTACAATATCACAGCATCATATCAGACGGCCGAATCGGTTGGAAGGTGTTACAAGGTAAAACAGCCTTCTTGGGGATTATGGAAATTCGTGAAGCAAGGAATCACAATTGGGTTGAGATGGATTTACCGAGAACTGAAGAGCATATTAACATTGTGGAGACGATGAAGGCGAAGAACAAGACTCTCTGTGCGAACTTTCGGTGGCTAGAATCCGCTTAGATGGTTAATTCTAGGAATCCCAAGGAATGATATCGTATTTCATCTGTTCTCTTGGGCGACGCTTCTATCAATGGACATATGAGGTAGGTATTGACTTGAGTCACCAACCGCTCCATCACCATAAAATGCTGCGAAGGGCGGAACAGCGGCTGTCTGAGAACTGGATGCCTTTTGTGAAGGAGAGAAATGGCATCGGTCATGGACCGGATCGGCGGATGAGTGTTGATCGGCAGTGTATGAGCGGTTCTCGATATGATCAGGAATGGCAGACCGGTCGATCGTTAACGAAGTTGCGAAGGCGGGATACTCAGGAAGGCTTTGATCAATAGATGGATCGGCTATTGATGAAGCTGGGAAGGTGGGAGCCTCGAGAAGGTCAGGGTTGACAGACGGGTCAATTGTAAAAGAAGCTGCGAAGGCAGGATACTCAGGAAGGCTTTGATCAAAAGGTGGATCGCTTGTTGATGAAGCTGGGAATGTCGGGGCCTCGAGAAGGCTTGGATTGACAGGCGTGTCGGTCGTTGACGTGGCTGCGAAGGCGGGATTCTCGAAAAGGTCATGATTGACAGACTGACCGATCGTTGACGAAGGTGCGAAGACGGAGTTCCCGAGAAGGCCAGGGTTAACAGACTGGCTGACCGTGGGTGATGTAGCTGGTAATAATTATTGAGACGAAATCCCGAGTCACATGTCTATAACTCACCGAATTCATTGAGTTTTGAGTTTCCTGTCGAAATTGCGCGTCGTCTCGGACTAGCAGTTTGGATCTTCTTACTGCCAGCTCCGCAGTCCTTTCGCAGTCGCTTTCTACCCTTTCCGTACGACGCCAATCGATTATCAAGCATTGCACTAGCTCCTTCATTCAACGAATATTGTTGCTCGAGTGCTTTGATCATGACGTCTGATGCAGCGTCGACATTCTTTCCACACTTTTGTAAATGGGTCGAATAAGTTTGGACTTTGGTTATTTCGTTATTGCATATAGGGCATAGGACGGCGCAATCGACATCTATCAATTTGTCATTCGTGAAAGCTAGACATAGTTTGGGGTAAGGGATATAATTACGTTTGGGCCAATGTCGCTCTAGATTGTTGCGCCGATTAAATTTCATGGAACACTCGGGGCAAGGCAGGAGGGCGCTTTTGTCGGATTCTTTCTCAACTCTTAAGCCCGGAGTAATGGAAAGCCCCGGAGTCTCATTGCCATCTGAGGCGTTGGCGGCGCAATGCTGGGCCACGAGCCTCAAAACGCGGCTCTAGGGATTGTCAACAATCAGTTATTTAGCAGACGCGGCCACATCATACCTTGAACTCCTCTATCAGGCATTCCACATCCTTGGAAAAATCGAGGAAAGCTTGACGGCCTTGTCCTTGAGCCATTTCTATTGCGGAATGGCGATGTCGGAAAGTAAGTTAGTCCAAGACGCAAGTGAGTTCGCTTCAAACTCAGGTGCATTGGGCTTAGCTACTACTTGCATACACAGAACGGCTTAACGGGGTCCGATGAATAGCCGAAGTAATATTTGATGTCCCACCGGAGATCATCTGACACTGGCTATATATGTCTCTTCTTTGCCACGATTTATTTTCACAATGCTTCTACTTGGCTCAGCGTCTAGTTCCATCTCTACAGGTGCGTACCTATACGAGCGATCTGGAAATTTCACCCTTTTTGCCTTGGTTGCTATCGCTCACCTCGAATACAGAACTCTACATCGACTCACCTCTTCGGGCATGGCGGACTGTTTGACATGTGACGGTACGGGAAAAAAGGGAGGTTTTGACTGTACTGACTGTGACGGGGATGGGATTAGGAAGCCATAGTAGTGATGTCTTGCCTACTTATTAAAAACTGAGACATTTTTAACCCCTCGCCTTTGGTAGTTCCCAAGCTACTGTAATCTCTGTCTATGTCATGTGTTTCTGAATTCTATGGTCTGTAGTGGAGTGTGTGGCCTATGCTCTCTGCTCCTCGGCTCCTCTGCTCTCTGCTCTCTGCTCTCTGCTCCTTGCTCTCTGCCCTGTTCAGCGCAGGCTTAGGAGGATGCACGGACCCACCAATGACGCATGCTATACGAGCTGTAATTAATCATTTAGCCAGCACCACTGGAAATATGTACGTATGGGGTTGAACTTCAAATCTCGTCATGTCTGGGCTGGTTGCGAAAACTCCACAGCGGTATCGAGCAGGCTGCAAGCGAAGTAGTTAGTCAATTAAGAATCTGCAAATAAGCGCTCTTCGATTAGTTTGAGTGCATTCAGATCATGCTCAATATGAGCGACATCCGGAAAAAGGCCGCCCCAATTCATCGTACCAGCCTTAGGGCCCATAGGTTCGCCCTTAGGTCGACAAGAATCAAAGTCAATAAGAACAGCACTACTATCTTTACCGTCGACCATGATATTGGAGAGATTGATATCCCCGTGGACGAGATTCAGAGAATGTAGATGTGCAACTCCCCTTTTTATATCCTCCATAATGGCCTGCTTTTCGTTGTAATCTAATGATTGATCCCTCAGCAACATCGCCAACGTTTGTTTATATCGCTTTAGACATAGTCCTTTGATCCGACCATCAATGACCGCACACCCATAGTAGACGCCGATATTAGGATGTGGTGCCTGCCGTAACTGCTCGTACACTCGGGCTTCCTGCAGTTGCGGCTCGTAGAAGGACTGTTGCGTAGCGAAAGAACAGTGGCCATACGTGAGGAGATTTGGTTCTTTGATAAATATACTCTTTAGATCAAGAGGAAAGTCCGGTGCTATCGTCAGGTCGGTTGGAAATGGTGCCCGAAAATGTGATATTGGTATAGCTGTTAGGGGTATCTGGGTTGGGTCGATATCTCCTTTGCGTCGTGGGTCTCGTCCAAAAAAGTATTGGTCACCCTCGCGCAGGATGACCATTCTGTGGTCGAATTCTGGTTCATCAGTCTCTGTCCAGACCGGCTGACAAGCCAGGATTTCGAAAGAGTTCCTGGAGGTGGTGTCCATGGTGAATAGCGACGAATTGTCCATAAGAATTGTCTACTGGTACCGTCATGCTTTTGCTCAAGCCTCATCTATTCTGCCGTGACTCACCGCTTGACCATCTGAACATTAGTAATCAAGCCACACCGTATTCCCCTATCGTAGTCCACCATCGTAGTCCACTATCGTAGTCCACTATCGTAGTCCACTATCGTAGTCCACTATCGTAGTCCACTATCGCAGTCCACTATCGTAGTCCACTATCGTAGTCCACTATCGTAGTTCGCTGCCTAGTCGGTGCGCTCCGTATTTCACAATAATGAAAAGGTAAAATGCTATATAGAATAACTGAAATCCTCTCGAGCGTCTCCTTTTATTCTATGCTTCTACACCACAAAGCAGACAAACAAAACAGCTAATCGATCATTCAATTATCTATACCCTCGCATTCAATATGGCTTTCAAGGAACCAACCGAGTATGGACTTGTTGATTCTTGCGACTGGGTTACAAAGCGCCGAGCCGATGGCTCCACCTACAGGGTCAGAATTGTTGACTGTGGTAACACCAAGTGCAAATACTCTGACTCCTACATTGCAGGTAGTACCCACACATCCTCTACCTTTCTGCCACGCCCACTGATGAACTTGTGCAATAGGAGCCTAGAGCGCTTTAGGGAAGAAAGGCGGGCCAATGTGATTGGCAACCGAATGGGCATAGCTAATCAAAGACGTGTAAGGGGGCATCCAAATGCGTGCGATAATAGCCCATATTAGCTTAGTTCAATGAATTATTTTGAATGCAAACCCAGAGTAGCACTAACTTACGTAAGCAGCACATTTGATTTACCCGCTCTTCTGATGGTTGCCAGAACTCTATTTACCAACCATATGTTGATGCCTCGTTCAGAAATGGAAGAGGTCACCACAGATGAAGCCCCCCATATGTTGAACTCCTCCTGCAACGCCTTAGTACATATGAACGCGTGTCTGGGATAGAAGTATCCTGGCAGGAAACCCAACAAGCTGGGGAAGAATCAACACCCAACATATTCCTCGGAAGTGGTGGATTCCCCGCCTGGCTCGCATATCATCTCACAAAAAGCGCGACAGAGGTGCAGCACTACATCCCCAATAAAGCTGACTATACTAGAGTAATCTCTGGTTTAGAGAATGAATCTGTTACGTCTCGACAACTAGTTGCGAAACAACTTGCTGGCAAAATTGCACCTGAACTGATGATCAAAATCAATAATCTAAGAACTAAAAGGATCAGACCGCTCGAGAATAGTACTACCAGTCAACCTGGGAATAAAAGACAGCGTAAGTAGGGCTTTCCATTGAGTGATCTTGTTCTGACGTGTGCCAGGCACGGTAGATGTCAATGGCAATCCCTCGGCTTCCCCGACAACTCGCCTCAGTCTCGCTCCGACTCTTGATAACGGACATGCAGCGACTTCCAATAACACATTTGTTGCCAATAACACACATACTACGACTGCCTCACATGCAACGACTTCCAACAACGCCCGAGCTGATGTCGTATCAGTTGAAACGCCAGGCTACTTTGCTCAGGAGGAACACGTGCTAGTCAACGCCTCCCTTACTGCTGCCACGAAACTTTTCCCCCGTGACTTATCGTATGCGATCAAACGAAACCCTGACCCAAGAAGTGACCATGACTTGGTGGCCGCCATATCAATGACATTCGCGGACGCACTATACATGAACAAGTTGGACTGCTATATGGCATTGGAGATCACGACTGATAAAGTACAACACATGGCTCGAGAATTATTTGGGATACGCTTGGAAACAGTAGCTGGGCTCCGATACGTTTATCTTCCAGGCAGTGCATCCAAAATTCTACCTAACCCTATGTTCACCTTGCAAGGATGCGGATGCAATATTATTCACTCTACCTTTGGCAGCGAGGTGTCTAATGCAATTATGGCGAGTCCAAAATATCAGGATGACATGAGACATGCGCGTGATGCGACTGACGCCGTCAGCATGATGGTCTCACTCTCGGCCGATGAGGGCGCTACCCTCTCTGTGCATCTTGGCTTATGGGAGGGTACTGAAATCAAGAAGAAATTGTATATATAATACCAAGTAATTATGATTCAATACCAAGCCAACTCTCTTTCACCTTCCCATCCTTTCCACCAAACCAAAGCTTTGTGCCTTTTGGTACTATGCCCTCTCCATCGCACTTATCATACGACGCGGTCGGTGTACTTGTATCTGTTGCAGAATATACCCGTAAAAAGCAAGCGGTCCAGTAAACGGTCTGACCTGACCCGTCGATGGTGGTCGGGGGCTTTTCAGCGTCGCTGAAAAATTCTTCGCCCTTAGAGTGAGCCTTGAAATTGAACGACTGCAAAACATGTCAGTATAACCCAGCCCGGGCCAGATAGGAAAACGTACCATCGGAAATATCACTCGAAAACTTTGGGATATTCCGTGTGGTAAGATTGATACTTCGCGCCATAGAGTGTGGGCAATATGTAGTAGCAACCTCCACCGTGTTAGACATCGATATTGGGTATCAATCGAAAATGGCTCATTGGAGGATACTCCTCAAATCTGCCGTCACGCAAGAAATGGATTTGGAGGCATCCTGTGTGCTTACCTTGGGATGCAGAGGAAAAACGCAATTAGGCGTTAATGAGGGTCGGTTAAGGCTTTATAGTCCTGGACGAGAATGACGACGTACCTCCTACACTTTGAGCCAGCATACATTAACCCCTCCGTCGTATTGAGTACCATGAAAAAAATACTAGAAGCACAAGTGGGACGAGTGGGGGTACGGTAATGAGGAAAGCTAGATCTTGAATATGCAAAAATTCCGAGCTACATATGGCTAAAAATCGCTTTGGTAATAGCCGAAAAATAACCGTTAGGCGAAGAGCAGAGACTCCTCAACCTCAATTTCTTCCAAAGCGGCTATTCTTCGGCTATTAGATCATGCTACCAAAGAGCGGTAGTTATTAGCCAATCATAGGGTGCTCCAAATTCTTGTACTGTTATTTCTTATTGGTCCAGAAGGGCCTGCGAGATTTGTTGTTGTTCCTGCACTGCAGGACATGTCGTACTGTTTGCCGGCCGGATCTGCAGTCGTATTTGTCGGTACAGCCTTTCCTGGTCGGACTCCGAGGTTGAAGAGTTCTCTGTCGTGTTTGGCCGTAAGTGGGGATCTACCGGAATTAGACAACCCATCCTTTACTCCGGAGCTCGTCTGGAGCCTGGACGAACTCTACAAGATATATTATCCGGATGGGGCTCTCGGGTCTTGAACCTGGCTGTCGGTACTAGCCCTTTCTGATGCCTGCAGGAAAGCGTGGGCCAGGGCCTGTTCGAGATTGTGATTGGACAACTTAGGCTCTCTGTCGCTAGAAGTCAAACGCACCAGCCAAACTTATGGAGGTATGAAGCGATGGATGATGACCCTGAAAAGTCACACCCTGGCTCTCCGTTGACTCCCCCAATCTCTCCACCCAACAACGGCGCCTTTCGTTAGAAGACAGTAACCACTTCATTGCACTTTCTTAGCGGTAAAACCAAAGACGGGCTATGCCGTTCCATCGCTCCCCCAGGAACGCACGCTGAAAACCCGTGGTTGCAATGTGTACTTGGGTTTGGAACCAACAACTTGACGCCTCCATCCCATCGTCTGGTTGAAGTCTGGCAGTGAAAGCTTGTTCGCTGCCCCTTGCCGAATGACGAGCGGGCCAGCTCTTGAATAAACTGACAGGGAAATGTTTGTTTTGTCTTAGGTCGGTTCTATTTCGGCGCAGAGGAGCAGGGGTGACTTGAGGATAAATACGAATTAGAGTCATAACAGAGATGTGGGGCCAAAAGGCAGTGGCATGCACTTGCCAGGCAAGGTGAAGGCAACGAGTACGAGGCTTGGGAAAGATGGACAAGCATTGTCGCTAGACTACTAAGCTAGGGGAACGCTGTGGGGAATTAAGTGCTATATCTGAACTCAAGAGTTCGCAAATGGAGGTGGGGGTGTTCGCTGGCTGCAGGTAATACACCTAATACGATTCGCTGGGAGAGACACACGTGACCAGAGCAATCCCACCAAGCAGCCGAAACCAGCTGCCACGCAACTCTGCCTCGCTATTGGTGCAGACAACAGTAATAGGGCATATTTTCTGAGTCTGAATGTACTTCGTGCACCATGATTCTACTAGATAGTAGTTGTACTCACAGCTAAACTTCTTCTGTACTGTGTTAACCCTGGTAGCTTGATTGAAGACTGGAGCGGTTGACTCACATAAATATAGTTGCACATGCTAGATGGCGGATATATATTTTCTTTGGGGTCCTCGTTGTACTCACGCGAGAGGCGCGTTTCATTAAGAGAATACAACATACTTGAGGGCAGTGTCACCGGCCGCGTAAAATGGTGGTAGAACCTACAAAGTACCACTGGCCGTTATGTAGCAGTTCAGCATAGCTCACTATATCATCATCACGCCTAACTGTGGCGCCTTAATACGTTCTAGGTAGGTATGATGGAGCATGACTGCTGCCTTTTCACCACAGGTCGTGCTAAACTTCTAGGAAAGGGATACTACATGTTGGCTCAATGATTGGTACATTAATTGAGGACCTCCAGTCGAACCGAATCAATGGGACTGGTGCTAATGTAGGCTGTCACATGTCTAGTGAGAAGAGGCGCCAAATTATGTGATGCCACGCACCCTGTGGCGTCTGCAGGAGGCTAACCAATATCCTGCAACCTAAGACATGACGCCGCGCGTCAAAGCCGACGTTTGGCTGATTAAGATGGATGAGGGAGAGGGGGTTGACACCACTGCGAAAGTGACCACGGAGTGATAAGTACTACCTCGGGTCCCCCGCCCCCAACTCAACTCAAGTGGCAAACAAATGTGTTCACTATCGCTATTTTCACAGCTCAACCATTAGTCTGCTATCACCGCGCGATCATTCGGAGCATGGCCTCCAGTACGACAGCCGAGATACACCTCTCGGATCTTAGGGATTCCAATGCCCCTCGCCCGGTATCAATCACAGATGTAAAGCATCTTTCCTCCTACAATTGGATCGAGGGAACCACCCCAGCGATTGCGGTTCCCGGGCTTCCACGCCTTTGGACACCTCCAAAGGGTTCACAGAGGCTTCAGAAAGACTCAGGTCTTGTTTATATTGCAGAAAACTCCGCGCGCCATCCGGCAAGCCCGATAGAGCCATTGTTTCGATCGTTACTCATGACGCACCCTTCGTTCAACCTTGGTTCAGTCGATGTAATAACCGATCGAAATAACATTCGCAAGCTGCTTCAATTCGTCAACCCTGATCGAGGAACGTACGAGGCCAAAGCATTCACCATCAATGTTGAGTTAGTCAAGGACACTGCCATCTTTGGCCGAACCGAACCGGTCATCAGTGAGCATATTGCGCCTCACGAGTTTCGGGGCTATGGCCATCAGTTTGAGGAAAAATACACCACGTCTAAGCTCAGCGGATATTCGGGTCATTTTCGAATCATATCGTACCGTTTTTGCAGCATGAACTTTATCGTTCGTCACGAAACAGATGGCTATATCGAGGGCGCCGGCTACAGAGAACAAGAAGGCGATGGCCTCTCTGACTTGATGGGACACCTGTCATTGACATCAAAAACAAGTAGCCCAAACATCATTATGTCCGGGACCGGGCTGAGAGTCGAAGGCAAGGGGCATGCGGTGCCACTCGCGTCAACCCTCGAAATCAAGACACGCACCAGAAACAAGCCTCTCACCATTGACGAGGTCGCGCCACAGCTCTGGGTATCTCAAACTCCCAATCTCGTGCGAGCGTACCATGACCGAGGCACGTTTGTTGAACCAATTGTGGAGGACGTATCCTACAACATTCGGAGGTGGGAAGCGACCAACCAGTCAGACCTGATGAAGCTGGGCGGTTTGATCGAACAAATTGTCCAATTTGCAAAGAATTTTGGTGGAAAGGCGACGGTCAAATACAACATTGGGACGAAATAAGCTTATAATTCAGAAAAATGCGAACCTGGCCAAGACATTGCCTGAAGATATTTACACCATGTGGAATGACGACGATGCTCGAGAGAAACGTGACGGAGATCCCCGCCAGGATGACAAAACGGGCCTCGAAGATCCTGGCAAAGCAGCCGCCGCAGAAATCGACAAGAACACTTTGCCAGGCAACTATGATATTCCCGACAGCTTGCCCTTTGCTGCCGTCATTCGGTCTGGAATTGCAAAGGGTTTTCGACAGTTTTTTCGCGACATGCCAACCAACCTCGACGACTACTGCATGCTTTGCAAATCACTCGAGGCGGCGCATGTGGACGTTCTTCAAGGACGTCGAGTCCGCGACTTGACGGATGACATGAGGCGCGGCAAAGACGACTGGGATCCGCTCGAGCGCCGCAAAATTGCTGGAGTAAAGAGCGTTGCACGAGACTCTGCCTTTCAACTCCTCTACATGTTACTGCAAAAGGGCGACGAAGATCGCAACGCAGCGTACAATGCGACTTTGTTTGTGGTTTCGCATAGCAGAATCTTTAGCTCAAAGACACGCATGATGGTTCGGCGGGCCTTCAACTACCAGGGTCTACGCCTTCACCTAAGCAGGCGAAGGAATTGGACAAATGGCCAACGGAGAATTTCGCCGATGAAGACGACGCAACTACGGAGGAAGATGCTACATGGGACTATTGGGACTCTGATTACTCGTGACCATCGGTAATCCTGGGAATGCAGATATGCTTTGTTCGTTGTGGAATGACAGGATCACAATGGGGAATTAGTTACTGCTGCATTGCCTTGAGTGCTCATCTCACCAGAATGTATCCCTCTAGTTAATCAATTTAGAGGCATTTTGACTAGGTCAGGAAGGGAATAAAGCGTATGCATTAATAACAGCCTTTTCATGTATACCTGGGGTGTACACATCATATATCTACATTGCTACATAGCTTCCTACACTCTTGTTAACCTTTGCAGGAGAGGAAACCCATGGGTAGAGTCTCTAATAAATGAATTCGTATGCAACCAACTTTTGGTGCACTGCAGTGTACCCATATAAGTGAAGACATTATGTTGTACTGCGCTCAAGACGTAGCGATTCTTCCTTGGTTATACAACTATTACAGCCGCAAAATTACTCCAGCATGGGAGGAGAAGATGCTCATAGCATCTAAAAAGAGAGTAGCCTTATCTCATCCTATACACGGACGTCAGTCACCTTGCGACACATCATGCATTCCAAAGTGCCGGATCAACTGGCACTATCGGGCTACCTGGGACGAGTGCCAGGTCACTATCCATTGTAATTCTTTCTTGCGAGAGCCGCCCTCCTATGCGGCGCTTCAATTTCGTAGACTAGCGCACCTGAAGGCTCGCTCGAGACCGCCGCTCTGGGTACAGTACTGCTCATATTCGGCTTCCGCTTTTCATTTACACGATCGACACATCAAAAGGTTCCACACAGTATGAATAATTGAGGCAAAGACAAGCTAGACCTGTGACATCATCTTAAGTACCTCCAATATAGACCCCGGGAACGCAGCCTCAGGCAGTAATCCACGAGTATATATGCATATGTGTACGCACATACATACCGGTACTTATACAGTATGTGTAGGGAGTAAGTATGCAGAAATTATTCATAAAACTAAGGTGCCTTCATTCCTACCAGGCGATCGAGAACAGTCTTGCACCACATGTGTGGTGATAACATTATTAGCTATCGCATAAAGTTTTGATATGCGATTGGAGGAGGCTGTTGATGCCATTGCTGTGGATACGGAATGTAAGCCGCACTTTGACGAGCGCAATAGGATGCCGATCCCAGCAGAGATCTCACGGTACTGCTCCAGCTTAGTGGCTGTTGTGAGGAAGAACAATAAGTATGAAGGGCCCATGGAGTTGCAGTTAGCACATTTCTCAGTTAAAGAATGGCTGATATCTGATCGGCTAGACGACGGCTTAGCAAAGCAGTTCCATGAAATTTTCGCCCGGTCAATTATCTCTACAGTCTGCACGACGTATCTCTTGGGGTTGAACCATGGTTTCCCCGCGGAAGAACTTAGGGAATTGTATCCATTTGCCCAGTATTCTGCACAGTACTGGGCGTATAACGCAGCCATGGTCGAAAAGTCTCAAGAAACAGTCAGCGAGGCTACAATAGAGCTACTTCAGAGTTGAACAAGTTATGAAAGCTGCTATCGACTCTATCAGCCTGATCGTCCGAGTTGGGACGATAGTGATGACACACCATCTACCTTATACTATACATCATTTTTGGGAATGCTTCATGCCGTCAAATATATACTTTTTAATAGCAGTGCAGATGTCAATACACAAGGTGGACACTATGGTACTGCTCTACAGGCCGCCTCAGCTAGAGGAGACAACGAAATCATGCAGCTCCTTCTCAACAATGGTGCCGATATTAATGCACAGGGAGGATACTATAGCACTGCTCTACAGGTCGCTTCAGCTGAAGGAGACGACAAGACCGTGCAGCTTCTTCTTAATAAGGGTGCTAATGTTCATATACAGGGCAGACGCTATGGTACTGCTCTACAGGCCGCTTCAGCTGAAGGACGCAATAAGATCGTGCAGCTTCTTCTCGACAAAGGCGCTAATATTAATGCACAAGGTGGAGGTTTTGGCAATGCTCTACAGGCTGCTTCATATGGAGGACACGATAAGATCGTGCAGCTTCTTCTCGACAAAGGCGCTAATATCAATGCATACGGTGGGCACTATTCCAGTCTGCGTAGAAAACAAATTTAAGGCTAATACGCGCAAGTCTCAGCTAGGCCCCCGAGCTGGGAAGGCTGATCGAAAATTGACATCGTCCGAATCAAGCAAATCGCAGGGTTGAGGCTTGCTCACATCGTTGCATCACATCGTTGCTAGACTAATCATTCATAGCCTATTCTGCCACGGTTGCAAATGAAGCGGTAGGCTATTAGGGAAAAACAACGGGCGTGGCCGAATATGAGTCATAATGGATGCATTGATGTATCCGTATGAGACTCGGCCTGTTACAGTACGAATGTCAATGTACAGTATGTAAAATCTATGCAAGTGACAGGAATATCTGCATTTCTTTTTCAGTCACGTGATTCCCTATGAAACCAGGAAAATACGTCCCCTCGTACTGTACCTTGAGCTGCTTGTGCCGTACCTGCCAGTATGAAGTAGCACTGTCCAAATTGCTATATACTTAGCAGTACTTTTGAGTGACTCGTCTTCAAGAGCGCTTTATTTCCAACAATTCACTTTAGCGCAATAATATTGGGCTGAAATGCAGCCGTTAATGGCTGAAAAAAAATTCCCATGTATAATAAAGTATCTTTAAGTACCCGCAAGGGTGTGTAGTAAGCCTCTAAAGTAGCAAAGAGACTGGAAAGAAGGAAGCCAAATATGAGCAGTACTGTACTGTTCGCTGAACTTCTTATGGATTGCGGCCCATTTCAGCCCTTCCTTCCCTTCCTTCAACTTGATTAGCAGTTCTTCCTCCTCTGGCGTAAAACTGGGGTTTAACGCTGCCTCTGGCCTGCTTCGACCGCCCTTCCTTCTTAAGATAGGCGACTGCGTCCCGTCGCTGTTGGGACAATCTGCTGGTCGGCCGTCCTCGCACTGCCAACCCAATACAAGTGATGGCGATGCCAAGGGCCAATTGCTGTCTGCTACCATACGGACGCTCGAGGTCTGGTATAAGCCCAGGCGGCACTGGGATCCCACCAGGGTAGCTCACGTTAGAAGCCATTTGAGATCAATATCACTCCCAGTATATGGATAGTCGTGAATGTGATTAAACCCAATAATTTATCGTACGTGATAAGGACAGAAGAGAGGAAGAGGCTGCCGCAAAACCAGAAAGCGGGCACAAGCATTGAGTGAAGTCTATCACCGCCACAGGGTAACCCTTTCTTGGTGTGGAGGCCGCCATCGAGCCAATGAGGGCTCATTCTAATGGACCCACCGAGACAACATCTCGGGCGAAGGCACCGTGGCAAGCCCAACCGTTTCACGTCCTTGTGCTGCGAAGAATGCTTGCAGACCAAAAATTGTCTCACGAAGAATAGGTCATGAGCTCGGCACTAGCAAGCCATTTGAGACTACCGGTACACCAGGATGATGTGTAGCGTGCGAGGCTGTTTTGCACTAGCCGGAAGCGGTAATCGCCTTGGCCGGAGGTACCGATCGGCGTGTTGCAACGCAGCTTGCCATCGGCAACGCACCAGTGCCGGATCGTCTTGTCGTCAGATCTAATGCCACGGGTCAATCCCCGCGATCGTGTAGAGGGCCGGATCGAGGCTGGGCGTTGTGGATAGAGTATTGCGTCTTTCGTAGATTCAGAGCAGTCGGCAAGGGTGGTATTGTTACGGAGGAGGAGACGGTTGAAGCTACATTCAGGTGTCTTCAGCGACGTTTGATGCCGTTGTTTGAGCCTCGTGTCCGTTCATTATACTTTGGGGACTTCTTCCAGATACTTCTTGGGAGGGTTGCGGTTTCGATGGGGATGATTGCAGGCCTCCGACCCAAAGGCTGTAAGAGGGTCCAGCGCGTGCATGGGCAAGGGCGCGGGCGCAGCCACAGGTAGATGAGTTCCGGCCGGGACGTGTCTCTGAGAGATGCGATGGGGGTTTAGTCCCCGCCGCATCCTGTTCGGGGCTCGTCAGTCGGTTTGGAGCTCGAGCTACCGATAGGAGATACCGAGGACGCGATAACTATGGGGGATGACGGCGCTAGGCGCGGCCGTTTCGGTGCGGGTGCGGCAGATAGGGCGTGGTGTTGTAGAGAAGGGTTATGGGTAGGGGTAGAGGTTCGGAGGCATCGCCATCGTCCTCTTCTGCGGTGACATCCACCAGTTCCGCCCTGTGTAGGAGAGGTCGATCCTACTCCCTAGCTCGGCCATCTTGTGGTTGCAGCAGGATTCCTTCAAGGTGGACTAGAGGCGCCAATATGACAAAGCACACTCCCTGTGGAGGAAGTTCACCACCGTCGTCATCCTGGACGAGCAGGTCAACGCCGCCGGCGACCCGGAGCTGCGAAGGCTGCTGGCGCGGATCCGATTCGGGATCCAGGACCAGTCGGATGTCGACTTCCTCAACACCCACTGCTACCAAGAAGGTAGGCAAATCCCGTGGGAGACAGGCATCACGGTGGTGGCGCCGCTCAACAGAAACCAGTGGGACCTAAACATGGAAGTAACGCTAGCCTTCCAACAGCAACGCAAAGCAACACTGCGAATCTTCATATCGGATCACAAGTGGAAAGACGGTCAGCTGACGGAGGAGGAGGCACTCATGGCCCCCAACTGTGGCGACGACAGCGCAATACCGGTGCCGGCCGTCTTCCTGTTCGTGCCGGGCATGCCCGTCGTCGTCAACAATAACACCCACCAGGGCCTGAAGCTCGTCAACGGGGCCAGCTACAAGGCCGTAGATGTCATCGTAGACAAGGCATTTCCGGGTTACCAGGTCTCAGCCGATATTGTAATCCACTACGGGCCTCCAGCATGGATCCTCCTGGCGGCGGAAACGACTCGGGACTTCAACTTCGTCGACCTGCCGCCCGGCACGATCCTACTGATGCCGGTGAGTGTGAAGGTGGAATGCCAGCGGAAGCGGCCGTGGCAGCATCACGACGTCACGCGGAGAGGGCTCCCCTGCACGCCGGCTTTTGCGTGCACTGACTACAAAGTCCAAGGGAGAACTTTGGGCCGGGTAGCGCTAGAATTGCGCGGGACCAGGACGACGAAATTGCCTCTTCCGTACAACAAACTCCATGGCTACACAATATTAGCAGCTTCGCGAACACCGGAAATATGTAGATGGGGTGCTGAAAGTGGAGCTTGACCCAATATATGCTGGGCTGTACTTACTGGGCTCGACAATTACCCACCTGGGAGCTCGTCCGTGCGAAGATGTTGGAATACCCTCTGTACAATCAAGTTGGTTTCCCAGTCTTCCCAAGTATCCAAAGTGGAAAGAGTAGCCGATCAAGCCAGCCATTCAGCCACCCACGAACGTTTGTTGGCAAATCGCCTGCAGCAGCCGCCCGGACACTATGTCAACATTGCGCATCATGTAACGCGGCGTGCCTACGTGAACATCCAACTGCATGTACCCTTGTTCAATCAGCTCTCAACACGGGCGACACGCTGGCACCTCCGGGTTCGGCCAACTCCCTTTCTCGCTCCAAAAATAATGCGTATATGCATCAGCGAGATAAGGACATATGTCCCAAAAGTGAACATGAGTTTGTGAGGACATCTAAATCAAATGACTGATGATGATGTGTCTCTGTGCTACGTTTCCGCATGTCAATCGTGCCTAAAAAACGTGGGTTCTGTGACTCACCCTCGGGAATACCTAGGCTAACTGGGCAAACCTATGGGGCAAAGATGCGAGAAGACCCTGGGCCCTTGTGGATAACATTGCCATCCGTGGCCTTATGACGTAAATCCGACCAGATTCGGTATAGAAATATTGCGGGAAGGGAATACAATAAGCGACCGCACCATCGGCTAATAATAGCTCTTCTTTAATCATTTAATAATCACGTGGCCTGCGTACGCCCAATTGCGAACGAGACCCACCGCGTACAGAGTGCACTAAACAGGACCGCGCAAAGTCGCGTACGAGAATGGCCAATCTCTCGCGTACGCAAACGCTTTTCCTATTCGGCTGATCGCACGAAGCATTATTGCGTACGCAGAGTCGCGTACTAGCATCACAGCAAACCCTTCCTAGCGTCATCCTTCGCCTTGAGTTACCATGTCGGGCCTTGCCTTTTACCAATGTGGTATTAGCCAACTATAGTAAGATTCCCCAAAACTACCCGAGTTTCAGGCCTTGCATTTATTGAATGACTTCCATCATTAAGGTGAGAATTAGTCTAACCTCTTTTGTAAACTTAAACATTAAAGTGGGTTTGCCTCCTTGGGCTCCCTAGATAGCCTCCTCTTCTCTCCCCGTCATGGAACCTAGAACTGTAAGGATAATAGACGATTTATGACTGGTATCAAGAGCATTCCTACGAGTAGAACAGCCAACCAATCTCTCGCTAATAGTGTAATGTGAAGCTACATGAACGCCCTTTCACTCCTGCGAAACCATGCAAGACACCTAGCTCCAGCTTGCTTTAATGCCAAGGGTCGTCAGGTAGGCTCGGTTATCAAAAAGTCGTTCCTTTATCGGGAAGAAGGTGTAAATAAACCATGCGTAATATCTCGTTTTGCTCATCAAAGAAGCCAGTCCATTGCTTGAGGTGCTCTGGAAGAAGCTTATAATAGGCATGGATGTTGCCTGTGGTACTTTTGGACAGGTCGGTTTCGACCGTAAGGCGGGCGTAAACGAGGTTGTGGCAGGCCTCAAGATACTCATCCAGCGTCGTAGGTCGGGTCTTTTCCCTTTCCTCATCCTGTTCGGTCGCTGCTTGGTCCCTTTCGGTTTCTGCTCGATTGGCTGCTCCTCAACTTTTCCGTGTCCGTCGGAGCACTCATCGCATCGTCCGAGAGGGTAAAAATCGAATTCTAGGTCAGACTCAGAGAAGCAAAGTCGGTTTAGAATCGATACAGGCTCAACATCAAGAATGAAGGGGCAACGGATTACTTAATAGTGTTGGTAGCGTCGCGTTGCCTGTGTTAACACGTCGTGACTCGGCCATTAGAGTCGCTCCTCTAGCGACCGTAGATTCACGTGGGCACTACCTGAATCCATAGGGTCCAGTTTTTATAGAGCCTGATGACCTATTTGAAGAAGTTTGGAGGGTGCATAGTGAGTGCTCGTAATCGGTTTGTTGTGATGTGACCAGAGGGTAAATGCAAACGAAACATTAAGCACAGGAATCCAGGAACTCCACAGCGCGCACAAATAAGGCATAGCGTGCTTTGGTAGGTACCGTGGAAAACTTGAGACCCATAAGAATGATCGGTCCGACTACTAATCCGGCTTCTTGTGGCAGACCAATCACATCTGATCCATCCATCCAGATGAATGAGAAAGACTGCCATGTGATTGGTCAGGTTAGATGCTCGTTGTTCTTGCACTCTTTTGGAAACGGCACATTGCCAAACGACCCATTGCCAAACGACACTTTGCGAGACGACGTATTGGCTTTCCCGCCACGAATTTTTCGGCGTACACCCTATTTGCGGCACCTTCTTGTCGTCACCAGCACAATAGGAAATTCCCTGGGGGTTTTTTTTTTCCCATACTATATATCTCTCATCTACACCGGAGCTGTTGACTGGCTGGCCTTGCTACAGTCAGGTGACAGAAGTTTCGTGTAATGCCCCACAACACCAATAATACCCAATATTACAGCCAACTTTGAAGCCCAATTATACAGCTAATTATGAATATTTTCAATTCGGGTTTGAAGGCGGATATTCTCTAGAAGCTTACGATTCTAATGGTATATTTAATATTTGGTATACCATCCGTGTGCAGCAATAACTGCGGCTAACCTGCGACGCATTGACCCAACCAAGTTCTTTATCATCGACGACTCAATCTCTTCCCAGATCTCAACAGCTGCCTCGCACAGCCGTTACAATGACTCATCGTTCTTCGGCATCTCCGAGAGCTCCGGATAACGCTTGCAAATCCTCTCTTTAAGGGTCTTCCATAGATTTTCAATAGGGTTAAGATCAGGGGAGTAAGGAGGCCAGTGCAACAGCTCAAGCCCGTTCTCTTGAGCGAAGCTATGAAGCCAGTTCCTAACTATACGGGCTGTGTGTGTAGGAGCGTTATCTTGAACGTATATCATGCCTGGTTCTGCAACCGTTGGAAGCTGCTCTTGCAAGCAGGATAGGATACGGCGAGCCGTAATACCACCTCTTGCAGAGTCGGGGTCCCCGAGCAAGGGGAAGAGCGAGCTACGATTGCGGCCGACAATAGCACCCCAGAACATCTGCGAATGCCTCGTTGGCTTCGTCTTTGGCTGCACATTCTTAGGTAGCAATTTCTCTCCCTACGGATATATAAGCGTTGAATAATCGCGGTTGAAAGAGAAGGTGCTTTAACTTACACGACAGCAGAACACCCACTTCACCTTCTCGCCCTCGCCACGAGCCACAGTGGATTCATCAGTAAAAATAACACTCATCCACCACGAAATTGGCTTATTTATAAGCCTCTGAGCAAATTCAAGCCTAAGCTGGGCTTGTGTTGTGGTCAACTTCGGCCGCCGAAGTGCATAAACGTGTTGTATACCCTCAGATCGTAACCAGCGTGTTAAAGTCCTCGTACAGCAGCTTAGCCGCGCCTGGCGGCAGATATCCTCATTACGGATAAAAGGGTCAGCTTCAATTAACCTCATTATATGCCTTTTTTCTCTCTCTGAGATCTTGGTTGGGCAGCCAGACCGGTCGCGAGACTGGCCTCTCTTTTGCACCCGATAGCGTGATGCGATGCCGTACGCGGTGCGCGGGTTAACTCGCTCTTTCTCCGCAACCTCCTTAGCTGTATAGCCTAATTCAACCATTTGCATAATTCTACCTCGCTTGTGAGGGCTATAGTTTTTTTCCGGACGTCGGGAAGGCATATTGGCTGTGCAATTGGCTTGTAAAGTTGAAAGGGTTGTCTTGTTACGAACGCGAAAATCGCGTCTTAGCGTGTGTGTGGGGAAATTACACGAAACTTTTGTCTCCCCACTGTAACCTAGACTTGTAATATTAACGTTCATGTGAAGTGAGCAGAGGCGGTGATGCAAACTGATCCCCAGGCTCTCTCTCTCGTAATCGTCTCCCTTAGGTCTTCAACAATATCTGGAAAACAGCCACTCAATAGCACGCCTATAATAGATGTATGGAAATGGCACACACTAATGTAGATGGAAATTGTGGCTGGAGGATGAGTTGACTCAGCCCTGGCGGTTGTTAGTGGGCCAAAGTTTTTTTTCGGACGGGAGCCGATAGTTGTCTCGTCCCTTCCCCCAATTGATTGCATATGAGATCGCAATTGCCGACGGTACGAATCGATTTGGATGCTTTCTTATTTCCCACGCGAGGCAACGCGAGAGCGCGGCTTCCTCACTGTATTCGGCCGAATAGGCAGATAGAATCTAGCCTCTTCTCTCTATTTGCGCTTACCTTGATGCTCGGCATAGTGTCACTTCATAATGCACGTTTTAATTGTTCAGTTAGGTTCATTCTACGCTACGCTACATCTGGATGCGTTTGTGCAGTACTTGATCTTGACAACTGTCAGCAGTCCCGTTGGCCTGAATTTTCAGATCGCTAGTCTGCTCATGCGCCCTACTTGTCGAATAATGGGGCTTGAGCATCTCCAGTAAATCAGTCGCAGGAGCATACCTTTTGCCCTTTCGAATTGTTTCCCGTTGCTTTCGTCATAGAGCGATGGCCAGGGTCGAGTGACGTCGGCCCCGTAAACCACCAGCATTTTTGCCGCCACCCAAATCTATAGGGACTGGAAATAATTCAGTCCCAGTAGTAGACATATGCTCCAAATAGCGAGTCGGGCTATTTGGCTGGGTTTCGGTCCCAGAGCTGCTTCGGTGTAACTTGGGGTTTTGTGCCGAGTCAAAGTTGGTTGTAATTGGATCTAGTTGAAAACAGCTCGCCTCGTTGACCCCTCATCCTCATCCTTCAAACCACTCAGGTTATCACATGTCCAGTTACGCGAAGAAACCCAAGACTAGCTTCGAGCCCAGTGCCACCGGCAAGCACCGGCTCAGCAGTCGTCAATATTCACAATTTAATCTTTACTACGAGTATCATCAACCAGCTTTTTGATATTCGTGAAAGACAAGATATTAATTTGGAGCTGACCTTCTTAGTTAAGCTGGTCTATTACATCGTATCTACGGCAGATACCCCTATCTTCGCATATCGCCTGAAATATAGAATAGAAGTTATCAAGGCTACTTCTAATAGGGTTATCCTTAATAGCTTCTAATTAGACTTGGTGCGTCATAACAGACTCACTCTGCCTGTTGTGCTTGATCGCATGTCTACGAGCTTGATCGCATGTCTATGGGTCTGATCGCATGTCTACAAGCTTAATCGCATGTCTACAAGTTATCCGTTTATGATAGTGTTGGTCTCATAAATTCTGTACATGAAAAACGCTCCCGGCCCACCGGAAGATTATTTATTTGTCTAAGTCCTTTTCCGAGCTCGGGCAGAGTTCTTAGCACCTCGAGTTGAAGGGCGGTTGTTTCTCTTCTGACCATAAGCTCCAACGCCGTCCCCATCAGTGGGCTTCGCGCCACCAGCTTCGACTGAACCACTTTCGACTTCACCATCTCCGGTCCAGCATCTCCGGTGTCAATCGCTTCGCCTTCACTACCTTCGGTTGGGCCAACTTCGGCGCCACCATCTCCGGCGTCACCGTCTCCGGTGTCACCCGCTTCAACCTGCCCATCCTTCGCCCCAAAATCTCCGGTCTCTTCTGGTTCAACTTCGAAGAGTGGCTATGTACAGTGTGGTCGCTGATGTCTATTTCAAAACACGGGTCTCTGCATATCTCGCGCAACATAACAGACGGAGATCGGATACCTTATGGCGCATCAAGTCCAATTAGAAGTTATTAAGGACAACCTTAATGGAAGTGGGCATAATACGTTCTATTCTACATTCCAATCGACATAAGAAGATAGGGGGATCTCCGCTCACATGATCACACTCTGGAACGATCTCCTCACCCTCATTTCCACAGTCGCATCTACCGATATCGACTTCGACCGCGTCAAACCTCTACTGAAATGCGCCATTTCCGATGTAGCATCCGGGGAGTTTGTGCCATGAAGGCCACCCACCATGACAAAGGCTGGACTGGATGGCCAAGAGACGCAAAGCAGGAGAATGTACTAAATTGGTTTTCAGACTTCAACGAGAAGCTGGCGACATTTGCGGAGGGTAAGACCTCTATACCAACACGTAACGAAGACCATTAGCGAAACCGAACGACGCGATCGATGGTTCCATAATCAAACGAAAGATGGATACTGAATTCGTGAATTCTCGTATCCGGAGAGCTCAAAGATGCCTGTGTACTGTACCATGCCTCCTCTTGTGGAAGCTTTGTGATGAACAGGTTCTTCCTCTCTCCTCAGCAATATTTAACCCGACCATTTCTGCTGCAATGGTCTGATCATCCTATGAAAGAGGGTGCGGTTCGTCTCGTGAATCATTGCGTTGGTGTGATTTAGCAGACTGGCTCATAGAAGGGCTTCGCCTAAAATGGCGAAACGGGGCAATGTCAAATGGCTGGCATTGGCTAGTATGCCTGAGTCGCAGGATTCTTGATATCCTTTCTACCTCGACATCAGATACGCAAACTGTGAGCGATTGCGAGGCAAGCTACGCTTCCGGGAATGATTCTTGAGGTTATCCACTCCGTATTTTCTCTTCGTCCGGATACGAGAACCTGATGCATTCGTTCTCCATGGCCCAAGGAACGAATAGTAATGATAAACGTCCTTCCGCTAAATGGAGAGTGGTACACGACTAAAACCGTGTCGATTTATTCGGTCAAGCACTGAGATCCCAAGACGGTGTGATGGTAGTCAAACGCCTTCGCCATGCCATAAAAATACGTTGCCGCAGCGAGGAGGACAAACATGTGGAAGATCTGATGGGAGCTGCCCCAGATGTCGAATGCTCCTGGGAAGCTCCTCTCCGGCCATCGAGCCTATATTCCCAGTAAGGCAGTTAGTCGCCGTCACTGTGGGAGACAATCGGGACGTTTACGACTCACCGCGTAGAGAACTGCGCCCAAGATATACATAGCGCCGTGGATGATGATCCAGGTGACACTAATCCTGTCCTCGAGACTCCTGTAGCCGTATATGGTGACACCGTGGACAATAGGGATGAAGCCAGATAAACCGAGGCCGATGAATATGATGGCTCGGTATGGTCGCCATTTCGGGGTCCGGAACTGCTCTACCCACGAAACAGTGGCGCATCCGGTGCCGAGCAGACAGATCTGGGTTTTGGTGAGTAGCCGTCACCGTTATATCACGTTCTCTCAAGCTAAACTCACCAGACACAAGTACGCAGTAAGTAGTATAGGCTTGCAAAAGAAGCCATAATATAGCGCCGGCACAAAGCTTCCCACAATTAACGCGACAATTCCGGTATAATCCAGCCTGCTCCCCCACCGCACCACCTCCTGGCTGTGATCTAGCACAGTATGGAACGTCGCACTCATGCCAAGGCACAGCACTACGCCGCCAATAAAGCACGCGAACACGAGCACATCAGACGGCATGGCAGAGTCATAACGCGGGCGGATGATATAGTACAAATATAGCGAGCCAGCCACAGCTACGATGGCGCCGATGAGGTGCGACCAGATGTTGACGGATTCATTGTGTAGATAGAAGAGGGAGTGCAACGAGCGTAGGTAGGAAGGGCGGATTTGGCGATAGCCGGAGTGAATGAAGGCGTTGTCGCGGCGCCAGGCGGGAAGGTCGTCCCAGAGGAGGAGGAGTGGTTTCTCTGCTTTATTCTCGATTGCCTTAGCTGTATTGATAGATTCTGTTGATAGGCCTGTTGAGGGATGGCGTTGACGCCATGCCACTTCCTGATGCGCAGACTGTGAGCTTCTCATAGCGCTTGGTAATGAGATTTCAGATGAATTTTGGATAAATCAGATACGAGCTGCAGGGATTAGTACAATTCTAGTTCAGTATCACAAGTGAGAATTTCCCATATCACGTCATGCTCTCGACTCGACACTGCTAAGTCAGGTTAGTCCCCATTATCTCATAGTGATGGGTTATACCTACAGAGACAACATTTTAGGACTACATCCAACACGCTGAACAGATGACGTCATTCTCATCCCTATACCTCAAAATCCCATATGAGCCTCCTACACTCGGAGTAATGGCTGACTTGCCCCGTATCCGGTTAAAGATAAGGTTTATTATCCCAACAAATCGATCGACCCGAATTCAACAACAAAAGGCACGTGTCCAGCCCGTGACCTACCGAATCGCAATGCTGCTAACATAAGCGACATCATCCTGCACAAAACAGAAGAAAATGGCAATACACATGTTATTTCCACTTAAGCATTACCACTATCTGAGTAGAGAAACCGTGCCGTCCGAAGCTCTTCCAGTACCTACATTACATCCAACTTCAACATGGTAGAAACAGCCGTCTGGGACTACGTTTTCATCCGGACATGCACATTCCTCTTTCATGTCTCCGGAGCTTTCAGCAGAGGAGAGGGAGAAGAGACTTAAGAGGTCAGGTATACCATGCATTCAGTTACTGTGAAAATGAAGCAAAGATGCCCCTGGGTGCTCTCACCAAATTAGTGTTCATATTCTTATCATCATCATCTTAGAATCCTCAAGTTTTGATATAATAATCCAGTATTACAAGACAAGGGTTTCAGGGGACCAGCATGTCTTGTGTACTGGTAAGACCTAGATTAGTCGAGGGTTCTGACTGGTTTAGCTAAACTAGGACAAGTTGTATCCTGGCATAGCTTCAGCGTTGTTGCTCGATATCATAGATAGTATAATAGGCGGGTCTCGAGCCTTGCCGTACTACCAGCCTATATATTCATGGATGCAGCGGGGGCCGAGCAGGTTCCATGATGTGGCACGCGAATGCAGAGAAGGGGAGAAACATACTGCAAACAGAGAGAGTCACTTGCGGCGTATGGGTGGGTGCTGTCTCCTGCTGGTATATGTGTATGTGTTCCTAGTTTTTATGCACTATTTCCGGGCTAATCAGCCATGTTTTGCCCCTTGTTAGAAGCTTGGAACTCAGCTTTGTGATTGAAACAAGTGAGGATCCATGATATATGTAGTAGGGCATTGTATTTGGCAAACATGATGCCCCGCTATGGGCCGTTTCACAATGTGTTCTCGCCACATTTCATTGCCCTTTCCACAGGAATGTATCAATATTTTTAATTTTATATGCGAGACATTTCCCAAAACAACTTCCATTATGCCTTGAGGAACCAAAGGTTCTTCCTTCCGCCCCCTTGAAAGCAACACCTGGAACGCCACCTTCGCTATATTGCGCCACATCCGAACAGCCACACGCCATGACCCAAAATGATAATAGCTAAGTCTGCAGGAATAAGTATGGGAAGTATTGCCCCTTGTGAATCCGTTGCATCATCCCAAGTAGTCTTTCAACTCTTCTGACTCCTCTAACAAAGTATTGAACGAGAATGGTGTAAAAGGCCAGCCCGCAAACTCTGCAAACTTGGAGAAGGACTCAACCCACGCCAATCTGAGCGAGTGCAACATGGCACTGGTACCCTCCATGCACACCAAAATGGCAATCGCTATACAACTTGTCAGTGGCCATCTTGCAACAGGGAAATTGAAAGCAGAGCGTACTGAGAAAGAACCACACATAGAAGCTGACGACAATTATAATAACGCCGATAACGCCCCCCATCTTTAAAGCACGGCCTAGAGTCATGTTCCAAAGCACCACACTCAATTGCTGATGGGCTAGTGACAAGGCCCAGAGACGTAGGTACGAAGCAGTGTGGGAAACGCAGTTTAAGCAAAACTCTGTAAGCACGGGTTAGGATTCCATATCCCCTAGATTATAGACAAAGTTGTAGCTTACCAATAGTGTCGATGACTTGGTACATCATGACCTCGCCAAACTCGAACGATTGGTCTTCACCAATATTTTGATTATTCATCGCAACACCCTCGCCATCATCGCCAAAGCTGTCACCGCGCCCATCAACCAAAGGCTCATTCTCATCATCACCGTCCAGGGCGCCAGAGCGGGAGGTTTCACCGATTCCGCGATAACCCAAATCGAGGGCACGGTTATGTTTCCAACGGAGAAAGAAGGGCTTAAATAAAAGCAGGATCGGGACCTGGAACAAGGCTACTGAAAGCAGAATAACCTGAACATACTCTTGCCCAGCGTACAAGCGCTCGTCAAGAGTTCTAGGACGCAGGAACATGTAGATCAACATGTTCAGAAGGCTAGGAGGTTGCGCACCAGTATCACACCAGTCCACAGACCATTTGTAGATGATACAAAGAACGAGGTAACCGAAGATAGCCTGGAAAAATATTATTCTAGGAAGAAAATTGGCCCAGATATCAATAGGATTCTTGAAATGTCTTGCGTTGATGTAGGAGAAGCAAAGCGAGTAGGTCATGTGAGCCCAACCAAGGATGATACTCATCTTCATCTTGTAGCTATTGCTGAAGATAAGGTTATTCTCACTTCTATGCCATGCCCAATCTAGACCGAATGGGTAGCGATAGCCTTCGTCGCGTAAGGTAGCAGAAAGGGACTGTTTTTCTTGCCAGCCCTCTGGCTTCTTGAACGTCCAAGCGCTGTCAAACAGGGTTATAGACTTAGAGAAGGCGTCATTGTAGATAAGACCTGTGAATAAAGAGAAGACCGCCATGACCAGCGCTATGTATCGACCGTAAAAGATCATAGCGAACAGTTCGAATGTGACCTTCTTCAGAGGCTTCTCCCAATAGATCATGGCTAACGCAGCAGAGAGCATGATAACAGCGTGTCCAAAGTCGCCAAACATCACAGCAAAGAGGAAAGGAAAGGTAATAATGACAGGCATGGCTGGGTTAACCTCTTGATAGGTGGCTGTACCATACGCATTGACAATGGCCTGGAAGCCTTCGGTAAACTTATTGGTCTTCACATAAGTGGGTGGCTTCTTATTAGTTCGAACCTCATTAATAATAGACGGAACGGAGATGCCAGCTCGGTTAGTGACGTCCTGGAGAGTAGTGCTGACAAGAGGCAAATCATTAGTGGGGCACCAAGCCTCAGCGACGAGGATCTGGTGGGCAGGATCGTAAGAGAACAGGTTAAGGGTGTTGTATACAGCCTTCTCTTTTGCAATGAGCACCATCCAGACAGAAAGAGACTGCGAAATTTGGTTGAGCTCTGCCTCAAGAGTAGTTTGAGTGTTGCGAAGGACGCTCTGTACGTCCTCGAGGCGACTGTTCACCCCGTGAATCTGGTCGCATCGGATATCCCTGTTCTCATCGACATTATACACCTCAGCTCCCATGGATTCAGCTATCTTCCGGATCTTGGCGATAATCTCTTTGCCATGAGCGATGATGAGAAAGACATTCTTTCTAACAGCCTCGTTGTTCATGGGGTCGATCAACGGCTCTAGAATCTCCGACAACTTCATGTACAGGTTACCACGAAGAGTTCGCCAGAGGATACGCTCAAAGGTGGCAACACAATCCCTTGAGATAACGCCAGAGATGAAGTCAATTTTCATGCCAGAAAATGATCTCTCGATGTCAGGTGGAGCGTTGTGCTGCTCAACGTCGAAGAGTAACGGCGCGTTATCGTTTTGTGTAGAGATTCGACTCTCCACGTTTCCGGGAGCGCGATCAAAGAAGCCGCCAGCCTCTCTCAGCACCCAGTGCCATTGAATGAGGTCACCCTCACGTTTTTTGAGGGCCTCGTAGCTGTCGTTCAGTGCAGAGACGTGCTGCTCAAGCTTCTGGCTTCGCTCGGCGAGTTCATCAATTTCCGAGGTAGAGGGCGACGCGAGCCTCTCAGCATCAAGATCAAGCTTTCGAAGTGTGATTCCCGCCTTTTCTATCTGCATATAGAAGTATCCTGTGTCCCGTTAGGCTGTGTATTCTGAGGAATTGTAATGACGTACGCAGCCGTCGTTCGACATCATGAAGGCGTCGGATCTCCTGGGTGAAAGTACGCTGAAAGGCACTGACATCTTTATTAAGCTGGATGAAATGATATATGAGTAGCCTAAATAGAGGAGATAGCTTGGGCATGGAGGCTTACGTCGCAGAACTGGCACAGCCCAAGCTCGCCAAGAGCAGTGACGACCTCCCGATCGATTTCCTTGGAGACATACAGCTGCACCATGCTCATGTCCGCCGAGCGGAATGGGGTATCCTGTCGTGGATCCATGGTGATGCAGCTCGGGGGCACCAGGACCAGACTCGAGGTTGTGGTGTAACTCGTCAGCGGGCGAGCAAGGGAGCCTGTCGTCCTGACGTCTTGATTGGTTTCAAGAGTCAGTCAAGGCAGGCCGGGTATTGGCACCTGCAATTACGTTTCCGGCCCCGCAGTGGCGATACCTAAGTATGGATCTTAGCTAGTGCTTGTGTACAAATGGTAAAGACATGAGGCAGAGATACAAAGTCTCCTTCCATTGGACAGCCACACATCCACTTTCATCGATCAGCAGCCAAATGCCGATCAAGCTAAAGGCTGTCTGATAATGTGTCATTTCCCATGAGTCACAGACGCAAGCCCAATCGTATTCAGTTCAACTCTTTACTGGCCCCAACCCCGCTCCAGATAATAGAGCCTTCCCGGGAGGCAAGGATCCTCCCTCTGGAGCAACAACCTTCGTGGGAAGTCAAACTTTAGTGATAAACTACATCGACCCTGACGTCAGGGAGCCAATTGTGACCCTATAAAGACTTACCCTACAGCCCCCCCCCCAAACATCTTTCCCGCAAAGCAAAGCTATCACAGCCTAAAAGAGACCAGCTGGCTAGTTTGGAAAAGATCGTGAATTTCGCGAGGCCAAAGGCTAATAAGACACGTGAAATTTTGTTCATCATGGCTGGCGCTTATCTCTTTTTAAAGGGGTACTTACCAAGATGCAGCTATCGTACATCTTCGCACTCAATCAATCATCATGGCTGGTTCACCTTACCATCAAATCATCGCTCGTTCTCCACCTTCCTAGTGAGCCCGAGGGACCTGCATAAAGCTCTTAGGATAAGCCCATCCAGCATCTCCCAAGATCCTCGAAAACCTCGAATAATTCCCCTATGCGCCACTTGGTTCCCAGATGATGACTCCGAGGGTCGCACAGGTATCCAGGCCTTCCGCGAGAAACGAATCCCAGGAGCTCGCTTTTTCGACCTCAATAGGGTTATTAATGCGCATTCACCCTATCCCCATATATTACCTGGGGCTGTGGATTTCGCTGCCTTAATGAGCGAGCTGGGCATTCGTAAGGAGGATACCCTGGTGGTATATGATGCTGAGAAGCTTGGTATTTTTTCGGCACTAAGGGTGGGTTGGATGTTGAAAGCTTTCGGCCACCCAAAGGTGCACATTCTCAATAATTTCAGGCTATGGGCTGAACAGGACCAACCGATAGAAAATGGAGCAATACATGACTTCGAACCTTGCACCTATCCGGTCCCTATGCCTGGTGAAGCAAAGCTTGCTAGCTTTGAGGATGTTCGCGAAGCAAACATGTACTATAATAAGGACTAGATGGCAAAACGCTTGATTTAGAGCATGGTGAGCTAGTTTGTTTTACTCACCAAGTGAGAGATGGATCATTTGAGGAGAAACGACCTAGCATCGGGTTTTCAGTGGGCCCTTCCGGCCTTTGCTTCGAGAGGCTATCATGTTTATGCCTCCCATAATCAGGGTTATCTTTACGGGCAAATAATTATACTCCTATTATTGGATGGGACATTAAAAGAGCATGTGGGTTATGAACTGTGGGTGAGAAATATTTGACTGACGAATGGAGAAGAATCTTGCCTTCTGTGGACTCATTAAGCGCCCTGATTGTAATCCGCTGTCTCATCGGCGCACGGCTCTGTGTATTAACAATCGGTCGTAGTTAGAGATTGTTCTTAATGAGAGAAGCAGCGATGATGAAGCGGGAGACTGGGAATGCCGATGTCATTGCAAAATAAGTGAAGATCCTCTCCTACCCCTTAGCTTTTCGAATCATCCTGAATGGGAAACCGTGATTTGGGAAGAGGTTTCTTGGTACCATCAAAAGATCCTAGTTCTGACCTGAATCTGCTGGATTTGATAGAAGTGTGACTCTTCGCTGACCTGATCCTTATACTTGGTCTGGAACAGTCTATGCTATAACAGCACACTGTGACTAGCTTCGGTTACTTTTAAAATGGGAATATGGCCATTCTTATTATATGTACTATGCAGTAATAAGGAGGGATATGCTGTCCAGGCAATGGCCTGTTTCCCTACTGCAAAGCATTGGGTCACTTCATCTTCCATACTCTAAATTAAATACTAATAGGAGTTTTGTTCCTTTAAAACCAAATAATCCCCTGGTCGTATTCTTTGCGTCCATTCACTGTGAGATGGTCAGGAGAGAGAGCTTGTGATGGCCTATAGAAGAAACTCACCTCCAGCTTCCATCGTAGACCTTTCGTGAATCTGGGGAGCCGAACTGAGCCTCATTTAATGCTGTTTCGAGCACGTATGCCGTGATGCTGGTTCCGCTCGAGATAATCGGCTTTAGAGGATCCACGCCTTTCATTTCGAATAGTTTCTTCAGTTGATCGGATGGTAAGAATGCCTTCGTTTCCGGATCCAGCATTAGATCATAGGGGATATTGATAGAGCCAGGCATATGCCCCGAAGAGTCCGGCTGTGGAGCTGGATGCCTTCCCCTGAATTGGCCGCTGGATCGTGAGTCCAGAACCTGTATGCCCTCTCTACCCTCCTTATTATAGTCCATAGTTGCTTCGTGAATGTCCTCAAAGGTAGCAAGCTTTGTGTCGTCAAGCCTAGAAACTGGATAGATACTATGGCTGAAGCTGTATATTTCCCCGCGTTCTGTCGGCAGATCCTGTTCAACCCATAGCCTGAAATTATTGAGGATGTGCACCTTTGGGTGACCAAAAGCTTTCAACATCCAACCAACCCTCGGTGCCGATAAGATACCGAGCTCCTTAGTGTCATACACTACCAGGATATCCTCCTTACGAATGCCCAGCTCGCTTATTGAGGCAGCAAAATCCTCAGCGCTAGGCAACATATGAGGATAAGGCGAGTGCGTATTGATAACCTTGTTGAGGTCGAAAAAGCGAGCTCCTGGGATTCGTTTCTCGCGGAAGACTTGGATACCTGTGCGACCCTCGGTATCATTGGCAGGAAACCAAGCGGCACATAGAGGAATGATTCGCGGTTCGAGGGCGATGGTAGATGGGGCCGTCTTGATAGCTTCATACAGATTCCTCGGGTTCACGACATAGGAGGATATTGAGCGATGATTTGATGGCAACCTGAAACGGCGACGATGGTTAAGTAGCTGCGAAGATGTGCGATAGTTACATCTTGGCAAACAACCTACCGGGAAGCGGCAAGCTGGTAGTCCAGGCATAGTGTATGTGATCAATTGTGTACTTCGCAAGGCTTGTCTGGTTTGACGATTTTCTTTGCAGAATTTCCAGCTGATCTTTTATGATTTCCATGACAGTTATGAGAGCTGATGGGGGTTGTTTGCGAATCGGACCGCTGGAGTAGATACTGACTGACGTCAAGAGCTAAATCGCCACCGTCACCTTCCCCGCATTTGCTCGTGTCCAAGAGTGGCCAATTGGTGTTCGCCAGCATGAGTAACCAATCAGGTGCCCTCATACCCCGAGATCACTACGGCTGGTAAGCGTCATACGTACGCCATCAGAACATACCAGAAAATTTGACGTCGTCAAATTGTTGCTGTTGTTCCGCGCTGCAGTTTTTGACGCCTTCGAAGAGATACACTCCTCTCTAGGTATTCTTTATCCCTTGGATCCTATTTTCATGACAAATGCGAGTGCGACCAGAAAATGTATTGATCGCGTCTTATTTCCCAAAAATGCCTTTGATATACCTCCCCGTCGAGCTATTGACGCAAAACTTGGACCATTTCGCTCCAAGTGATTGGGGGATTGTACCCGAAAAGCGATTTCGATGTCTACAGCCCCGACTAGTTTGTCGTAAGTTGGGTTTGGACTATGCCATTCTGCGTACCTATGGTCTAAACAATTCTCGAACGTGCTAACGCCTGAGAATTACTTAGGGCAGTTTGACGATGCCGCCATACCCTTATCGAGGGCACGGTTAGGTTTCCAACGGAGATCGAAGGGCTTAAGGAAAACCAGGATCGGGACCTGGAACAAGGCTACCAAAAGCAGAATAATCTGAACATACTCTTGCCCAGTGTACAAGGGTTCGTCAAGAGGTCTAGGACGCAGGAACATGTAGATCAACATGTTCAGAAGGCTAGGAGGTTGCGCACCAGTATCACACCAGTCCACAGACCACTTGTAGATGATGCAAAGAACGAGGTAACCGAAGATAGCCTAGAAAAATATTATTCTAGCTTCTTGAGGGTCTCGTAGCTGTCTTTCAGTACAGAGACGTGCTGCTCAAGCTTCTGGCTTCGCTCGGCGAGTTCATCAATTTCCGAGGTAGAGGGCGACGCGAGCCTCTCAGCTCCAAGATCAAGCTTTCGAAGTTTGATTCCAGCCTTTTCTATCTGCATATAGAAGTATCCTGTGTCCCGTTAGGCTGTGTATTCTGAGGAATTGTAATGACGTACGCAGCCGTCGTTCGACATTATGAAGGCGTCGAATCTTGTGGGTGAAAATTCGCTGAAAGGCGCTGACATCCTTATTGAGCTAGATGAAATGACATATGAGTAGCCTGAATGGGGGAGATAGCTTGGGCATAGAGGCTTACATCGCAGAACTGGCACAATCCATGCTCGCCAAGGGCGGTGACGACCTCCCGATCGATTTCCTTGGAGACATACAGCTGCACCATGCTCATGTCCGCCGAGCGGAATGGGGTATCCTGTCGTGGATCCATGGTGATGCAGCTCGGGGGCACCAGGACCAGACTCGGTTGTGGTGTAACTCGTCAGCGAGCAAGGGAAGCCTGAATGTCGCGAGGTTACTGCTAGATTCCGGTGCCAGCGTCCACAGCAATACCATCTCGGGACAGACACACTTCGCTGAAGTTGTCACGAAAGGGAGCGTGCGTGGTGTTCGATTCCTACTGGAGAACGGCGCAGATGCCAACGCAAGGGCCATAAACGGTCAGACAGTCATTGCGCACGCAACCAAGGAAGACAATGTTGAGCTTGTGGACCTCTTACTCCAACACGGTGCCAATGTCAACGCAACAGACATCGTGGGTAACCCTATTCTCGCCACGGCGGTGGAAAGCGGGAACGAAAATAATGGAAAGAGCCACTATGTTTTGCAATCAACACTTGATTCTACCCATTGAGAATATTATTGGTGCTATGGGGTTTGTACTAATCATTGAAACGGTTGGATCTTTCACCGATATCCGTGATTATGAGGAATCGAACTCACTCTATATCCAGTACTTCCCTCACGTGCCTGCTCGCAGCTGCATGGAAGTTACCAGGATCCCACCCAAGGGTACCACGATGCAGCTGGACGTTATTGCTCTCCAGACATAAGCGGGTACTATCAGGGACTCTTATGGATATATATTGAAAAGGTAAAATATAAATTATAAAAATATATATCTATAGCTATAACTAGAATGTCCGTGTTTGAAGTCGATATAGAAAAACTCGGCCAGCGACTGCAGAATACATATGCGCCTCAAAGTAGAGGTTTGTAGGTGCATATACGTTGCTATCCAGGGAGTTTGCAGCTTTAACAGAAGGCTTGCCGAGGGTATAGGGAGAGGTTGGCAGAAACGTGATCACTGGAGAATTTGTTAGTGGTTGGTGCTTTACTACTTCCCGGACTTAAAACCTTCTATCATCTAGAAGTTTTCCATCTTCAAAGGATCGCCGAGATCATAGAACTCTTGATTGCCGCACGTCTTTCGACACAGTGTATCTGTTTTATATATATCGCAAAGCTGATCAGGATGCATGCTTAGAAACAACGGTCGGAGCTGGTGATTATTAGGTTCACCGCTTCCAACAAAGGCCATGATGGTTGTCGTGTACTCATTGCCAGTATGTACACCTAAGCTATGTATGCTATGTCGTTTCCCATGGCCGAGACTTCTCAAATAGTGCCTTGAAACCGGCTTAGGAAGCATAGCTTTATTAGCCTCAAATTACCGAAGCTGATCCCTGACGTCTTCATGCTTTCTTTGAGAAGAGCACATTTGAATCCAACATGTGGAGTATATTGTTTGCAAGTTTGGTTCCATTGGACACCTCCCTCGAATCATCTGAAGAATGGAAGAGCAAATTCATCTCTTGTAAACCAAGCATAGCCATTTCGTTTAGTGATTTGGCCCCACATACATCATGTCAACTGTATAGTCCTCATTTATCATCACAAAAGAAGAGAAACGTGAATTGGCCATTAAACGTTGCATTATCATTTCTAGCTTAAAGCAATCGCCACTTAAGGAGTGGGCTGCTGAATTGCGCAGATCTTTGTGCCACCTCGCGCCTCTTGTTCTTTAATTCATTTTCAACGCTTTCTTGGTACGTATAGCCAACCTTAATGCCGAAATATTATAACGCCCATCCCCCGGATCACTCCTCCTCTCTTTTCAATTTTGTTTAGGCAGCGTCAGCACTGCCAACAGGTTATGTCACCTTGGTAACTTGGTCACCAGCACGGATAATGCGCTGCCCAGCCGAGTCATTAACGTAAGTAATATCCTTATTCTCGAACTGGGCGCGTTTCCAAATCTCAACCTCACCTCCACCACGGAGAACGCCATAGCGTATTGTGGACAGAAGGTTGTGAGCTGCGTTGGAGTGGTAGTAGACACCACCGTTGAAGATTGCAGTGGCATCCTTGCCAATAGCGGAGTTGATCAGAGCCTTGCCACCGGGGTGATCCTTGATGAAATCGGTCACATCGTGGATTACACCAGCGATAGCCACCAGAGCCTTGCCATTCTTGGCCTCCTCAACGAAGTCGTCCCAGCCAATGACGGGAAGCTGCTCGAGCGGCGTACCCCAGTTGAGGGTAGCTCGCTTCTGGTCGAGCTTTTTCTGGAGCTGCTGGACACGACCCGTCTCAATCTCGTTGGCACGGAACTGCTTGAGATCGTAGGCGAGACCAAGCCACTTCCAGACGGTGATTGACCACTTGGTAGGATCCCACTGCCACCACTCAATGGCATTGCGGTAATCTGACGGGAACTCGTGATGGAAATTGTGGTATCCCTCACCAAGTGTGACGAGTGCGGTGATGACGTGATCGCGGGGTGAGTTTCGGTCATCAAAAGGCTGGTCGCCGAGCCAGTGGGCGAGGGAGTTGACGCAAAAGGTGGCCTGCTGAACAAAGCAAACGCGGAGAATAGCGGCGTAGACGAATCCACCGAGCCAATCATTCCAGAAGATACCGCAGACGGCGGTAGGGAAGATCAGAGCCATGAACAGAACGCACTTGATGAAGTTGCGGTGCTGCCAGACAACAATGGGATCTTCGTTGAGGTCGGTAATATCGGTTCGGCCGGTGTTCTTGGGGTTCTGCTTGAAAACCATCCAGCCGAGATGGGAGTAGAGAAGACCCTTGCGGACGGAGTAGGGGTCCTTGACGGTGTCGGTATATCTGTGGTGAGCACGGTGATCCCTGGACCACCACCGGATCGAGCCCTCCATGGCGCCAGCGCCAACGGCCGCAAGGTAGATCTTGAGGGGAGTGGTGGCCTTGTACGAGCTGTGTGCCCAAAGACGGTGGTAACCTGACGTGAAGATGTTAGTATCTGAGAAACTGACAGACCAGCAATGGTTCAGATTTGGATCAGATATTTACCTGCTGTGATACCGAGGCCGGTGTTGAAGTAGTAGACAACAGATAAGATGGCGGTGTTAAGCTTAAGAGGAATCCAGAAGGCTGAGATGAAGCCTAGAATGGGGATAAAAATGATGAATGTGGCATTAAGCCAATTGACGTGTTGATGCCAGTTTGACCAGGTCATAGGAATGTCGGAAATGTGAACTTTGTTAGGATCGCACTTGGACGAAGAGGCACGCAGAGGCTTGTAGTCTGTCGTGCCATCTGGAAAGGCCTTGGCCTGGGCGGCCACTGGCACCGAGGTGGACATCTCGACGATGCTGTGTCTTCGGTTCTGATCAATTTCCCTGTGGACTCGTCCGTCGTGTTTATTGGATATGAATGAATGTATCAATCACTCATGCCTGCACCGTATGTACGTACTGTACCAGGAGCGTCGTATTATTAGTGGTAATGGAAGGGGCTAGGCAAGGGATTGGCAACTGAATGCTGGGGATTCGCCTTTTTGGAGTTGAAATCTTTGCAAGCGATTCGGGATCGAGTGAGAAGTCGTTTATCTGTATTGTGCCAGGGACCCGAGGGAAGGGATGCGAAGGGCGGTTGGTGGCCGGGTCTTTCTATTCGAGGGTGTAATATTCAACAATTCCCATGTATATGTCCGGGAAGCCTATCTAATCACCAACAATAAAACAAAAACTTCACAGCCAACAAACTCTTTGCACTAGTTGCTCTCTCGGGCAGGCAGTTTAATAACGACAAGTGTCTTATTATTTCTTCTAAGCTCTCCAGACTTTCATACCTTCCACCTTCCACAGTGTGATTATCTGGCACAGTTGTGCTTACCCCATTCCTGCCGCCTGTCATGTCTCAACATTTATTATCCCAACAACTTTTCTTGGGCGATCCGTGATTGGTTGCCCGTAGCCCCTGTATCACTAAGAAACTACCCGGACCGCAGATCTCTGGCTGCCCGAAAGGCGCTTATGCAACTGAGCCGATGCAAGAACGTTTGTTGTCCCAAAAGCGGAATAAAGATATGATTGCATGATGATGCAAATGACTACATGCTGAGGGGGATGGGCGGACAGCGCGACCAGTTTGTATTAAGGGCTGACAAAGTTGGGGGTAGGATGCTCAGCATTCACCATAGAGTCCGTGACCCCCCTCCACCATGCACACCTCATGTGCCTCACGTTTCGGTTGTGGCTGTGCAGGCTGGTTATCTCACTATTTCCCTGTCATCGGGCGTCTCAAACAATCATCCGTCCTCTGAGCAGGGACGGATGGGCATAGCGTGTCGTAAGTGTGAATGCATCCTGTTGAGAACAAATACCAGAAATTATCACATAGCGCTACCTTAGCTGGGTACATGTGCCACATGCTCGCTAAAAATTACATCTCCGATCTATGCATAAGTGTGTGCATGATTGAAAATAGGTTGGTTACTAGATCTATTCTATTTCGCAGTTCAAACCAATAGATAAAATGGCACCACCTGCCGAAGATGCATAAGAACAACAAGGTGCTTATGATTTAAGCCCATGGACTCGCATGACATGACTCTGAAAGTGCATCTTGTGTTCTAGCAACTTCTTACAAACCTGTCGAGGTTTTAGGGAAGACCAAGGACCAGGGAGTCAAGCAGCTGCTGAGGAGTCTGTCGCTCTACGGGTACCGCCAGCCGATGTCGAGGGAGAATCGCTTGAGCGTGCGGCGAAAGATCAAATCCCTCATATTTCGTCAAGGCATTCCGGCCATCTGGTTCACGCTCAACCCCAGCAGCATTCGATGAGGAGGCTAATTTTTGCGCCGGGCCCGACTTGCGTGAAGTACTCTATCAGCGGAGGAGGAAGGAACCGTGATCTCTGTCGGTTTAAAGCGCCCTGGAGATTAGTGGAGAAGACAACGTTTGCAGATGACGGGGTCCTGCAGATCCGGCGCGGCCATAATGGTCAAGCTTCAATTCGGCGACAGCGAGTATTTCACAGTGGCCGAAAGGTCTACGGATAGCCCCCATGAGAGTCCTGTGGTTCTTCTGAAGGAATTCTCCGGTTTCAAGCAAGATGACCGCATTCGATTTATCCAGCAGCAGACCCAGTGCGAGCACTTTGTCAAAATTAGAGATATCTTCTTAGACGAAAGCTTATGCTTCTTTGCCTTTGAGTTTATGCCGCTTTCGATCGCGGATATTATGGGAAATCCTCTAATGAACGAACTCAGACTTGCATCAATATTGGGACAGGTGCGTGGTACGTTCCTTCGACGATCCAGCTAATGGACTGCGGCGCCGAGCCGCCTCCATTGAAGGCGACATTATGGCCTTAATGTCAACGACATCTGGATCAGGAACAGGCAGAGACGATGGTTGCAATCTGCTCGAGCGGGCCATAACTGCCAGACAAGAAGAGAGTTTTTGTCGTGCTGGGAAGAAGATCAAGAAACGTAAACGGCACGAAGGGTCTCGATGCTTGGGGCGGAAGAGGCGATCTGGAGAAGCATGGGTTATTGGGAAGAGTAAGTATCTGGACGGGGAATCCTCGTAATTCTCTACTTAATCGTTGTACGACTGGCTGGAGCGGTTGGTGAGGTAGGAACCCAATGCCAATGAAAAACAGCCCCAATTCCAAGTGCTGGATCAGAGGAACAACAAGTGGAGCGCAAAGACGGTATGACCTCATATTCGTTCAGATTTCCATGACAGGTGCAAAGGGTCTAGACAGGGATAGTTGTTCGCCGGACCCTGAAAAAGGGGCGGCTTGGGGTAGCAAGACCCACCAAAATGACGCAAACAGAGGAGACTCAGGGCATTTGGTCCGGTGGATACCCTATCCAAGGTAGGTGCCCGAGTTTATTCATTCATCAGTCATTCTCTCGTCACATTTCGGAATCTACTGTAGCACCTAATCACATCACTAGTCCAGACCGCATGTGATCATCGTGCCATGGAACGAGGGTTGTATGGTCAATTGATTAAATGTTTACGTGTGATTTAGGAATTTCCGCAGCGACAAACATTTCCTTCTATTGCACTGTAGGCAGAACTTGCGACGGACCGCAGAGATCTATGCCAATTATTAGGCAGAGCACACACTGGAGCGCTGCAAACCCTCGGCATCATTCAACGCTTGATATGCCCACTTTCTCCCACTATCCCTCGTCGCTTTCAGCTTCCAGGCGTTCTTATTTTTATCCGCTGCCCTGTCAGCTATGCCTGGTAACCGAGGTCCGGCAAACAGCCGAAGCGCCGCAGATAATCCGTGACGCCCCACTTCGCTAGCTCGTCTATCTGTGTTTGTTCCATGAATTTGATGGCCTTGCATTCGTTGACTATTTTCCGAAAACTTCCTAGGAATGGTAGCCCCATGGATATTGTTGGCACGGATTCGCGAATCATCGCGTCTAGAGAAAACGCCTCGTCTCAGAAGTTGACGGACACGAGACAAGGCTTCGTTTTCAACAACGTGACCATGAGGGACCCAATACATATTAACTCAACTTCTGTTGTACTTCGGATTCCCGTCAGTCCCCCTTCTTAGTAAAGTGACTTTAGTCTCTCAACGTCCTATTTCAATTGGCCATCGGGCTTGAGCGATTTCTCTCGCCCGACGCCAGCTGGCTGCACTGAGACTGATTGCAGGAGTGAGAGAAGCGTTCATATTGTTTGATATTTAATTTTGAACGAGGGACCGGTCGATTTGTATTAATTCCAGTCAGAAATACGACCATCACTAGAGCATTTAATATATGGAAAGGAGGAATGCATAGCTAACGACTCAATATTATAGTTCTCTTTAGACCATAATGTGATATAATGGTTGTTTAATCTGCCTGAAATTCCTTTCTTTCGACCATCTGATTCACCCATGCTTTAACTCTACTAAAGCACCCGGTGATCAGCAACCGATCATCATCAAACAAGACGACCAGTAGAGCTGAATTCAGCACACTTTGATCCAAGTACTTTCAGCGGCGTGTACAGTCAACCCGATCATCGTGGCATAATATGAGATGGGTTGGACCTAACTAATAGTCAGGCAATCGCGCAACTTTAAGTCAGCTAGGCGCCACGTGAATATAAAGTTATAATCTTCCTAATGACTTCAGAAATCTCATTTTTCAAGTGTGTGCATCCCGGATTGCCCACATGAAATCAGCGACAATTGAAGGCCAGGCCGAGCTTGACGCGAGCCTTCAGCCTTGCAACCGGACACTCAAAACACATCAACCCAAGGAGGGTGAGAAATGGCCTGCCATTAGACGAGCTAGTTTCCGATATCATTTTCCCACAAATGTGTCCTAAGCTGTCAACTCTTATAGCACAATGATTGAATAATTGAGTTGTAGAATAACTCATCATACTGTCTGCTGCAATGTGAACAGGACTAAAGAACAGCAGCCGGCTTGCTGCCAATCTGGCTAATGTTAACAGGAGGGAAACTTCATTACAACCGTGGAACTGGAATCGCACAACAGGATGAAACTATGTAGGGCGCAGCAACTCTGCCCAATAAGTGCTGAGATAATGTAGGAGAGAATGAAAAGTCAATGATACATTGTCAACCTTGCCAGGGTGGCCGTCGTTTTATAGAGGGAAGGTCATGTGAGATATTCCCTGGTGGTGAGCAGCAGGCGCATCTTGCCTGTTTGGAAGTGACCATTGAGAGCTGCAAACACACTGCATTGGAGAAATAAATACAACAGAAGTTGATTTAATATGTACTGGTTCCCTAATGGTCGAGTTGGTTGACACAAAGACACTACACCTTTCGGGGGCGGCCACGGGGGCGTTTTGTAGAGTCCTTGTTGTTGCTCTTCTTTCCTTGTCCACGACTCTTTGTAGCCTTTTTGGAAACTCCAGCTTCCTGTGCGAGCTGAGCGGTCCGGCTCCCAGTCCTCTTGCCTCCTTTCTGTCGACGTGTCTTTGACTTCTTCCACTCCTCAATCAACTCCCTCATGTTCACACAACTCTCCTCTGGCTCAAGAGTTGGTTTCCAGTCCAGTCTATAGTATAGCTTACCGTTGATCATCTTTTCGCCAATGATTTCAACAGCTTCCCACTCTTCATCGGACATTTCATCCGCTACCGGAGGAGGGGTGGGAGGATCATCCGCGGCCGGACTTGTGCTGGCACTCTCATTCCGTCCCTCTGCATCGCTGTTCTCGAGACTAGCCGTCTTAACACTCATCTTAGTAGCAGGAGCCAGGCATAGTGCCTCAATAGAAGAGTCTGCCGAGAAATCGGTAGCTTCGCTATGTATAGGAGCGGAATCCGACTCGACTTGCGCGTGCAGCAACTCTTCGGCGGCACAGAGCTGATCATCATCTGCATATTTCCTGACAATACTGATCGACTCGTCAGCATCGACGTTGGCAGGTGCCAAAAAAGTCAAGTCCAGAGACTGCAGAGACCTGCTACTCTCGATACTTTGATCCAAATTCGTATGTTCATCGATAATAATGGCATAATCTATAGTCTTCTATCAGCTCTGCCCTTTTGAAGCTCTAGAATAAACCAGTACATACCCTGAGACTTGCCACTACTTTCAGTGTCACTATTTGTCCGGACATGGGAGGTTGAACTAGTCATGTAGTCTAGCGCAGTAAAAGTGTTGGGCACGCTTGGCCTGGCGCTAGTGTTGCCGTTTGGCCGGTTGGCTTTCCACAGCTCTTCAATCGATGGGAGCTCATTAGGTGAGCTAGGAGTCTCATCTGTTTTCACTTCAGTTAGCATATGACTTGCTTCTATGCTAATCCTATTTCTCATACCGGTGATCTCTTTGACAGTCTCCCCAGTACACTGGGAAGGCCGTATGTCATCAAAGTCCTCAGCCGCATTTGAGGTCTGGATGTGGTTTTGAGGCAAAGAAACTGCATGTTGTTGCCTCTTCAACTTTTGTGGCATGCGCTGTGGAGGGACGTATGGTCTGAATTGGAGAGCCATCATGTGAGTCTCAAAATGGGTTATTGAAGGCGAATTTGGGCAAGGAGTCAAGGTATTTGGGATCAAAGTAGTGTGATAGACTTGGTCTAGTGCAGAAGTTGATAGCAGATGCAAAGCCAGTGAATTGTGTGATGGAGGAAGGCCTCCTTTTATAGACACATATTCCTTTCTTTGCCAGCCCCCGCCATCATTGCTGTAGCAAAGGACATGGAGCTCAGGCCATCCACCCGAAAATGAAATCGTGGTAAAAGGGGGCTCCTCGGGTCCCTTCCCCTGGCCTTTTGGGTTAATCGTTACCACTTAACGTAACGAGATAAGCCTCATGCAGTTGGTGAGATTAAGGGGCTTGGCCGACTGCATATTGAGGCTTAACACCCTCAAGACTGCCTGGGTACCAGGTCAACTGACGCAAGTATACGACCAGACACGGTAAACAGCTCGGCTGGTGGATTTGTTCGCTCCACAGTGGCGAAGTAGCAAACATCTTGATCCTGTTCTCGCATCATCTCATGCGTAGCCAACTCATGCATGAGATTGCCGTTCGACTAGCTTGCTCACTCCCCTCGCCGTATGTTCATACAGCTCCGATCCGATAATAGGCGAATAGCTTTGAAAAACATTAAAATTGAAATAGTTCTTCATGAGCCCAGCATTTCGGCCAATGGCCAGAGAATGACATAGTAGGAGCACATATGTCTCCTTCTCATCCCACGGAGACTGACACTGACGAACCTTGTCAGCCCCGTCGGGCCATAGCATTGAGGCAGACGACCACGTCATCCTTGAGTATTTCAAGGATACCATCGGAAAGAACGGCATTATCACAGGCTGGGTCTAACGTGATTGAGCCAGAGCTCAGCATACCGTGCCTTGGTTGCTGCAGGTGACACACCATTATACTCCGCTTAGGGCATCTAGCCAAGTCTGGAACCACCGCACAAGCACGCTCAAGGCAGATTTGACATCGCTGACGGTCCAAAGGATCCATGGTACGCAAAAGTTCGATAGCCTGCATGAGCTGACGACAGCACACTCTTCGCTTAGCGATGACGACGATGATAATTCGCCTCCATGAAACTCATGCCGCCCCATCTTAGCCCTGGCGCTATCTTCCCAACGCATACACCTTCCAACTCGGGCAAACGAGTTGAGATGATGGAGAATCATCGACTGGGTGGCTGCCCCCTGATCAAGGAAACCAGACACAAGGTGGAGGCCGAAATGGACTGTTGGCCAAGCCCGGCGGAACCAAAAACACCTCACTTCCTTGTAGCTGACTCCATCCCTGTCCAAGCTCTCGCGTCTCACGTCGAGAGCCAATGACTCTCACTGGTAGTTCCGCTCAAGAGGCAACCCATTGACTCTAGTGGTGCAGAGATGAGACGGCCAACGTGCCGCGCCACTCAATCAGTCAATGCGTAATCTCAGCTGGCGTCAGCCGCCTAAAGATCGTCGTACCAACTTCAATTATAACTTTCAAGATGGTGGCATAGCCATGGAGTAAGATGATGTCGGACACTCGACAGAGTCGTTGCATTGTAAGTAAAGAAGTCGAATGAAAGAGGCCGCCACTACAGTGTTGAGAATGTCGAATGAACAATGACTGCCGAAGATAGAGATGGTTCGCGGGTTGAGTGGCTGATAAATGTGAATACGCCGTTTGGGTTGTGGTTGGGCCAAGGGTGGGCACGTGATAGCGAAGCCAAGAATGCGGAAGAAAAAAAGAGACAACAGAGGTACATGGCAGTGGCAGCGGGAGACTGGCCGCTTTATAGGCGGCGTAAAAGCAGCAAGTGATGACAGAGCCGAAAATTTCCCGACATGGCATTTGCCTAAATTGGCAGGCCGGACCCGCCATTTCCAAAGGCGGGCAAGCCGTTGCATCTTTTACTATTTTATAAATCTATATATTATAATCTATTTTACTATATATACTATATTATTAAGTATCTTACTCTTAATAAGATTTCTAACTATAATCTATATAATCTTCTATCTATATCTATTATTTAATATCCCTCTTAATTATAAGATCCTATAATTCCTATATATTAAGAAAGCCTTCTTTATATAAATATAGCTTTTTAGTTCTCTAGTACTTACTTAATTATTTATTTATCTTCTTAAATTTAAATATCTTTTCCTTTAGAAGTATAAGCTTATATATAACTTACTATATACTCTTTATAATCTACTTAATACCCTTAATAATTAGGCTTAGAGAGCTACTCTAATAGTATTATACTTATCTCTTAAGATATTCAGATTATAAATTTATCTCTAATAAGTTAGTTAGAATCTTTAACTACTAAGTAATAAATAGTTTAGAGAATAACTCTAGTAATATTAATATACTTATTTATATATCTAGCTTTAAAATTATACTTTTTAGATTTAAAGAAATAAATTTAGTTCTTTAAAATACTTCTAGTATATTTTCTTTAGTAAAAGAGATATTAAATACTATTATAAATACTAAGAAGAAGTCTTTCTTTATAATATAAATAATCTAGATCTTTATTAAATACTTAATTTACTAGTTATATATTTTTTTTAATAAATTAAAATAATTAATATCTAGTAGTTAGAATAAATAAGAAGAGTAAGAAGGTATATAGAGAGTAATAATATTATTCTTCTTATAGTATTCTTTAAACTCTATTAAGTAATAGCTCTTATAGTTATCTAGTATAAAAAGATAATATTTACCCTTAGTTCTAGTTTAAATACTTTTATTAAAATACTTAATCTAATTTATAATAATTTTATTTAAGATCTAATTATTTTTACTAATAGAAATCCTCTAGTTAGATAATAAATTAAATTCTTAGATTTAGAATAAAAGATAATATTAATCTTTTATTATTAGAAATAATAAAATTATCTAGCTAGCTATATTAATTATCTAGATTAAAGAAATCTATTTCTAATTACTAGATTATACTAATTTAAACTTTACTACTTAATTAAAGTATATAACTATAGTATAAGTACTAATCTAGTTTATTAGAAAACTAATCTTATTAAAATTATAGATATTCTTATTAAAAATATTATATTTAGCTATTATATTCTATATAAAATTAAACTATAATCAGATAATCTTAGGATTTTTATATAAACTCTCTAATAGTTATATTTATAAGGTAGAACTATTTTAAATAATAATTAGTACTTAATAAAATAAAAAACCTAATTAATACTAATATACTCTATATTATAATTATATAGTAGGAGATTAATTATATCTTTTATCTTAATAAAATATAGTAAAAATACTTAAGAATCTAGATTAAGAACTCTCTTAATAATAACCTACTCTTCTAGATTAGTAAGATTCTAATTATTATACTAAAAATTAGCTTAAGTAGTTTAGCTATATTTCTATTACTATAGTATTATATAGCTAATATTATAAATTAATATAGTTTTTTAGAGGTTTAATTTTAGATCTTTCTATAAAGTTTAAAGAGCTAAAGTAATTTAAGATTCTTTACTCTATACTTATATATTTTTAAATAAAGGGAAATAGAAGTAAAATTAGAAAGATAGAAAATTAGGAAAAGTAATCTAATTACTAGTTTAATCTAACTACCGGTAGATTATATTAAGTATAATATATATTTATAGTTCTAGAAGATTTTTATTAAGAATAATATAAATTTAATATTAACCTGATATCTATTTATATATAGTTAGTTATACTATATAATAAAAGTTTAAATATAAATAAAAGATTAGTTTAGAATAAATAGATTATAATATCTCTATTAGACTTATATTTAGTTAAATCTTATTCTATTAGAGCTACTTAAAATATAATCTAAAAATAATAAAATAAGAGATTAATAGTACTTTTAGATAATATTCTATTTTTATTCTTTATAGAGATAGCTATATTAGAAAGCTAACTACTACTTAGTAATTAGTAAACCTTCTCCTCTTTTTACTACTTATTTTACTTCTAATAACAAAGTAGCCCTTATCTTAGCTACTACTAGGGGTATAAGTACAATAGGTAGTATATTATATATTATTTACTCCTATCTGGTAATAACTTAACCTAATATAGTACAAATAGACTTATAGTCAGCGAAAGGAATGTCTACTGGTCTACCCAATAGCAAAATAGAAAGCGAGGTCCCTTGAAATTTCCAGCGAGATAAGTCACGGCACAGTTATAGTGGAGTAACTTCTGAACCAAGGCATTTGTCGGACCAAGATCCTGATCACAAACGCACTGAGCTTCTTTCCCCCTATAACAAGCATGTCATTCGTCGTCTGCTTGCCAGATAAGTTGGAGCTGTATATTAGAAATTACACTTAAGTTTTTTTAATATTATCGACACCTAATTGCAACTACCCTGGGCCAGTCCATTTCAGGTCTTTGCTTTTTTGCCCTTAAATCCTGTTAATACTACAGACTGTATTCTTGTCGAAGATCCGCACAGATTTACTAGCTAATTTAGGTAATTCCCTTCCAACACGAATTCCCGCACTGATCCACCCGGAACCTACGCCTCGTTTATCAACCTTCATACGATTCCATGTGTCGTGTTTAGCCCCACCAAAGTCAGAATCTGAGATGACTAGGCTTCCTGCGTCGGAAGGTACATAAATAGGCTGTTAGATCACTCTGTAAATTCGCATATGGCATAGATGTGTTGCGCCCCTTTATTGTATCCCAGCGGTCTTTCCGGATGGTTTTGAAATGGACACTCAATCTGCCAAGTCGAATATTCTGGTAGTGGGCTTTGGAGGCATCGGTACAATCACTGCCTACAATCTAGAAGCAGGCAGACTTGCCGCGGTCACTGGTGTCCTGCGGTCCAACTATGGCTTGATGACTGAGCATGGTTTCAAAATTTGGTCTTGCGATCATGGCGACATACCCTGCTGGAAGCCAACAAACAGTATGTGGCATAACACTTTGTGCTTGGCTTGGCGCTTACTTGTGTCTAGTTGTTCGGCAGGTCCCTGACACACAATCTGGACTTACAGCACCTTATGATTATATCGTTGTATGCACTAAAAATGTGCCCGATATACCACCTACGGTTTCTGAGGTTATTGCACCTGCTGTCACCGACAGTCATACAGTCATCGTTTTGATTCAAAATGGACTGAACATTGAGAAGCCTGTCATCCAAGCATTCCCAAATAACGTTGTTATATCGGGTATCTCACGTATGAGCTCGGCTGAGGTTAGCCCAGGGCGGATCTTTCACCAGGACCACGATATTTTGATCATAGGGGCTTTTCGTAACTCGAATCTGGAGGTTGAGAAGGAAGTCCAGGCTGCGAAGCACTTCACCATGCTTTATAACGCTAGTGGTAAGGCCAGCGGTCGATACGCAGAAGATGTTGCGTTTATGCGGTGGAGAAAGCTGTGCTATAATGCTTCCTACAATTCACTTTGTGCGATCACTAGCTTAGACACTTCAAAGCTTAGGCTAGCCGAGACACCAGTGACTGAGCTTCTTCTTCCAGCCATGATGGAAATCATGAACATTGCACAGGCTGCTGGTGTCACGCTAGCACCTGATCAAGTGAACATCTCTCTAGCTGCTGACCCCATTGACGGCTATTTCCGACCAAGCATGCAACAAGACATCGAAAAGGCAAGTCCCCATTCTCTCATCATCGCGACACGTACAGAGGATCCTAACCATCGTCATTCAGGGGAACTTTATGGAAATAGAGACTATCGTTGGAGAGCCCGTAAGAGAAGCGCAGAGGCTCGGCGTTCCAGCACCGACTTTAACCTTCATTTACTCACTGTTGAAAACGTTACAGATTAAAATGAAGATGGAGAAGGGCATGATAGAGCTTCCACCTATGAAGAATTATGCCGCTGGAGGAATGCTAGTCAAGATCAAGTCAGAGATTGCTCCATGATACACGAGATGCAGAGAAGTTGAATCTATATCTATTTTTTCTCGAGATCAGATATTTCGGCGCTATGTCTATATAGTATCTTTGAACTGGTCGACGAAGTGCCCAACCGGGAAACGCATGTAGTTAATCATGAATATTCAACGCCTGAGGATAGACATGAAAAAGATATTCTGGGACATGTACCTTCTTCAGAAACCAATTCACTGTTCAATCCCGCTAAAGAGGTTTACAAGCTAGCTATGAGTTTCGCCGTATATCATCTCCTACACTCCCCTCTGTTCCATTAAGTTATGGGATTTTTATTTGACTATATTACTATAAACTAATTAAGCTATTTTATCTTATATTGTTCATTATCTTTTAGAATATTATAAAGGTATTTATCAAACTAAATAATAATATTAAGAATTGAAATAGTTTAAATGTATATTAAAAGGCTATTTTTATTTCTTTCCGGTCACCTTCTATGTCAGCTTCCCGTAATCAAACCTTTCATGAACTAATATGAAACCATCTGATGCTGAGAGTACATCTGACACCGACGAGGAAGCTAGATGTGACGGCTCTCAAGATATGGATGACTTAGAATCAGGCGATGCACTTCTATTAGTCAATGTAATCATTACATCTGTTAAGAAGAGCTCGCCTATCTGTTCCGAATCGGTAAGTTGTTGAGGCATGCTTTTACGACGATGTTCAGGGTAGCTAACAGGTCTGTCCAGGATAGAATAATGCCAACAAGGCACAGCTACTTGATACGGGTGCTAGGCGGTCAATCAGGGAACTGCAACGGGCCCATAGACGTTGCTTCCTTACACAGACTATCCCGCGACCAGGCAGTGAGGTGCAGAGCCATGCGTCGGGTAGCCTCGGCTGTGTTGACCTGGTCCCCATGCAAGTGAGCTAATGGAGGCCATATTTCGTTGCATGAGGCGGAGCATTAGCTGTCTATCATCTCGCTTGATATGCGTCAGAAGTAGGTAAGTCCCAGAAAGTCCGAAATCCATGTCGTTTCCATCTTGATATTTAAAGTGTGTGGGAGTTATTAGTGTTTCCCCACCCGCTAGTGAACTCTCGTTACCTATGCCCTGTATACAGTTAGTATATGTGTGAAAACTTTGGATTGTCGCATGCAACGTGCCATTATCTCATAGTAAAAGTTTGACCAAGCAATTGAGCGTCGTCTTGAAACATTCCCAACGATGCTCACGGGCCACCCTGGAATTGCAGCAGAAAAGAGTCATGGTTCTACCAATCTCCAAACCGAGGTTCGGACCCTGACCCTGAATTGCTGTTACTCTGTGGTATCTCGCTTACGATAAGCCACTTCGGGTCCAGTATGACGCGTTAACATGACAGTATATTGACCCCTTTTATCTTCTCGCTCCCCATCCAACAACGATTCTGGAAACAATGAACTGGTAACACAAGACGAGATACCCTACATCTTAACCTTGCTACATCTTAAATCACCTCGAGAAGGTCCCTGGAAATTTGCAACTTCCCTAGACTACCCTGTCACGTCCTCCAGCGTTAAATTCGAATTCTTCCTCCATTCATATCGTCAAATCTGAACAGGAGGGACAGAATGGTATCTTCCACAGCTGGGAAACACCGCGTCTTGATCGTGGGAGCAGGTGCTTTTGGCGTTTCGACTGCCCTCCACCTGCAAAAGTATTGCCATCAATATGTCGATGTCATGCTGCTGGACTCGCAACCATTTCCGTCGGTAGACTCAGCCTCGGGAAACGACACGTCCCGACAAATTCGGATGGACTATACCGACCCGTTCTATGCTGAGCTTGCTATAGAAGCCATACACGCCTGGAGCTCGGATCCCATTTTCAAAGACCATTTCAAACAATGTGGACGTGTGGGTGCCGTAGCTCCAGGAAGTCCGTATCTTCAGAAATGCCGGGAAACAATGAAGGCGCTTGGGGTCAACATCGTAGAATTTCCCGAGGATAACAAAGTGGAGGGATTGAAGAAGAAATTTCCCCACTTGGGCAACGCCCAAAAACTCAAAGGATGGGACTTTTACTATAACCCGGTTTGTGCTCAAGTAATGCACAGCCTGAAAGCTGTACTCCGCTGACTATGACAATAGTACGATGGCTGGGCAAATCCCCACGATGCGATCAAATCGGCTATGAAAGAGTATCAGGCTGTTGGTGGAGTATTTATTGGCAACCCAGAGAAGGGACTGGTAGTGGAGAATGTTCTTGAGCTCGAAGATTCGACAACGGCGATTAGAGCAGCGGGAGCAAGAATCGTTGGTGTGAGAACAGCGGATGGCCTTGTCCATTGCGCAGACCGGGTGATCTATGCTACTGGCTCACTTGCAACATACAAAACGAATTTAATCCCGTCTCTGGGCACGCAAATACACCCTACAGGCTTTGCTATTGCGCACTGGAAGTTGGAAGATGCCGCTGAAGTGAAGTCTTGGCAAAATCATCCTGTCGTGGATGCTTATCACCACGGCTATTTCTTTCCCCCTGATCCTAATGGTCTGATGAAACTAGGTCTTGGTATCATGGCATTCACCCATGACCGGACTTCCAAGCAAGGCACACCGGATGTTGGCATTGCTCGCTTAAACTCGGCCCTAGTTGGTAGCCCAGACGATGGACGAATTCCAACCATTGCAGAGAATGGTATTCGGTGGGTATTGGGCCAGTGGGCACCAAGTCTTGCAAAGAAGAAATTTTTCAGTATGAAGATTTGTTGGGATGCAATGACTCCAGACGGAGGTTGGTTGATAGATGATCACCCAGACATTGAGGGACTAAGTGTTGCAATTGGTGGTTCAGGGCATGGTTTTAAGTTCTTGCCTGTTGTTGGTCAGTACATTTGCGAGACGCTGGACATTTCCGGGGCTGCCAAAGAGTCAGAGATGCCTAAAAGCAGCGACCAGAGACGCGATGCTATGAAGGAGAAGTGGAAATGGGGACGGCTTGCAAATCTGGGGGTTAAGGACCGACGAATTCCAGTTCAAGGACGCCCGATTCTAGATGTCGTGCGTTATATGCCGCCTGTAGATATCGAGGGTATTATCCATTCGAAGATTTAATGGATTAATGGAAATATTTCAGATGTTTCTAGTGTTTTCAAGCAATTATTCCACATCCGTCTAGGCAGCCTCTGCACACCAATACTCCTGATTGAGGATAAGGTGTTTCACCTGCGGTATACCATCAATCAATGACCACCACAAACACGTTTCTCATCATACCTTATCCGCCTGGAAATCTGTCTCAAATTGATCCTTTGTCACTAGGTTTTGGGGACGAATAATCCTGTCCAAACTATACATCTTCCCTTTTGCTGACTAGACGTTTCTACCAGACGAGTTGAGTCTTTAAGCGACACTCAACAGCCTTGGTGGCATAAAGCAGGCAGTCAGTTTATCACACTAGACAGGCGGCAGAACCCTTGAGCTTCCTTTATAAACATGCTTCCAGAGTACCATGAAGATGACCCTTTGCATGGCTTTGCGTTGATACACATAATGATATCTTACTTATCTCTTATAAAATCCCTATCAAAGGCTTTCTAAGATCTGAACCCGGTAATGCTCCATTTACACTATTTGATTGTCCTGTATATAAGTATCATAAACATTTTGAATGCTATGGCTGCAACATTCACTGACTACTGACCCTATGTTACTGTGCCGATTGGATCAATTGGGCAAAATAGTCGGCTAACTCAACAGACATACAGCAACTAAACTCTTGTTCTAATATCAGTTGCTCCTACAACATGTTCAAAATCAAGCCCACCAATACTGCCAGACATCGGTACCTGAGCATTAATGCCTTCATGCTTTGTGACGAAGTGATGTCATTCCTCCAAAATTTGTTCAAGAACGATGTCACCAAAAAGCAAATACTTGCATTTGTTACAAATAGACGAGACCCAGTACAATAAACATGGTCACATGCAAGCTCCTCACTCGCTACATCAATACCGTTTACGACTGCCCCATTTTAAGGGAACCATGAGTATCGGGCCTCAGCACAGAACATAACTGGAGTTTGGGGAGAACTTCATCCTCAAAATGGTATAAGTGAAGCGAGGGATAGGTAAGCAATAAATTACTATCGATACAGTTGGTCAAAGGGTCTACCTTTGATTGGACCGTTGCCTGAAACTCGAGCTAGAGCAAGGTGGCTAACAAAAGCCCCGCTGGAACTCAATCCGAGTGCCATCAGTAGCCGTATACTCTGAGAGGTCAGACTAACCCAATTGAGTATATCCTAAGCGATGTAACCGACTTCCCATCCGCATGGAACATGGAATGCGCCGTATCCGGCATCCTTGGGCGAGATCAAGAATTGCATTAAAGGATAAAATCGATCCCTTGCTTCTAGTCAATCCGAATCGAAGTATAGCGCAATTTTGAGCTGGGCCGAATCTTTGGTCCACCGAGGCGAGATAACAGCTCTTGCGTAACTAATATCAACTGCGTCACGTAAACGCTAAGACGGAAAGACCAATATCCCCTAAGGCAACCTGTAATTGGCGGAAGAAGATTCATAGATCTATCATCGAGGATTACTGCAGCCCAATGAAGCTTTGATGAGACTGAGTCATCCGTGGCGCTATTGCAACGGAGCGCGTAGTATAATGGCGACTATGAAATGCGCAATATGAAAGCAGGGACGAGCCATATAATGTTTTATCCTGAAAAAATCTCTCAAATCACCCCAAGGATAAAGGTTCTATTTCCAACATTTCGTTTTGCCTTTGTTAAACAATCATGGCACACACAGTTCCACCTGTAAGTTTTGGATAGCCTAGGCTTTGCTGACGATGTTTGACCTCATTCCACCAGTTGAAAGACCCCTCGCTCTTCATTGAGAAGTGTTTCGTTGATGGTGAATGGGCAAGTGCTAAATCAGGCGAAGTTTTCGATATCTACGGTAAGCAATAGCACTCGACCCCGACTAGTTTGACCTGTGCATTACTGATACAACGAAACGGCAGACCCATCCAATGGAAAACTTATCGGAAGTTGTCCCGACTTTAATATCGCTGATACGGAAAGGGCCATCGTAGCAGCAAGAGCTGCATTTCCACTTTTCCGCAGCACCCCCGTTCGCGAAAGGGCTCGGATGTTGCGACGCTGGTATCAACTCATGGTCGAGAATGCCGAAGACATTGCAACGTTAATCACTTGGGAAAATGGGAAGCCTCTTGCGGATGCAAGGGGAGAAGCTACGTTCGCGGCAAACTTCTTGGAATGGTTCAGCGAAGAAGCCTCCCGTGTGTACGGAGATACAATTCCTTCCTCTATCCCTGGAAACCGGGTTATCACTATCAAGGAGCCGGTAGGAGTCTGCGCCTTCATCACGCCATGGAACTTCCCAGCTGCTATGATTACCAGGAAGCTCGGGCCGGCTCTAGCCGCTGGCTGCACCGTTGTTGCCAAGTTGGCCCCTGAGACGCCATTTACGGCCAACGCCATCGCCGAGCTCGCCCGCCGAGCAGGCATCCCGAAGGGTGTTATCAATCTGTTGACCACGAACAAGAACGTCACCCAGGTCGGCGAAATTCTTACGACCCATCCGGTGATCCGGAAGGTGTCTTTCACTGGATCTACGCCTGTTGGTAAGCTTCTCATGAAACAGGCATCTTCAACTGTAAAGAAGGTATCGTGGGAGCTTGGTGGCAATGCCCCTTTCATTGTGTTTGACGATGCAGATATTGAGGGCGCTGTGACTGGGGCCATCACGTCAAAGTTCCGGAGTTCCGGACAAACTTGCGTCTGTGCCAACCGCATCTATGTACAAAAAGGCATATATGTTAAATTTGCTCGCAAGTTTGCCGAAAAAGTGAAGGCTTTCAAGGTTGGGCCTGGGTTCCAAGACGGTGTCACCCATGGGCCTCTGATCCATTCACGAGCAGTTGACAAAGTGCATCAGCATGTCGAAGATGCTCAGTCCAAGGGTGCAGTTGTTGTCATCGGAGGCAAGAAAGCCAACGAGCTCGGCGAATCCTTTTATTACCCCACGGTTCTTACCAACATGACGGGAAATATGAGGCTTGCCCGCGAGGAGACCTTTGGCCCGGTCGCTGGCCTATTTTCCTTTGAAACCGAGAAGGAGGTGGTAGAGCTTGCAAACTGTTCCGACGTTGGCCTGGCAGCGTATTTTTATGCAAGTGACGTAAGGCGCGTGATGCGAGTGGCAGAGGCCCTTGAAGTCGGAATGGTTGGTGTGAACACGGGTCTAATCGCGGACGTCGCTTCGCCGTGAGTTTCTGCATCCCCCATCCCCTTTACACGAGAAACAATTCTAATGCTTCCGTAGTTTTGGGGGCATCAAGGAGAGCGGTTTTGGCCGCGAAGGAGGCAAGTATGGCATTGACGAGTTTCTTCACGTCAAGACTATAACTTATGGGGGAATTTAGTCTCGGCTATAGACTCATAGACATAAAAGGACTGCAGTAAGGAGTGCCCCTTAAAGAAATCTATTAGAGAAGAATTCCTACATTGAGTTTTAACGAAATAAATTCATTGCTTTGCAATATTCAGTTGTGCTGGTCACTAACTCCACTCGAAGACGTATTTACTGGTGAGCATGCCACTCTCCCACACAAAGTTATCAGTCCCATTCCCTGCCTCTGTGGCCGCCATTGCCTCATTTGAGCGACTCGTGACTAGCCATACATGGATCATGACATGTTGAATCCGCTCTGCCATCGTGTTTCTGGGCCAATAGTCAGATTCGTTACCAGATATTAGCTTTGTTGTATAGTCAAGCATGGTCCCTGCTGCTGCTGAGAGCATCTTAAGTGACAGCCAGCAATGAAAATTGGCCACAGAAAACTAGATGAGCCGAGTTTCCCAAAAGGTGGAATGGAGTACCCAGAATCCAGTAGCTGAAACATCCGACTGAGGGGGTCGACGGCTTCTGTGGCATCTATTGTACTACGATTGTAGTGTGTGTCCTCCAGCAGGATGAGCGCAGCCAGCCGGAATGCTTCTGCCGTCTTTTCCGCTGAGACTTCTGGTGGAATATTCGCCTCTGATTGGCCACTGAGTACATTGATCAAGGCCGATGAGCTCTCCGCAGGTGGATGCTGTTGGATAGACTGAAGCCGCCTCTTCATTTCGTTGGCCCATTCCCGCTGAGTGAAAGAGGGGGGCTCTGCGCCGTCTTTTGCCGTCGTACCTCCTTAGCGATAGCCAAGATCAGACCGAGAAGCTCATTAGAACACCCGGCGAAGGGGTTGATTTCAGTGCCTTGTCTATCGGCCAAAGTGAGCCAGTACGTAGCATCGCGAAATACACTTTCGTGATCCTCATTGCGAGACATGGCAGTGTAAGTGAGGACGCTCCTTGATGCAAAATACTGGCCTAGAAAGGAGAGAATGCCTCTCTCGTAATGAGTTTCGTGTGAGTTGGAAAATGTACATTCTTTAAGCAGATTGCGGACTCCCTGAGAGTGTGCTCTCCAAGATCGAATTGGCACGTTATTCGCGTATATAAGGCCTGGCGTTGGACTGTAAATCTCAAAGAAACACAGCATAAGAATAATTCCTAGAATTTCAAGCCTAGAGAATGATGTTCGATTCTTTTTGCTAATAGATTTCTGTAAGCCCTGTAGGGCTTCGGTCTGGTACTGTAGCGCCGCAGTATGAAAGCGGGCATCGTGTGCCCTGGCACTATTTGCAGCCACGGCAAGTACAGCTTTCAGAAGCAAGCGAGACTGGTAAGCCAGTGGCAACACGACTTGTCGGTAGTTGTTGTTGTCAGCATTTCTAACTACGCATTTAGGACACATCCTGCATGCGTCTAGATGCTACGTTAGCAACGTTATACATTCGGACGGGAGGTGCATCTTGGCTCACAAAAGTTGAAAAGCATCTTATCATCGTTTTTCATATCAGTAAGTGGGTACATAGAGTACAAAGATGCGCCCATGCCAGGCAGAAACGATATCTCCGGCTGGTCCTCCCCGATGTCATGGATGTCACCTGAAGTAATGTCGAAGTCTTTGGAATCCCACATTTGGGGATTCAATGTGACTATATCTGCATGGAGCTTGATTACACTTGACTCGGTCCTTTCTTCTTCATCCTGCAGAAGATTGGTTTCGAAGTTCAAAGGACTCCATGGAATTGTATCTAGGAACAGTTGCTGTGTGGTGGTTGCGAAACAGGCCTCTGATGCTTCCTCAGGGTCCACTTCGGGGCGATATGAAGTAGATGGCACCAGTCGTTTTGCTCTCTGCTTTCGCGCACGATTGTTACCAGGCTTCGCGCCTGGCATCGGCCATCGGATTTGGACGCCATAGGCGCATTCGAGATTGCTGTGAGCGCATCTTGCACATGATGGTTTGGCTTCTACCAGGCGTAACAGTAAGAATCAAACTCTGCGTGGCACCCAACACGACATTAATACATACCGTCACACTTCAGCCGTCTCTGCCGGCAGGTCTGGCAACCGGTAGTGGTACGACTCGTAGGTCTCCGCCCATAAAATGGAACCTTGGCCGACGCAGGCATCATGCACTGAATCGATATGTTCGTAGCACAACGTGTAGTGGTTTCTAATCGGGCGCGCATGGAATTGACAAGACACGCAAAAGAGTGGTGGTAGTAGTCAAAAGGGTCTTGGGGGCCTGGCGTGTTGAAATAGTGCATTTTTGGGGTTACAGCAAACCCTTTACGATAAACGATCTCGCCAGGAACTAGACTGACAAGTTGCGGGGTAAAGATTACGTAACTAATATCCCCTCCGTATCGGCACATTCGCTAGTGGAAGTCTCTTGAAAAGGCTTGTTGTGTCTGAACCGAGGCGCCCGATGTGGGAGCCGCCATAGCATATATCGCCACTTTCATATTGGCTATGTTCAATTGACGTAGATAAAGTTGTGACATTCTGGTGGACACAGCTTGTTTTCTTATATATCTGAACTTGTGTTTTGATGATCGAATCTTGGTGCATTCCTCAGCTGCGCATCCTTGCTTGGCCCTAAGGACTTCAAAAGCTCCCATTGTTCATCGCCTCACAGAGCATACCTGAAAAGAGGACTCTCATCCCCCATTTCCGTCAGCTGCTCTGGCGTGTATTTATCCATAACCTCCTCCACAGGCTTCGCAGCCCTCTTCCTATTGATCTTCCTCAAAATTAAATAATAAATACCTGGCCAGACGACGCCAAATGCCGTCAACATGGCAATGCAGAGTCCGAATCCGGTCGAGTACGTGGGCGCTTCATTCGCCAGAAAGATATTGGAGCCCAGGACCTAGATGATTCAGTCAGTAAGCAGGCCAGAATGCAAAGGCAAGCGGAGAATGAATACCACTTACACCACCGAGTTGTGCAATAGACATCATGAGACCGATTCCAGCAGCCCGCTTCGTGGAGCCGGCCATGTTAAGCGCCACCCAGGCTATGACTCCCGGCGAAATGGGATACAGGCCACCTGCCATCAGGAAGATGCCAAAATATGTAACGCCAGGGACGTTATGAAAACGAATACTGGAAATGATGATGACGAAGCCAACGACTGCCATGGCGTTTGGCAAAGCAATAGCTAGCGCCCTCTGCCTGTAGCGATCGGCCATCACCCCTGACACCACCGTGACGATGCATGCGAATATATAAGGAGGAGCCGTCATAGCCTGAGCCTTGACGCTGGAGTACCCCAGGCTGCTCACAATTCCTGGAAGCACAAAGCTAATGCCATAGACGACAGTAGCAACAGTAAACTCAATGAGAGCCACAGAGTAGGTATGGATCGAGTGGAAGGCTTTCTTGACATCTCCCATTGAGAACTCCTGCTTCTCCCTGATGCCAGTCTCCCCACCTGCTGCGTACTTATTTCTCAGCGCAAGGAACTCCTTCTCGTCTTCAGTCAGCCATGTTTTGACTCGGTCAGGATTCGGAGAGATCCAGAAGTAAGACATTAAGCCGACAATGACGGCAAAGAGCCCCTCGAGGACGTAAATCCAGCGCCAGCCTCGATACCCCCAAGTATGGTCAAGGTGGCCAATACCATAGGCCAGGAGACCCGAAAAAGCTCCAGCAATTGAGGCCGCAGAGTAGAACACAGTCATTCTCGTGTGCAGCTCCTTTGGAGAGTACCAAGCGGTAAGGATAAATGTACAGCCGGGATAGATACCAGCCTCAACGAAGCCGAGTATCAATCGGAAAGCTATCCAACCCCCATAAGTGCTTTGGCAACCGGCACAAATGATCGTTACTCCACATGCGATGAGAAGCGTTGGAAGCCAAAATCGTGGTCCAATACGCTTGAGCATAATGTTGGAAGGACTGTCCTATGATTAGCAAGACTGAAGCAGTGGATGGGGAGTTATTGCATAGCATACACTCCGCCAAGAGCGTAAGTTATGAAGAAGATGGAAAGCGACGTGTTCCATTGCGTGCCATTGATATTCAGATCTTCGAGCGTCCCAAACAGCTTTGCATTTCCTATACCACTCCATTTTAGCATTGACGTAATCCAATATTCGAATCAGTGCTTCTTACCAGCGTTTGACCGATCGACATACGCCAAGAGGTAGATAATCACTAGCTGCGGTAGGACGCGGTAACTGTGACTCGTTAGAATGTGTTTCTGTCTAACGACTAGAGCTAGCAGACTCAATTTTGCGGACAAGTTTGCTCATCCGTTCCCCCGTGAAGTCCTCATTTAGTTGGCAGTAGTGTTCGTACTCGGTCATTGTAATACCGTTACTAGAGTCCACGGCCTTCGTGCCACGCTTCGAGATGTGAACAGCTTTAATATCCATGGTGGTATAATTGAAGGAACACAAGGGCAGAAACTTGAAAGATAAACTGTCAATTCTTGGAGTAAAAGTATAGTGCTGGCTTTGGGCTTGGGTTCTGGGGAGACGATGGAGGTTATTATGTTCTGCGGCCCCCCGTGAAACCGACTTGGAAAGTCAGCTCCACTTCTGTATACAGAATAGACTCACACAGGTAGTGCGCCTATCACGTATTCCCCTGGGCCAAGCATATGTTACAATTGAAGCCGCGAACTGCCGCTTTGGAAGCGATATGGTCGATATGGTCGAGTCTGGGGTTCCGATGCTTGCAAAGGGGGGTGATCTGTGGTGTAGCGCGACTACAACCCCAGTTTAAGCTGCAGAGGTAGTGGCGCATCCATTCCCCAAACAGAATAGGCTGGAAGATGGCACGGAGATTGTGATATCCCCCCATCTTCAACTGCTGCCGCGAGTCACGGGCTGTTCTAGTATGTTGTCCGGTGGAGATGAGGAAAATCCACTGTAAAGGAACCTCACTCTAACCGCTTTAGGTACAAAGCACACTCAAGTGAACCGCAACTGACGGTCCTAGTCTAACTAACCTCTTCAGGTGTTTTCTAGACGAGCCTGCCCCAGTGCATTGATATGGACTACGAGTCATAGGAAGCGAAATCAAGACCCGCTTCAAAAGGAACTAACCGCTTGGAGTAGATCTCTAGCGAGATAAGTTTACAGCTAGCTAGTAGCCAAGCTAGTAGCCACGAGACACAAGACAAAGACAGACATCCCTTCGCAATACACGCTCCCAGATACCAACTTCTCCCATTGGATAACTACTAGTAGCATGCAACATGGCGGGGATGCTGTCGACAACGTATAAACGATTCCCATTGCTTTGATTTGAACTCCTAATTCGCATTGAACATCATCTGTGATTTTTCTGGTTTGTATGACAGAAGCAGGATGGCTAGAGTTACAATTCTTGGTGCCGGGTACGCTTTCAGTATCCTTCAAAGAACTTGATCATTTTGCTTACAAGGTTCTCTACAGCATCACTGGTTTGGCCATTGCAAGTTCACTGCCCACACACTATGATATTACTGTCGTCGCTCGTAACCTACCCGGTGACCCGGAGTCTACTGAGTGGGCTAGTCCTTGGGCTGGCGCTGTCTTCATGGGCATGGCCGACTCCAACGAGAAAGAGCAGAAGCTGCAACTCGACTCCTTCTGGGTCTGGTGGAGGCAAGCCCTCAGCCACCCTGAGTCGAGTGTAAGGCAAGTGGAAATGGAGGACCTCATCGACGATGCAACCTTAGACCAGGTCTGGTATCGCAACAAATTACCGGATTTCAGGATCATGTCCAAGGACGAGCTTCCCGAGGGTGCAACATTCGGCATGTCATACAAGTCCATCATCATCACACCCGCAGTATATCTGGTCTGGCTGAGGAAGCGACTGGAGGCCTCGGGTATCAAGTTCCGACGCATGAGTGTCAGTTCTCTCGCCGATCTGCGAGGAATGGGCCATGACATCCTCGTTAACGCAACTGGGGTTGGGGCTCGGCATCTCAATGATGTGGCAGACCAACAGATGCAGGAAGTTCGAGGCCAAACCGTGCTGGTGGAATCGAATTTCAATAAGATTTGGATTCGTCGTGGCAAGGACTACACATATGCACTTGGTCGCCCGGACGGAACAGCCATCCTCGGTGGCCTAAAGCAGTACAATAATACCGTCACAAAAGTCGACGACGATCTGCGCGCTGATGTGAGTTACTAAACCCGCGGATATACGCAGCATGGGCCCTTTTTGAGATTTGTCACCCTTACACATATTTAGATCTTTCGAAGAATACACGAGAACCTCCCGAAAGACTTCCCGTCCGCTGCCTCCGCCGACTACAACGTGATTCGCGATATCGTCGGCATCAGGCCCCAGAGACAGGGTGGTGCGCGCATTGAAGAAGAGATTATGAATGGGCAAAGAGTTGTGCATGCGTACGGTGCTGAGGGCGGTGGCTACGTCTTTGGTTGGGGCTTGGCGCGTGAAGTCTGCAACATCGTGAACGATTATTATGGGAGCCCGATTGCATCTGTTACACCCTTGCGGGCCAATTTGTAAATCGATTTCAATACGAGATGAATTAAAGGGGCCGAGAGGGGCATATACATTTACTAAATCGAACATTATCGTATAGAACTGAAACCAGTCATGTGGCAGGGTCCACTGACGAAATAGTGATGATGTCCCTACCCAATTGCTCGGACGACACCATCTTACCATATATAGTTCGCATACCTTTTGGCTACCATAGTAGGGAGTGTTAGATTTTATATATTAGATAGTCAGAATTATATAGTTATATTTATCTAAGTTATATTATTCTAGTACTTCTAGTAGGAATAATTATATAATTTAGTATATATCTCTCCTTTAAGCCTAATACTCTTCCAGTCTGGGAAAGAAGGTATATTTAGAGAAAACCGCTTTTGATATAACTAATCGTATCGGATTATACAAAGGCTCGGTTCTAACAAGAGGGGCGAGCTGCACGTCTGCATCACCACCATTCCACATCGGGCTCACTGGTAGTCTCGAGAGCGGTTTCCGCGTGGCTCGAGGCGATTTGCAGCGGATCAATGACACTGTCCAGGAGTTCTGCGGGCAGCAACTCGTACTCGCAGAGCGACTCGAGCCCAGATGGCAGAATCTCACGCAAGATAATGAAACTGAGCAGTTCCTACTAGAGTCAGAAGATGTCAATGCATTAGGTTTAGCGGACGAGGATTCTACGGATGGCACATACACAAACGAATCGAACATATTAGACTGGCACCAGAACAAAACGGGGCATGACGCTGATATGCTGGTCGGAAATTCCGGGTATGAAGCTGAGGAACAGAAAAACCTACGGCCCGTCAGGGTAAATATGAGTGACAGTACGTTTGGGGAAGGATTGCGACTTCAGGTCGGCCATACCAAGGGCGGTCTGGATTTCTTTAAGCGCAGATAACGTTCAAAGAATATCATGATTATGTCTATGTTGTCTAATACCCAAAATCTAATCGATACACCAGGCTCTAATCAAACGAACGCTACCCAAATCATCCCTCCATTCCAAATCTATATGCGCGCACTTCCATTACCCCATCGTCTCTCTATGAGTGAGAGAAAGCCAACAAATGAATGAGTCCATAAGCAACTTGACTCAAACCCTGCGCCCGCTCTCGCCAATATCCTCATACGTCGCATACTCGGACTGATGCCCCCCGTACGGACTGTACGGCTGCAGCGGCGCAGTCTGCCTCGGCCCCATCTCCATCTCCTCAACCGAGCTGGAATCGTTATCAAGCGCGACAAACGTGGCGTCGCCGCGACTCTTCAGCTTCTTCTCCTCCCTGGCGGCCTTCTTATCCAGCTTGGCCTGCTGCTTCGCCGCCTTCTTCTCCGCCTTGGCCTGCCTCCTCTCCTGGCGCGTCGCGCGGGGGAACTCGCTGTTGGCGCCGCGGAGGACCCAGCCCGGGTGCACGGCGTTGAGAAGGAGGACGGCTAGGGCCATGGGGAGCGCGTCGAGGCAGAGGGCGTACGCCTCGTGGGTCAGCATCTCGTTGTCGGAACCGGCGCCGGGTCCGAACTCGACGAGGCGGAAGATGATGCGCATCTAGTGATTGCAGGTCAGTATTTATATCTCTTGTGATGTTGGGCGTTTGGATACTCACCACAATGAAGAGGAGGACGCCTGTCAGGGCCCAGAATAGCAGCATGGCCCTGGACATGTTGGCTTCGAGGCTGGGGGTGGCCCGCATCTTCATGTAGACCCTGACCATCAAGCCGATGAACACGGTGATGAAGCCGAGCTGGGCGCCGCAGCCGGCCATGTAGATCTTCTTCCCGATGTCGATGAGGTTCTGGTCGGCCTCGGGGCCCGAGTTGGACATGAGGATGCCGCCGCCGGCCTGGATGATGAAGCACACGACGTCGATCCAAACGAAGATCTGAGTCAGCCAGGTGGCCTTGATGCGCCAGACGGACTGGTCGTCGACGGCGTAGTACACAACGCGGGCGGCGGTCATGTAGACAAAGGCGTTAATCCCTGTTTTCGGGGAATATTAGTCCAGGTTCATGGGGGCTTTGGGACGGCAATCCGGGGGTGAACCTACAGAGAGGGGCGAGGAGGAAGAAGAGCTGTCCGGCAATGGCATATCCCATGTTCTGCTGATCCTTGCTTCCGACGGTTTTAATGATGAAGGCGAGCAGTTCCCACGAGACACCCATGAGCAGGACCCAGCAGAACCTCTTTTTCCACGCAATAGCCTGGACGAAGTGGGCGGTGAAGCTGATGCCGAAGATGACGGCAAAGGCACAGTTGGCAGCAAAGCTAGGGTAGAAGCCATAGTTGGCATTGCACGCGTCAGAGGGGACGTGGCCGTTCTCGTCGGGCACGGCAGTGGTGCAGGAGGCGACGGCAGTCTCGGTAGTCCTGGATGCCAGCTCGGCGATGGTTGTCGTAGGGCTGGCCATGGCTGGATTGGTTGATATATGGGAGAGGAGACTGAGGAATAGATGTCTTGTCTGATGGAGATATGGAAAGGTGAATCAACTCCATCTTGAGACGATCCCACATCTCTTATATGCTTCCGCAATCCATATCGCAAAGCTCGGTTCTCGGCCAGCCCTGTCGATTCTAAAATTATAATATCACATTGTCTTGCGCCGGGGCCGCGTCACAATCATCTACAGCACACGCAACTCCGCCAGATGGGACGGTGGGAGAGCCCGTACCGAGCATGACAGGGATGGCCTCGTTGGCTGAGCCGGCATTTCTGGTTCTCTAGCTGCTTTGGGGGCTGTCAGAACCAGGGGCACGAGGAAGACTGATCACTCATGGAGGCTAATTTGAAGCTTGATCGCCCGTTTGGGTGGCTCCAAGCCCAGGCCGAGAGCCAGATCAGATCCAAAACACCAGCTTTGGCGACCGGGCCAATCGCCATCGTCCATTTCACCCACCGGGGCTGTGCGGATTCATCATCCCTCAGATCAATCCTCATGCTGACTCTCCACTTTGCTCCGCCTTCTGCTGCCCGGCAAACGGCACCATCGCTGATTGGATGTGTCGCTTAATTTGACTCCACAATGTGAGCTCAGCCTTACTCCAAGTGGCTCTTCTGCCTACCCTATACTAGAGACACCATGCCCTCGCATCCGTCGTTTTCACTTCCTGTGGCATCATATATGTGCAGGGCTGATAGCGTACCCGGGATAACGTGTAGATATAGTTAGAGTGCCTCGTCATGCTTTCGTTGCTGGATCTACCGTACCCGAGATGGTGGGCAGTCTAGAAGTTCCACGTGCATTTTCTATCTGGCCTCAACACACCCTATTCCCACGAACCGCTGTCATATCACAGTGTCTTCATGTTAAGAAAACCTCTACACACAGAAATTATTCAATCAAGCAATACCAGCATAACAGTTTCATTATCTATAGATTCTTCGTCCTATATCGTTCCCCTTCCCTCAATGATGTAGCCTAGCCCCTACTCCATAGGACAGCAGCCCAGCCCCTCCAGGAACCCGCGGCAAACCAGTGAACAAACACAGCCAAAGACTACCACCCTTCACTTTTTTGACACCGGGCATATCACATGCTACAAAGAAAGAATGGAAAGAAGAAAGAAGAGCTTCATGCCATCCGCGCAAAAATAGAACCAATTCTTTCGCCGTTTGCATGACGTTTGTTTTCCCTCGTCATCCCCTGGCGGCGTCTGATCATCAAGTGTTTCCCTCCTTGTCACTTCCCTACTCTTCCTCAGCCTCCTCCTCGGCAGCCTCCTCTTCGGCGATCTCGGTGACGTTCCCGCCCTCCTGCTCAAGCTTGAGCCATTCGTCCCACTCAGGGAACAGATCATCGTCCTCACCCGGTACGCCAATCAGCTTGGCGACGCGGCCCTTCTTGCTCTTGTCCAAGTTCTCCTTCCAATCTGACACGACCGAGGCCGTCAGACTAGGCTTGTAGGTTTGTGAAAACAGGACGGCCTCGGCTAGACGGCCAGTATTTTTGAGCAGCTCGACGCACTTCTCGATCTCGCCCAGGAGCCAGTAACTCGAGAAGGCAACGTTGTGAGCCCCCGTGCCCTCAGCCTGCTTGGCCAGGGCGTCCAGTCCGTCGCGGTCTCCCGTTGACGAGTGTAGAAGTAGTAATGACCCGAGATCCTTGGCATGGGTGAAGCACTCAGCGGCAAGGGCGACGTCCCAGGCTGACAGAGCAGCATCGCCAACCGTCTTCCACTTGTGATCTGCGTCGGCCTCCTTTGCCAGCTCCAGAGCGACGTCTAGGTGGTTCAGAGCCAGGGACAGCTCGAACTTGTGCTCGGGATCGGTCGCCACCTCCAATGCCAATTCCTTGTGGCCCTGACCTTCCAGGAATCGTGCAATTTTGTTGAGTTGATCCGCGGGGATCGAGGGGAGGAGCTCCGCCGCTGTCTCCATATCCTCACGCAACACCAGGGTCTGATACTCGAGAACGGGTAGAGAAAGCGCAAATGATGTGACGCCCACATCTTTGTCGGCCAAGTAAATCCGTGAGTCTCGCTGGATGTAGCCGAGGATGTACATGGGCTTGTCGAAGTGCGATACGGTATATGTTTGGTCGCCCACGAGGTAATTCAGTCGGTTTGTGCTGTTGGTGTAGATGAAACAGTCTCCAACCCATTCTCCGGTTCGAACACTAGACATGCATGTTAGCAACTTGAACCGGCGCAAATGCGATAGTCACGTACGTTTCAGCAATGTCGGTAATGATATCAAAGGCTGCTTCGACGCCGTCATCGTCAACTTGGCCGTTCTGGACGGCCTCAACGTAGGCTTCGCGCGAGAATCGAAGGACGTAGAAGCTGTCCTCGCAAGCAATGGTCACGAGTTCTCCGCTCTCTGACCAGTAGACCTATTGCATCATTTGTTAGTACCCGGAATGAAACGCAGTATTGTTGCCGAGACGGTTGTCTTGTCACGTACCTGCTTTGGCTCAACCTCAATACGTCGCACCAGACCACCGGTATTCCAGTCGAAGAAGGAAATGCCACCCTGTCCGGTGACACCGAGAAGAACACCACCAGCAAGTCCCTCGGCCTGGAAGCCAACGTCTAGACCCTCGCTCTTTTCTACAAAGTTCTTGTAAACTTTGACGCTCATGGCTGACTCGCGGATGGCAAAGTCGTTGCTGTTCTCCTTGGAGGCCCATACAAAGTCGAGGGCAGAACCGAATGCCTTATTGCGCCATGCCAAGGCAGTGTAGATGATGTATTCGCCATCACCGCAGACGGAAACGAATCGGCCGTTAGGGGAGTGGAGGAGGGTCTGGGGGTAGACCTCGCAGGTTCCGAGATCCTTGGTCGGGAGTGAAATGGGCTCGTTGTCCTTTATAGAGGCATCTGAAGAGGGGTTAGCAACGGGGAAAATGAAGCTCTTCACACGCCAATACCCCTCGGGGCCCAATAGAAAGCTTACCTCCACCTTTGATAATGGATGACACAACCTCATTGTGCTTAGCCCAAATCAACTTTCCGGACGCATCCATGGACACAGCAGGCTCTTCACGACCCAGCTTCACTACCACAGCACCATCATCAAAACCGACAGCAATGCCTTGCTTTCCCTTCTGATAAGCGACGCACCACGCGCGCTCCAAACTGTAGTTGAGCGATTGTTCAAAGCGGTAGGTGTTGGCGTGCCAGATGCGAATCGTGCCATCTTCAGAACCGGAGATAATGACGGGGAGTTCGGGGTGATAGCAAGCGAAAGAGACATTGTTGGTGTGTCCTTCCAGAGTAGCGATCAGCGACTTGGTGGTGTAGTCCCAGATCTTGACGGTGCGATCGTCTGAGGTCGTGAGAATGTAGGGCTTGTCGGAATGGGGGTAGTAGTCGACGTGGTTGACACCCTTGGTCTCGTGAGCCTCGAGGGTAAAGTTGGCCGAGGGAGAGCCAAGGCTCCAGATCTTGACGGTTCGGTCGAGGCAGGCCGAGGCAAATGTGTTGGTATCCTTGGGGTTGATGGCGAGGCCCATGACATAGTGGCTGTGGCCCTCGAAGGTCTGCACGCACTTCCAGCCCCTTTCCCAGTCCCAAAGCTTAATGGTCATGTCATCGGAAGCGGTAAGAACGAAAGGCTGCGTAGGGTGGACAGCAATGGCACGAATATAATCGGGATGTGCTTCGAACGAGGTGATCTTTTCTGAGGTGTTGTAGTTGTAGACTCGGATCTGGAAGTCATCGGAACCGCAGACAATCCAGTTTTTGCGGGCGACGAATCGACCGGCACGAACGGGGACATCGGTGAGCTCAAAGGTCTTGACAATCTGTTGCGTCTCGTACGACCAGATGTAGACGTGTCCTAGGATGCGAAAGTCGGATTTAGGAGACGTTCGTGGTAATGAAAGGGAGGGGAAGGCAAATGACAGGCTGTCCGAACATACCACTGTAAAGGGTCGTGAGGATCCATGGCTCCTGAGGGTGAAAGTCGATGCCCTTTACCCGCTCGCTGCGGGCGTAGAGCTGGCGCTATATTTGGAGAAGAGTCAGCATGGAATCCGGGTCGAGCGAGTTGCCGGTGCTTGGGTTGGGAGCATCTGGAAGCATGATGGCGGGGCATATATGGTGTCCAAAATGGCAGCAAGTCTGGGCTTGACCAACCTTCACATCCAGCCTCATGGTGATATCAATTGAGCCAATCTGTAGCTTCTATCGAGCGATCCGAGAGGAGAAAAGCGTATAACGACGGGGAGATGCCGGGGGTGATGGCAGGAGGTGCCTCGAATTGCGACGGATTATTCCAAGGGGACACCGCTCGTGTTGGGAACGAGGGAGCTGTGGGCGCTCAGGCACAACCAGCAGCCTGCTAAAGCGGTTCAAGAGAGATTGAAGGATAGGAACGGCGGACCACAAGCCTGGAGAGCGACTGATGTGCGCGCAGCTCGAACCATGGACTTGGGGGAAGATTAGCGGTTCTAGCTTGGACGAAGTTGTGATGTGGCCTTGGCTCCACGGTAGCACCAAGGCGGTGATGAACCCCTGTCCACTGTGGCCTCCAGGGCGGCAGGAGCATTGTTGCTACATACCTACCCTGTACCAAAGCACAGAGCTCATTGGTGCTGTCCACATCGCCAGAAATGTGTGCCTGGATTATCGGGCCGCAAAGTCTCCAGCCACGAGTCTTCTGTACGAGCTCTGTTTCAGCCACAGCCAACTTCAAATGTTGACTTGAGTAGTATTCGGCACGCCCGATCTCTTGCTCCTCTCTCGAATGACAACACGGGTGGCACTAACTCGAGCACAGCTTGATTGATTTGGCTTGTAAGAAGTAGCTATTTCCGGCGCACGAATTGCCATCGTGTTGATTGGGATGCCTTGCTCCTAACGCGTAATGAACAAGAAATACGAGCCCAAGGGCTTGATGGATTCTATCTTTGGGTCGGCTGTGCAGCCTCAGCATAGCTATGCAATCTCGAGTCAATGCCACAGCAGAAATACGGGTTTGCAATCACATATTATTAGCACTGAGCTCGGTAATATGAGAGAAGTGTCGTGATGATGATACAGTGCGCCTCTGAAGCACCCCTGGAATTTCTAGTACTGTTACAGCAGCTGTCATAGTTGGAAATGCTTCTAGTGCTCCAAAGGCTGTGGCTCAACTCAAGGACGCGTTAGGTCCTATCCCCACTTCTCAGGCCAGCCGGGGATCTTACTGGACAGATTGCCGATTATGAGCCTGCTTCGCCTCACATCCTCCCACTATCCCGGCCATGGCTGGCTGGAGGGTGGGAGCTATTGAAATCAGGGCCCCAGGCCAATGTTTGCTTGGGCGGCTGTACACTCGCACAGTTAGATACAGTGTACTGAGTGTGTTGGTGGCCTCGCGGCGCTCACTTTCCTCTCAGCTTGTGATGACGAAGAGCCGGGCCCCGTGGATTCCACGCCCCTTTCCTTTGGCTGAGAGTTCTTTGTGCATGTGAGAATACGTATATCTTGCTTGTTCAATCCTCTCGTTGTCCCTGCCCAGCACAAGACGAAGCAACAGGAATACGGCATCCGTCTTGGCTGGCCTCCCACACTATTGCCCCCTAGTCTGCTTCCCCTCACCGGCCAACGAGCTAACCGCACGCTGTCTGCCCTGGTCAGCAAGCGGGCGCTATCGACTCTGCTGCTGCTTGCGTTTGTCGTCGAGCGCTGCGTTGCATTCGTTTGCTCAGAAGCAGAAGCAGACGCACAAGCGCTTATCTTATCTTGGCTGCGGGGTTGGCAGGCCGCCATTCCTCCTCACTGCCAGTCGCCGCCTCAGTGGATGCCCGCCTGTGCGCGATCCAGCCAACCAGAGCCCAACCGACAAGCCTGCCAACTCCAGCGGCTTTTGCATCGCCTCAAGACCCCGTGCCCGTAATCATCTACCTCCATCCCTACGGTCTGGTTTCCTTCTTCTCATTTCTTACATCTCCCTTCGCCTTTTGCCCACCCCGGAAAAGAAGAAGCATCTGCGGGCCCAGTTCTTTTTCCTTCCCCTCCTTTTCTCTCTCTTGCCCTCCTCCGCTGCGACTCGACCCCGAGCAGCTACCCCTCCAGCATACGACTCGACTCGACCCGGCTCGACTTGCCTCGCTCTTGATCGGTTTGGGCCTCGTAAGCGAGCCAGCGACAATTGACCGGTTCTGCCCCCATCTCCAGCCTGGGTCCTAGGGGCCCCTACTTTCGCAGCTTCCTATCCCCTCGACCTCCTCTCGCGCATCCTGCTAGACGTACCAAAGCCGATTTAGAGGTGGAGTTCAGCTTGCTTCTGTCATAGACATTTCCGTCCTATATACTCCTGCACATTCTCTCGAGCCTCGCGACATAGACGCATACGTACATATACCTATATACAGAACACAGAACCCAGCCCAGAACTGACCGTCATCATGTCCTGGAAACTTACCAAGAGTATGTTGAAGTTCCTCACCCACTCAGGTTTCACCATGCACGTGTTGTTTATATACTTACGTGAGCACCCCTCTTGTAGAGCTCAAGGAGACGCACCTCGGTCCATTGACGGGCGCCTTCTCCCGGACGCCCTCGACGTCGACCATCACCGACAAAGACGACAAAGGCCGCTCCAGTACCTCTACTGGCGCCACCACACCAACCCCGGAGAGCTCAATCGGTTAGCCACGCAGCCTCCCACCTTGTTTCCACCCTTGCCTCAGCTCGCGTGTGCCATCATACTGACATAATTTCGTTGTTGCACAGCCGCCTCAGAAGCCTTGACACAATCTCCCATTGTGAAACTCCCAAAGCCCGGCATCCTCGTCGTCACCCTCCACGAAGGCCAAGGTTTCTCGCTCCCCGATGCGCACCGAGAAGCCTTTGCTTCACAACACCAAGGGTCACTCTCCTCTGGGAATGCCCTGAGTGGATCAGTCCGACCCGGGTCGTCGCAGCGAGTGGCGGGGTCCTTGGCTAACGGCTCAGCCAGGCCACACTCGTCGGCCGGCGGCTTCAGTGGCATCCCTACCAACCATGGACGTGTCTCTGGAAAGTACATGCCCTATGCGCTGCTCGACTTCGACAAGCTGCAGGTGTTTGTCAATTCGGTTGAGGGCAACCCGGAGAACCCGCTGTGGGCGGGCAGCAGCACACAGTACAAGTTCGACGTGTCACGAGTGACCGAGCTTGTCATCCACCTCTACATGAGGAACCCGTCAGCGCCTCCGGGATCGGGCCGAAGTCAAGACATCTTCCTGGGAGTCGCTCGAATCAACCCCCGATTCCAGCCTCGGCAACACCAATCGGAGGACCCCAAGGCGAGCAAGAAGGACAGGGAGAAGTCCGCTGCAGACTCGCTGCAGGAGGGCTTCAGCGGCGTGCAGTGGGCGGATGTTCAATACGGCACCGGACGAATCAAGGTCGGGGTTGAGTACGTGGAGACTCGCGAGGGAAAGCTCAAGATCGAGGACTTTGACCTTCTCACCGTGATCGGCCAGGGCAGCTTCGGCAAGGTGATGCAGGTGCGCAAGAAGGACACAAACCGTATCTATGCGCTCAAGACTATCCGAAAGGCGCACATCATTTCCAGGTCAGAGGTTGCACACACAATGGCGGAACGGTATGTGCTGGCACAAATCAATAACCCTTTCATCGTGCCCCTCAAGTTTAGCTTCCAGTCTCCCGAGAAGCTGTACTTTGTCCTGGCCTTCGTCAATGGCGGCGAGTTATTCCATCACCTGCAGAAAGATCACCGTTTCGACGTTAATAGGTCGCGATTCTATACCGCAGAGCTCCTTTGCGCTCTTGAGTGTCTGCATGGGTTCGGCGTTATCTACCGTGATCTCAAGCCCGAGAACATTCTACTTGACTACCAAGGTCACATTGCCCTTTGCGATTTCGGACTCTGCAAGCTCGATATGAAGGATGAAGATCAAACAAACACCTTCTGCGGCACACCGGAGTACCTGGCGCCAGAGCTACTGATGGGACGAGGATATAACAAAACGGTGGATTGGTGGACCCTGGGAGTCCTTCTCTACGAGATGTTGACAGGGCTTCCGCCCTTTTACGATGAAAACACCAACGAGATGTATCGCAAGATTCTGTCCGAGCCTCTTCATTTCTCCGACGCAGTGCCACCGGCGGCTAAGGACCTCCTTACAAAGCTGTTGAACCGTGACCCCGAGAAGCGACTGGGTGCTAACGGATCTGCCGAGATCAAAGCTCATCCCTTCTTCCATGCTATTGACTGGAGGAAGCTACTGCAGCGCAAGTATGAGCCGACATTCAAGCCCACTGTGGTAAGTTCGCCCTTTCCAGCATCCCTGACCCCAGATCCGCCCCCATCCCTTGTGAAATCAACATCGGCCCACTAACATGACATTTCACGCAGACCGATGCACTTGATGTGGGCAATGTCGATCCCGAATTTACATCGAAGCCGCCCCAGGACTCCTTCGTTGGGGGTGACGCCCTTTCGCAGACCATGCAGGATCAGTTCCAGGGCTTCAGCTACAACCGCCCGATCGCCGGACTAGGTGATGCCGGAGGAAGTGTTAAGGATCCTTCCTTTGTTGGAAGTTTGCAGGACAGACGATAAATGACAGCCGCTTTAGGGGTAGAAGAAGGCCGCAACCCCCAAAGAAGAAGCAGACTCGTGCTAGCGAAGCGCTTTATTCACACTGTTACAGCAAGGGACATGCCATGACGTACAATTTCGAATTTATTGCTTACTTTCCTTTTGTTTTTGACGTTTACTCGCTCAAGACGAAGCCGGTTTTCAGCATGAGAAAGAGGGGAGCATTGGAGTAGGAGAAGAGGCCCGAGAGGGTGATTGGAATCCTACGTTCGATTGGGAATATGTTTCAGGTTCATGAATGATGAGATTATACAGCTTGGTTGGGTGTAAAGTGAAACCGAAGACAAGGTAGAGGAATACCCAGACAAGGAAAGGGAAAAGATGATAAAAAAATACACAAACTCAATATGTGTCCCACCTGCAATTCTATTCACCTACTGGAGAGGATGAACGAAGAAGCTGGCGCAATCTAGTTGCTATTCAGAGCATCACCCAGGGCTGAGGCGCCGTAAACTGGGGCGAAGGCCGTTCGTTCTCGCAGCAACGGAGTTTACAAAGCATACCATGCACATTGTTTTGAATTCCCCTTTTTAATTTTTTTCTTCATATATTATTCCTTCGTTTCTTGTAGCAACAAGTCCGTCGGCGGGGCAGAGAGTACGGAAAAGGAGGGTGACAGTTGTCCGGGGTGGTGGAGGGGCACCACCGACGGACTACATTCTCGCGCGTTTACATGTACGTACGATCTGCGATTCTACATGCGACGATATATACATCAGGAAAGGACCGCCCAATAGTACCGATCTGATGGTCCATGTGAGAAAAAAGAGGGCTAGGCACGGCAGGGTCGGAGAAATGAGACCCAGCGCCGGGGGAGGGAATAAGGTAATCTGCCCTGGGCGAGAATGAGGTGAGGCCCCGGGATTAGTAACTGATGATGGCTGCTGGTGTCGTGGTGATGGGCCGAGTGGGTGTGAATTAGGTGATTTCAGTCATCGCTGACAGCCGATTATTTATGATGAGGCTATCGAGCTGCTCTGACTTTGGGTGCAGATGGAATGAGGGGTCAGGCTTCCATCCGCGAGGTCCGATGCTTGAGCGTCGTTGTGCTGCTTTCGGTGATTCGCTCTGCATCGATTATTAGTAGGATGTTGCTAAGCGTTACGTGGGCACCTGCTTGGCTTAGAGCTGGAGGTTTAGCGTGTAGGAGCTGCCAACACAGTGGAGGTTAGCGAAGGCTTCCCGGATTTAGCAGTGCAGAGATACCTGCTTAGTGGGGTCGCTGCTTGTTTAGGTGGCGGCTCGCTTCCGCCCCTCGCTGAAGCTTCAGGTGGGGTACCTGGCACCCTCAAAGTACCGCCACCACGGGCACTGGGACTGACCTGGAACAAACTGCGATGAGGTAGAGAGCAGGTAGCGCTACCTGAAGCCTGAGGTGATTGCTGTTTTAGGTGCCCGGCGGCGGCGGCTTGGTCCACTGGCCGGCCACTGGCAGGTTGACAGCCAACCCATGCCTTGGCCCATCTCGCGCATCCGACACATACATCACCCCGCCATCACCCCTCCCTCCTCTGCCCATTCCATTCATTCCCTCTCCCCCTCTTCTCCCCAGAATCTTCTGCCCATCTAGCTCTGTTGCTTCCGAGGAACAGACGTAGCTTTGTCTCGCGTCTGAATCCAATTGGTCACTCCATTCAAGGTATGTTCCCATGTGCTTGGTCTCTCTGCTATCGCCGTTCCCGTCAAGCTTTCGAACCCCTCATTGCCCCACCAGCTTCCAAGAGCTCCTCTCAGCTCTCAGCCAACCAGCTTCCTTGGCATGGAGCTTCATCTGGCTGTTGAGTTTGATGGCTTTTGAGAATCAACTTCTTTTCCGTACAAACAAACCTTCTAACGACTTCCCACGGCAGTCTTCGAAGCTCCTTTCCCCCTACGAAAATCACAACCACCCGTCAGAATGGCTCCCGCAAACACCCTCCCAGCCTGGTCAGAGCTCCAGACTCACCGTGACGGTGTCGGCAAGAACTTTGTCCTCAAGGAGGCTTTCGCCTCTGACCCCGAGCGTTTCTCCCGCTTCTCCCGCACCTTCACCAGCGACGCCTCGGCCGACATCCTCTTCGACTTCAGCAAGAACTTCCTCACCGATGAGACCCTCGACCTGCTCGTCAAGCTCGCCGAGCAGGCTGGCGTCGAGCGAAAGCGTGATGCCATGTTCCGTGGTGACAAGATCAACTTCACCGAGAACCGCGCCGTCTACCACACTGCTCTGCGCAACGTTGGCGGCTGGGAGATGACGGTCGATGGGCAGGACGTCATGAACAACGCAGGTGGTGTCAACGAGGTTCTCAACCACATGAAGGAGTTCTCCGAGCAGGTTCGCAGTGGCGAATGGAAGGGATTCACTGGAAAGAAGCTCACCAACATCGTCAATGTTGGTATTGGTGGATCTGATCTGTAAGTGATACCCAAGCTTGCCAACGTTGGGCGAGGAATGAAGCGGTTCTTGGATCCACTGACATATTGGCTTTGTGTAGCGGCCCCGTCATGGTCACCGAGGCCCTCAAGTACTACGGTGCCGACGACATGACTCTTCACTTCGTCTCCAACATTGATGGTACCCACATGGCTGAGGCCCTCAAGGCCTCCGACCCCGAGACCACCCTCTTCTTGATTGCCTCCAAGACCTTCACCACCGCTGAGACTACCACCAACGCCAACACTGCCAAGTCTTGGTTCCTCGAGAAGACCGACGGCAAGGGTGAGATCGCCAAGCACTTCGTCGCTCTCTCCACCAACGAGCCCGAAGTCACCAAGTTCGGCATCGACAGCAAGAACATGTTCGGCTTCGAGAGCTGGGTCGGTGGACGCTACTCCGTCTGGAGCGCCATTGGCCTGAGCGTTGCCCTCTACATCGGCTACGACAACTTCCACAAGTTCCTGAGCGGTGCACACGCCATGGACAAGCACTTCCGCGAGACCCCTCTCCGCGAGAACATCCCCGTCCTTGGTGGTCTTCTCAGCGTCTGGTACTCGGACTTCTTCCACGCTCAAACCCACTTGGTTGCTCCGTACGTACATCCCCAGTCACCGTCTTTTGTTGGAGCTATGCGTAGAAGCGAGTGAGACCTTGCGAAATTGTGTACTGTTCTAACACGGTATTTCCATGTAGATTCGACCAGTACCTCCACCGCTTCCCTGCCTACCTCCAGCAGCTGTCTATGGAGTCTAACGGCAAGACGATCACCTCCGACGGCTCTTCGGCCAAGTACACCACTGGTACGTGAATCTGCACCCTGCCTGGAAATCAGACATGACAGGACGATAAAGTGTAATATGGTACTAATTTGACGGCAGGTCCCATTCTTTTCGGAGAGCCCTGCACCAACGCCCAGCACTCTTTCTTCCAGCTCGTCCACCAGGGCACCAAGCTGATCCCCACTGACTTCATCCTGGCTGCTCAGTCTCACAACCCCATCTCCGACAACCTCCACCAGAAGATGCTGGCCTCGAACTACTTTGCCCAGGCTGAGGCTCTCATGGTTGGCAAGACAGATGAGCAGGTCAGAGCCGAGGGTGCCCCCGAGGACCTCGTCCCCCACAAGCGCTTCCTCGGTAACCGCCCTACCACCTCCATCCTCGTCGGAGGCACCATCGGCCCCGCTGAGCTCGGTGCCCTGATCGTCTACTACGAGCACCTCACCTTCACCGAGGGCGCCATCTGGGACATCAACAGCTTCGACCAGTGGGGTGTCGAGCTGGGCAAGGTCCTGGCCAAGAAGATCCTCACTGAGCTCAGCGAGCCCGGCAACGGCGAGGGCCACGATGCCTCCACCGGCGGTCTCATCGGTGCTTTCAAGAAGTACTCTAAGATCTAAGGTAGAGATTGACGACGTCTCTTGGAGGAGACGTGATTGCGAAGTGACGATTATGAATTTTGTAAACGAGCGCAAGAAAAAAAAAACAGCACAAATTGGAAAACCAAAGGAGCAAACACTGGGAAAGAAGAAAGAAAATTGCAAGAGGAATGTGGCATGACTGAGCACGTTACGAGGCTGGATGCCATGATTTGTACATAGTACTATTAATGAAGCTCTCAAAACACGATACTGGCTTCCCTCTCCGGGGACAATGGATAATTAATTGTATTCAGACGTGATGCGTACGTGATGTAGTCCTCGACGACGGCCGAGTTGAGAAAACTAAGCCTACCAGTAGCCAGACGCTGCCTGGGATGTCAAAAGCTTGACAAGCTTCCTACGACATTCACAATCAGGAGGGAATCACACAACCACGGCGGTAACGTCCCCTTCTCAGTAGCCGCTGGCCCCCCAAACCGTGAGTCAGCTATGAGCTATGTGTCTGCAGACGCGCCAGCCTTCCCTCCGCCCCATCATAAAGAGTGGCATCCAGGCCAGGAAACTACCAGGTTGGGAAGTTGAGGTGCCGTGATTGGCCGGGGAAGTTGGCACGGCCAGGCTTGGGCTGGATCCAAGGATGTAATTACGCGGTCGCTGGGCTTCTTGCGGGTTATTATGGGAAACAAAGTGAGGCTGTAGAATTGGCTGATTTGCAACGGCTCGGCTTGAGCCCGAGATGACTCCGACGGAGAGGATCACCCCGGGCGGATCGAGAGGGATGTTCTACGCCGGTTGATGAAACAAGCACAAGGAAGGGGATAAAAAAAAAACTGGGTGGGAAAGGGCGGGAGGACGTGGGCATGGCACGATATCCATCGAGCGAGATTGAAAGATCATGAGATGTCAGCCCGTGATATATCCTCGGTCACGGCATTACAAAGCGCCCAGGAACATGTCAAGAAAACAAAGTAAGATGCCGAATGAGCGAGCTCGTGCCGGGTGACGCGCCATTTTCTCCTCTCCTGTCCGGTAAAGGGGGCAGAAACGTCCAGCACATGAATTATACCTCCGGCTCGCGCCTCGTTCCTGCACATGGCGATGCTGGTGAAGTGTTCAGCTCGGCCCCTTTACATCCCCCTTGATCCATTCATACCCTCCCCCGGCGGGCGCGCACCTCTTGCCTTGCATGGTGGGCGGGCTGGGGGTGGTAGCCGGGGCGGGACCAGTTTGAAACGGAAGCGCTTTTGGCGAGCGAGACCAGATATCCCTGGCCGGGGGACCCTTTTATCGTGACTTTTGGTCCATGCGAGCCCTGCAGCCGCGGGAGAAAGACCGAGGCGTTTGGGGATGCAGCTACGGCCTGGGTCCAGGCGTCAAGTCGGGGAGATGGAGAGTAGTGCCGAGGGAAGCAAGGGGGAAGCGCTGGGATTCACTGAGGTTCGACTCTGATGTTAGAGCGAGGCAGGCGGGCGGGCGTGCATGCATGCATATGTTCGTCCCGTCGGTTGAGGAATCCGATGGGGCAGGCCAGACGTCACTGGGTTGCTTTCCTGGAGAGGACCCTTGCTGGCCGTTTCGGCTCCGTCCACTGATCGATGGCGCTTGCTCTGGCTCTCTGTTGGGGAGCAGCTGCAGGGCGACTGACGTCTGCTCGGTGTAACGCCAGCTGGAGTGTGGCTCTGCTCTTGGCTCCCTCCATCAAATGAGACAATAAATCGGTGCACATGGATGGCCAGGGACCGTGGAACGATGGATGGGATGCTCGTGGCGCCTTCTGGCAACAGGCAGGCGAGCGACGCACCTGGCTGTCACGCATGCTGAATTGTGATCAATTTCACTCACCGGTTTCTGAATGGAGATGGGCAGCATCGCTTGTTTGGCATTCATTAATTTGATGATCGGCATTGTTCCTGTTGCCAACGAGCGAGCACACGGCCACTACGGCTAAAACCGGGTCGTGGTGATGGCTGATCTTTGGGGAAAATACAGAGACCTGCCTTGCCTGCCTCCGGCTGCATAGCTTGTGAAACCGCTGCCCAGGGTCTGTTGGTCGTCGGCTGTTCAGGGCTACGCCATAATTACCAAGAGCTGCAGGTTCTATGCATGCAACGATGTACAAGGACCAAAACGGAGATCATACGTACCGTTTCTTATGGCAATGGAACCTCATTTGACGGGGAGTGGGTTGGGAAATTCGATGTTGGCTGTTTTTTGGCCGTCGTCGTCATGGCCCTGTTACTGTATCACCCGAACCTGCTGTTGCAGGAAAAGTGATACGTGATATGATTGTGAGGCTTTGACAACGGCTGATCATATTCCCATGTAGTGCTGTGGCAGGCGTTGGGAGACGGCACTGGCGGCTACTAAGATATTGGTGGCTTTACAGCACCATTATTCCATTTGCCGGAGGATTGCCCGCCTCAGAAAGGCATATAGGCCAGGCTAGACCCAACGGGCGAGTGTCACCCTCTCTTGGCACCTGTCGCGGGTGGAAGGATGACCTATGGATAAACGGAGGGACATGGCAAGGTGTGGCAGTGTTGGGGCTTGCTGATGAGGCGGCGCGAGTTATTATCGTGACCTTGTCGGCGATGGATTGATGGACCAGCGCTCGGTCTAGCGTGCACGATGCGACAAACGGGCGCAAACGCACGCAGATGGGCCTTGTCTACGCTTGGTCTAAGACAGTTTCGGCCTTTGAGGGGTCTCGCCCCGGGTCTTACATAGAACTCTGGTACCAGCGAGGTCGGCGTAGAAGCACTGTGCTCGGTATTATCAGAAGGAATTCTTCCATACATTCTCGGTACGGCGCTTGCACTTGCGGGCGAGTAGAGCCTATTCAGTTACGGGCCGAAGTACCATGGCAGGGCGAGTCTGAGCCGGCCATTTGGGTCTGGTTCTCTTATCTGGCGGCGACCGCCCCTGTCTCTAGTATCATGAACCATTGTTACCTAAGACGGTAGGTCTTAGTTTGGATTGGACTGGGACGATTCGCAGACAGAGAGGACGAGGGCAGCATCGTGAGGTCAGTTGCTCGAACGGCTTCAGTGATGTCATGGTTCCGTGTCATGGCGGCCAGAGTCGACGTGATTCGGATGTTGGGTAGAGCCCCTCCTCGCAACCTCACCATTTTGGGGGGCAGTATGTAATAATTACGACTTGGAGCGTTAAGGGCGGTTGCTGAGGTCGCTGGCGCGCTGATTGGATGGTGGTAGAGGGGTGGAGAAGAGGATGGAAGTACGATGATGGAAAGGGCTCCCTCCTGCAATGACGGTGGCACTGACGGACCACTGACGGTGGGCTGCATAGTGGAGCTGAGGGGGCACCGTTCGTCACTGTCACCGTACTAGACAGTGATCCACAGGGGGGCCCTCAGGGGACAGCCAATCCGCTACTCCCATTCCATCATCGTATTAACCCCGTTCAACATTGAGGTATAATATGTGAAGCGGCGAGCGACCGGCCGAAGGTAATGATCAGGAAGCAGCAGTTGTCTCGGATATCGGTGGTATTCTGGGGAGGAGCAAGAATGTAGTCGCCAGCTGTGCCTATGCATGTGTGAACTCTGTGGCTCTATCCACCGTACGAAATGGTCACTGCCAACCAAGCAAAGGGCTCGTGGCTGGTCTTGGCGCCGACGTCTGGACTCATGAGACCAGGTCTCTGAATGACTCGTCGCCTGCGCGAGATAATGCACTGTAAGGTATGTAACGGTGGGCACCGAAAGGGCATGGGCTCGTCGGATGCATCTTACGTGTGGGCATGCTTGGGCAGAGCAGCAGATACGGTGGAGCGAGGAGTCATCATTCAGAAACGCCCAAGGACATGCGGAAGGGCTGGAGATTGTCGACGGCACTTTGCGAGGTTCCTCCGTGCGTTAGTACAGAGCTGGTGATCACTAAAAATTGGACCCCTGGTCCCTACTGCCCTGATTATGAGGGGTCTGCTTCGATGATGATGACAGCGGCCCCCAGAAGAGCCTCTGCGGCACGATGACGATGGACATGGCAGAGAGCTGCTCCTGGCTAGCGGCGGTCAATGGGCACAGAAATGCAACTGCTTTGCCTGTCTGTGCAGGTAATGTTTTGCGTCGGCCGTAGCGCAGCGTCGAGACAAACCTAACAGACAAGACAAAAGTCAATCAATCCATCAATCAGCCAGCCATCGGCCTTGATCCATGCATGTGCTGCTGCAGCCGCCTCTTTTAGGCGACCAAGCCGCTGCTTGATTTGGCCGTGCTGCCTGCCCGGCTGATCGATCTCACTGGACGGGCTGCTGTGCATGGATGATGGATGGCTGAATGTATGTACGTCTGATGGCGGATGATGGATCCATCCACCCATCCCATCCACCCATTCCCCTCCCCCTCAATGCCTCCCTCCCCTTGCTCCTCCCAGTGGCCCTGGTGGCTTCTGCTGGTCCCACCTTGGTGCATTGGCATTGCCTTCGATTGCACATGTAGTTATGTAGCTTCTTGCCCCGATGCCACTGCCCTTTACCCACCGCACCTGCGGCCGATTTGAGTCTGGCGGCCTGTGGGTAGACGTAATGTATCTCTCTCGGCCCCATACCAGGCAGGTTCCATGCCAGGTCGATTGTCGACTGTCATGTCGTGTCTGATATCATTCCCATCCTCGCCCACATCCCTCGCCTTCACTGCCCGAGCCCATTTATATAAACACGCTCCCGCCCGCTCTGCCCCTCAAGATCTTTCTCATCATTCCTAAACCATATCAAACTAGCTCAAGAGCGCTAAACTCTCTTTCCTCTTCCTCTTCTCCATCTTCTTCAATCTTCCTCCTCCGACCACTCCCCACATCCAACAAGCAGTGTGGGACATATCGCCTTTGCCTCAACTTCATCCACCTACATCCATACAAACCCACCGCCATCATGGTTAAGAAGGCTGTTCACTTCGGCGCTGGCAACATCGGTATGCTCCTCTTTGATTCAATGTCTTTCTTGCAAAAAATCAGCATCTAACCTTGCTTCTAGGCCGCGGTTTCGTTGCCTGCTTCCTCCACAACTCCGGCTTCGAGGTCGTGTTCGCTGATGTCAATGGCGACCTGATCAACCAGCTTAATGAGACGCCCGAGTACCATGTCATCGAGGTTGGCTCTGAGGGCACCACCAAGAACACCATTTCCAACTACCGCGCCGTCAACTCAAGAACCCACGAGCAAGACTTGATTGAGGAGATCCGCACGGCCGAGGTCGTCACCTGCTCTGTTGGTCCCAACATCCTTAAATTCATCGCCCCTGTCATCGCCAAGGGCATCGATCTCCGCTCCAACGATGCCGAGCCTTTGCATGTCATTGCCTGCGAGAATGCCATTGGCGCCACAGACACTCTTGCCGGCTTCATCATCAACAACACCGCCGAGGATCGCCGTGAGGACCACCACCTCCGCGCTCGTTACGCCAACTCGGCCATTGACCGCATTGTGCCCGCCCAAGACCCCAACGCCGGCCTTGACGTAACTCTCGAGAAGTTCTTCGAGTGGGTCGTTGACAAGACTCCCTTCGAGGACGTCGGTATCCCCGACATTGTCGGCATCAACTGGGTCAGCAACCTTGGCCCTTACATCGAGCGCAAGCTCTTCACCGTCAACACTGGCCATGCCACCGCTGCCTACCACGGCTACAACCGCAGAAAGCGCACTGTTTTCGATGCTCTCCAGGACAAGACTATCCTTGCCGAGGTTCGCGGCGCTCTACAAGAGACCAAGAACCTCATCGTAAACAAGCACGGCATTCCCGAAGAGGAGCAGGAGGCCTATGTCAACAAGATCATCAAGCGCATTGGCAACCCTCACTTGGAGGATGCTGTAGAGCGTGTCGGCCGTGCTCCCCTCCGCAAGCTCTCTCGCAAGGAGCGTTTCATTGGCCCCGCCGCTGAGCTGGCCGAGAATGGCCAGCCCATTAAGTACCTCCTCGATGCCATCGAGATGGCCTTCCGCTTCCAGGGTTACGAGGAGGACGAAGAGTCCAAGGAGCTGGAGAAGATCATGGCAGACAACAGCGCCGAGGACGTCGTCGCCAAGGTATGTGGCATTCAAACCACAGAGAAGATCTACCCCAGCCTTCTCGAGGTCGTCAAGCGTGTGCAAGACGACGGCCGTGAGGATTGACTTGCTGGCTCACCGGCGACCGCCAAATTTACTGCTGGTGAAGGACCTCGACGGACGGGGCACAAGCTTTGACAGACTCCTCGTCAATCTTTTTTCCCCTTGAGTCGCTATGGATAACGCAGGATACGATACCAAATTTATTAGTGTTTTTTTTTTTTTTTTTTTTTTTTTTGCTTTTGTCAGGCGTTTTACTATACAGAGGCATACAACATGGTCTGTCACTTCATACCCAGCTTAACTGGGCGGCTAGCCTGGCGTTTGATGGAGGATTGGAATAAAATTGAATTCAATTGAATCGAAATATTTGATCTAAGCATTTCCACCATTTCTAATCTGTCCCCTCTGGGTGTATAGTTGATCGCTAATTATTGATTGGTCCTCAGTAAGCCCCTGTGTACCATGATAGCGACCACGTAATGAGTGGTGACACGACCATCGCGAGCCATGCCATCTCACCACGGAGCGATGATCCTTCTCTATATAGCATCTAGGGACCCGGAACTTGAATCTTTATAAAATTCAGAAGAATAGCCTTAAGATTTTCAGGCGGAATCTCATGGCTTATTTTCTTAAATAAGTTTTCATGGCCATACAATTTCAATTCATCCTATTCAGGATTCCCATCGCCCAGTTATCCAGCAATACTAGCTATCTCTACAAGCTACTTGGTCTTAAACAACTTGACAAACTCAGATGAAGAGTGTATGTTGCTTTTATGGGATTAATCCCAGCAATTGAGAAATTAAGTTATCACGAGACGGTGGCTCGATGCAAAACATGATCGAGATCCTGATACTACCTACTGTTTTGGTTAATAACAGCCCCAATATCACCACAACCCCCGCTCCGAACTCGAACATGGGGTATAAAAAACATGAAAGAAAAGCTTAAATTATCGTGCATCGACAGTCTTATATTTGGTCGATTCTTTACATCCAGTCGAGGAGATTGTGATGAAGATGCAGGGGAAATGCGCCCGATCTTATATAAACGTCCGTCTCTATCGAAAAAGGCACAGCCTCAAGCGAAAGGCCCAAAAACCTTGTGAGATGGCTGAATTGTTTGAGGAATTCTCACGAGTTATTGAAATGGCCCCGGAACAACCCATGGAAGCTGATCATTGATCGGTGATGCTTGAGTTGTCAACTATTGCCATATTCGCCGGCATGTATTTTACCAATTCAAAATTTATGCACGATTACCATATAGGAACATTAATAGGCTGTAGAAGTCTATGATTCGGAATAATAGCAGATCGTCAGTGTACGAAGATTAACATGCCCTGAATACCGATGCTCGGGAATCCCTAGATTGATAATAAGAGTAAGACGTATGGAGAAGCTAACGAAATGCGATGTTATTAAAGTGACCAATTCTCCCCTTGGGCGAGTAAGTCAATGTCTAAAGTCTTGCACATATCTAGGCGATAGTAGCCAAAAATTTAGTGTCGTGGGACTACCCTATTCTACTCTGCCCTCGTATGGATTCATCCAAGGTCAGCATTCATTATAGAGGTCTAATGGCTTATTAGGTTTGCTAAAAACTCTACATGGTCCTCATATTATAGTTGTATAGTACTTTGAGGGAGTTTGAGGCATGAATGTTGGTCGACATTATGCCTAAAGTTCATTACTGGAGCGATTGAACCTCATCGTTAAAAAGAGAACAGTTACGCGTTTGGATCTTGCTGGGTTAAAGAAGAAAAGTGGCGCGTTTGTATATTTGACTTGATATGGAATCCTCTCACCGAAAGCGAGAGGTCTTGCGGGTCGGGATTGCGAAGGAAGCCATCGCATGCTCACTCTGCTTGTCAGCCGTCGGTTACGTTCTATATTATCGTTAACGGCTGACCCTCATCACCTCACTTACTCGCCCGACCCGCAGGATTCCGGATGTCGGCCAGGTACCAAGATGAACATCGCGGCTGGCCAAGGGAGGCTTGAGCTGAGCAGCTCGCCAGTTGCGGAATCGCAATTGAAGGGAGAGGCTGGAGCAAGTAATGATGACAATGTATTGACGTTTTGACGATTTACGATGTAAAATAATCCCATTGTATGATACGAATTAACACGTGAATTGAAGTTGACTCTGAGACGCTTGTCCCAGTTTGGCAGAAAAAGCATCACGCAATGGGCTAAAGGATGGCCGAAATGGGTCTCACGTGACGCAGAAGTATCTTCCCGCTGCCTCATGGAGGGGAGCTGAGATGATTCGATTTTGGGACCGCCTGATGAGGCAAGAATTGCACTTGAAGTAGTAGGTTTCGCTTGGCTGTCTTTCGAGAAAACTCAATCATGCTTCGTAGCCGGGCTTCTTTCGGTGCCAGCGCCTTTGCGCGGTCATCCGCTGCCTCACTTTACCAGCGCTGCTCCTCAATTGCTGCTGTTCGAGCTTTTGCGACCGAGGCCGCTGCTCCACCACGAGTTCCCAAGCCAGCTTCTCCTGCACCGGCCGATCCTACACCGGCGGCTCCCAAACCACCTCCTACACCACCTCCCGCACCTGTCATTACCATCTCAAAGAGCCACAAGGTAGTTGTCGTCGGTGGTGGCCCTGCTGGTCTTGCCATCAGCCATCAGCTGCTCCGTTCGGGCAAGTTTGCCCAGGATGATATCGCCATTGTCGACCCTGCAGAGTGGCATCACTACCAGCCTGGATGGACTCTGGTTGGCGGTGGCCTCAAGGAGAAGGAGGAGCTTCGACGGCCAATGAAGGAGCTCGTCGACCCCCAGTTCAAGTTCTACAACCAGGCTGTTGGCGGATTCACCCCCGAGCAGAACTTCATCACCCTTGGAAATGGCGACAAGATCGGCTACGAGCAGCTGGTTGTCGCGCCAGGTATCAACATCAACTATGACAGCGTCAAGGGTCTCCCCGAGGCGCTTGCTGATAAGGACTCTCTCGTTTCCTCCATCTATGGATACGACACCGTTAGCAAGGTCTTTGGCACCATCGAGCGTCTTCGCAAGGGAACAGCCATCTTTACCCAGCCCGCAGGCGTGATCAAGTGCGCCGGTGCCCCCCAGAAGATCATGTGGCTCGCTCTCGACCACTGGAAGGAGGCTGGCGCTTACGATCCGGCCAAGCCTTCTGCTTCCGATATCAACATTAGCTTCGCCACTGGCCTCCCCGTCATGTTCGGTGTGCCCAAGTACAGCGCCAAGCTCGAGGAGCTCCGCAAGGAGCGAGGCGTTGAGGGTCTCTTCCAGCACGACCTTACTGCCATTGTCGATGGCAACAAGGCTGTCTTTTCCGGCCCCAACGGGGAGGTGACCAAGACATTTGACTTCCTGCACGTTACCCCTAAGATGGGACCTCACGCCTTCGTCAAGAACAGCGCTCTCGCCAACGAGGCTGGTTATGTCGACGTCGATGACGCTACAACTCGGCACAAGAAGTTTGGTAACGTCTGGTCCGCTGGTGACGCTTCCAGCCTTCCTACCTCTAAAACCGCTGCTGCCATCACCGCCGAGTCCCCCGTCCTGGTCCGCAACCTTCTCCAGGTCGCCGAGGGCAAGGAGCCTGATGCTCAGTACGACGGATACACCTCTTGCCCTCTCCTGACTGAATACGGAAAGGTCCTCCTTGCCGAGTTCAAGTACGGCGGAGTTCCCCAGGAGACATTTGGCGACTTCTTCGACATCGACCAGGCCATCCCCCGCCGCTCATTCTACTACCTGAAGAAGGACTTCTTCCCCTGGGTGTACTACTCTTCCATGGTCAAGGGCACCTGGGCCGGCCCCAAGGGCTGGATCAACTGAGTGCAATTCGGCAGAAAAAGAAGTTTTATGATATTAATGTATTAGATTGAGATAGAGCAAAAGTTTTGAATGTATATCAACCTATATTAGATGCCGTAGCACCTTCCCCCATTGGTATCTTGTCGAATTTTTATTGTAGTTGCTGAGGAGACGCTTTTGAGATTTCGATATTTCCTGGGCGACGAGCTCATATTGCTAGCCGATAATTAGGAACGTGTAGAACGTAGAAGTGAAAATGCCCTAGACACGGCTATTTTCGGTTCCTGGAAGCATCTTTTTGCTAGGCTTCTCTTCTCGGAGCGCTGTGTGACGCTCTTACCGTCACTTCCCTCGCTAGGAGGCTTGTGATATTCTTCTACCACAATGGTAGTGCCCAGCGACTCTGATGATTCTTTGGGAGAGTAATTCTCAACGACAGCTGGGAGTAGTTTCGAATGAATGGTATTGGCAACCAGAATCTGCGTCCATTCCAAGATAGAGCGCGATGAGAAGAAGTCGTCTGCCAGCGGATCCCCAAAAATGTGGTCGATTTCTCGGCAGTTCTCCTTGAACTGCGAAGAGAACTTCTTGGTGAATATGTGGCTGGTCATTTCGAAGTAGTGATCGATGGTCTTTGGCGGCCGTACAATGTGTTGATATTGGCGGAGTGACAGCTTCTCAAAGGTTTGCTCCACGGCCAGGGGGAGCACTCCTACTTGGTAGGCGGCCCGGAATTTGAGAAAGGCCGGCTTTGTGAAGTACTCTCTGGTTCCCTCGAATGCCTTGAGCATTTGTAGCCTGTCGCCTTCAGCTTCCATCTTGATTTGAAGCTTGAGGCGCCAACTCTGATGGTGATATTAGGGTAATGATGGAGGGCGGGCCTGGTGATCCCGTGAATAAGATGAAGAGAAGGATGCGCCGAGTAAGGCACAATCAGGTTCGCATATGGCGAGATAAAATATTTTCAGCAGATAACCTCTCGCCGTACATAACCTTTCTGATATCTCATGCCAGTGAAACCTTGTTGGCCTCCCTTGGGTTGGTCGGAAGCGCAAAATTCGAATACCTGGATAGTCCCTCATGACATATCATATTTAAGGGATGCGTATTTGGTTTTAGATAAAGAATGGATCCTGATCCGGAAATTCTACGTTGTACAATCACGCTATGAATGTTTCAGTGTTTGAGAAGAGCCAACTTTTGTCGCTTGCGGCAAGACCCACCGGCCGCATTCTCTTCCCACGGCATCGTCCACAACCGGATGCGGGAGCTTAGATCCTATTTCCGGCTTGTCTTTTGTCTAAAACACGGCGGACAATCACCCTGAAAAGATGAGGGCTTTTTTACGTTTTGCTCTACACCGCTTTGGCTGGGAGCGTGGACATACTTGGCATGAACAGTATCGCGTTCTTGGAGTTGACCGCCTGTGTGAACCCCATGGAGCAAGGGGATCTGATGCTCTCGTATTGCGGTTCACTTGACTATAATTTCTGAGTCACTCGGCGAATTTGTCTTACAATAGCTACCATCTCGTATGTTCACAAAGACAAAGACAAAGACTCGCTGTTTTGATGGTCAGTTACTCCTGGAGACTGTGCCTCTTTGATGTATTAGGATAAAGCACTCTTTATTCTCAGGGTATCTCTGTGAAACTAACTCAGAACACTCTTACCCCAAGGCCCCCATAGTTGAGTTTCACTCTTCTAGCCTGTAGGGGCTTGTTAGCTCTCATCCCCCCACATCGCACATCTCCTTTTCACAACCTTTGAAACATTCCTATTTGAAAGAAGCCTTAATCCTCACTGCAGCATTTGCTGCATCGCGTTAAGCCTGTATCCTTCATTCCGTTCCATGAGTTCAGAGTGATTCCCACTGTCTACAATCTGCCCATTCTCAACCATGAAAATGATATCAGCCTTTTGCACCGTATGTAAGCGATGTGTGATAGCCAGTACAGTAGTCCCTCTAGATGCCCTCTCAAGCCCCTCTTGGAGTGCCGCCTCTCCATTGGCATCCAACGCACTCGTGCTCTCATCCAAGAGTAGTAAACGGGGTCGGCGAACTAAAGCACGAGCGATGGCAAGACGCTGTCTCTGTCCACCAGAGAATCGAGAGGCCGACTCGCCGCACTCCGTATCGTAGCCATCAGGCAGAGCGATGATCTCTTCGTGGATGTTGGCTAGACGGCAGGCTTCCTCGATCTCAGCATCTGTGGCTTCATGACCTGGCACCGCGCCCAGTCCAACGTTATACTTGACAGTTCCGTCGAACAGGGAAGGCGACTGTGGCACCAGAGCGATGCCATCTCTGAAGGACTCGGACATCTCGGCAATGTTTCTGTCGTCAATCATCACGGCGCCCCCCGTAGGCTTGTAGAGTCGCTGGACGAGACTCATGATTGTGGACTTGCCGGCACCGGAGGGCCCGACGAGGCCACAGAATTGATTGGGGGCGATATCAAAGGTAACGTCGTTCAGGATGGGCGCGTGTGGGCGTGTTGGATAGGAGAAAGCTACGTTTTTGAACGACACTTTTGCGCCGCCCTTGGCTGACGGGGGTGGTGAGGAACTCTTCTTTTCTGGTGAACCGTTTTCGACGTCGGGATTTGACGGCTTGCCGGCATGGAGACTGGACCCCAAGTCGATGATCTTCATGACCCGGGAAACGGCAAGACGAGCGCGAGAGAACTCAGGAGCCAAGGTAAACATGGTTCCCCAGAGCTGAGCACTTGTGAGCATTGCCACGAGAATGATCAACAGGTCTCTCTGCGTGTATTCTCCCTTCATGATGAGCTGTGAACCCCACCAGTAGGCCAACGCGTTGATAAAGGTTCCGATGGTGTGAGAGATGGCCAGGAGAATGTTTGTCGTCGCGGCTGATTGGGCAACCTGCCGTCTCGGGGCCTCTAGTAGTCGATGATAGGTGTCCATGTAGGTTTTCTCTAGAGAGAGCACGGCGACGCTTCTGATGGATTGGATGGCTTCCTGTGCCAGAGATGTGGCCTTTGTGAAGGCTTGCTGATGACGCTCTTCGAACCGCGCCAGCATACGAAGCTGCATGAACCCTGCGCCTAGCTGGATGGGAATCATGACGAGACACACGAGGGCGATCTTCCAGGCGAAGATGTTACTGATGATGATGGCGATTACCACGTTGATGCAGATTGCAAAGACGGTGCCGAATGTTGATCCGCTGAACGCACCGACCGACATGCAGTCTTTCGTGATGATGGATAGAAGCCCGGATGGTGTCCGGCCCTCAGACTGGTGCCACTCCAGGCCTTGCTCGAGCAATGATCGGAACGAGAGAATACGGAGAGAGTATAGGATGCGCTCTGCAATAAACCCGAACCCCCACCACGCGAGGAAGTTGGCAATAAGCTCGACTCCTCCAAGCATGAAGATGAGCCCGGCAAAGAATCGACCCATGGACATGATGTTGCTGGCAGTGTTGCCGCATGTGTTCAGAGCTCCAACGGTGAACCCAAATATGATGCCAGAGCCAGAGAACGTAGCACCGACAAAGGCGGCTGCAATAAGAGCAATGACAAACCAGCCCAGAGACGGGCGAATGAGCCATGCGATGCCTTTGATGGTGCCGCTGAATGGCTGGACGGTGTCCTCTTCCGGGGTCTTTTTGTCGTCTTCCTTTTCTTTGCCGTCAGTCTTTTCGCCTCTCTCATCGGAACTGCGAATAGTATCCTCCTTGACCGCGATCTCATCAGTTTTCTCAGCATGTGTATGATCGAGAGAGCTGCTAGAGATGGACTCTAGTTCCGGTTGAGTCTTGCTGTCCACTCGCTGCAACTTCGCCATGTGAGCAAACTTGCCGTCCTCCTTGGCCATGAGCTCCGAATAAGTCCCTTGCTCAATAATCTCACCGGCCTCCAGAACAATAATATTGTCCGCATTGCGAATCGTCGATAGCCGATGAGCAATGGAGATGATCGTCCGCTTGCCCAACGAGGCCTTCTCCACGGCCTGCTGGACTCTCTGCTCGCTGGCCGAGTCGACCGACGCCGTCGCTTCGTCGAGGATCAGAATCTCCGGCTCTCGGATCAGAGCCTGCGCAAGAGCGACACGTTGGCGTTGGCCACCGCTCAGCAGCGTGCCCCGCGTGCCGACAGAGGTCCCGTATCCGGATGTCAGTCTGCCAATGAACCCGTCGGCGTCTGCTTGCTCGGCCGCCTGACGGACGAGACGAGCGACCTCGGCGACATCAGCGCCCTCTGACTCGGCTGCCGTCAGAGCGTCGTGACCTTTGGCGCCTAGACGGGCGAGTTCAGGCCCGCCGAGGAACGGCTTGAGGTGCTGGTGCTGCTGGTGAGGGGAGTTGACTAGACCGAAGGCGATGTTTTCCAGGACTGAGCAGTCGAAGAGGGTGGGCTCCTGCTGGACAAACGTCATGTAGCTCCGCAGAGATTTGACGTTGAGACTTTGGAGGTCATCGTCGCCAATCTTGATCGACCCAGAGGTCGGATCGTGCAGACGAGCAACTAGTGACGCGATTGTTGACTTTCCACTGCCCGACAGACCGACGATGGCGGTATATTTGCCAGCAGGGAAGTCAAGGTTGAGGTTTTTCAGGACTTGCTGACCAGGTCTGGACGGATACTCAAACGACACATTGTCAAACGTGATGTTCTTGGATCCGCCAGGGGGAAGACTCTTACCCTCGCCGGAGGTGGCATCGATGTTTGAGGGTGTCTCAATGTCTTCCAGCAGCCGTCGGTATGCCGCGATGGCGCCGCTCAGGAAGGGGAGCAAAGGGGCCATGCCGCCGAGCATGACACAAGCTGTTTTCCATTCATGTTAGTGCCCGTTGAGAGCTTCCGCAGCTGGAGATCGACCACTTACCATCAATGAGAAGGTATACAATGGCGTAGATTTGTCCAATTGTCGAGTTCCCGTTCTCGTCAGTCAAGGAATCAGCAATCCGAATGCTCCCCTGCCAGAAGGCCAACGCATTCGCCGAGTATGCCACAAAGTAGAGCATCCCAGTCTGGACAGCCGCGACGGCTGCCTTGACCATGGCGTGCTTGCGGGATTGAGCCATATGCCGCCCAAAGACAGACTCGAGACGTGGAGCCGCGCTAAATGCCTGAACGACGGAGATGTGCTCCAATGCCTCAGAGGCGATCGAGGAGGCCGCGGAGGAGGCTTCATTCTGCTTCCCTACATATTTCGAAAGATATCTGCCACCAAGAACTGCCGAGATGAGAAACACGGGGAGCATGGAGATCAAGATACCGGCAAGCCTGGGCTGCTGTGAAAAGGCAATGACAAACACGGTGATTATGAAGCTGAATGTAGTCAGGATGGTGCCGACCTTCTCGGAGGTGCCCGCCTGTACGGCCGTGATGTCGCCCTGGAGCCTGCTCGAAACCACGCCGGCCGCGCCCCGCGTGTCGAAGAAGGCGGGAGGCTGGCGCAGGAGGGCGGCGAGGTACTGGTTGCGCAGGCGCTGGGCGAGGCGCTGGCTGATGATCCCCCAGGCCGTGAGGTAGAAGTAGATGAGGGCGAATGCGATGGCGCCGATCCAGGCGGTCTTGATGACCTTGGCGTTGATGGCCGACTCGAACTGGAACGCATCGCCTCCTCCTTGTGCGGTGTTCTCATCGGCAGCACAAGTTGCGCCGTTGAAATCGTCAACGAGCTGACCGAACAGGACTCCCATGAGGGGGAAGGGCACTCCGGCGCCGGCAGCGCAGAGGGTCCCGAAGACGATGAGAAAGTAATCAATCCATGTGGGCTGGGCGGCGAATAGAAGTCGGAAGAAGATGAAGAAGTCCTTGAAGATCTACCCAAGTAGAGAGAGTCAGTGTGATGTCCAGATCAAAAGGATACAGGGGCTCGTCGACACTCACATTTGACTGTTTTTGACCTGCCGTTTCTGAATCGACGGCCGTGACCTGGCTCTCGCCATTCGTCTTCTTCTCGTTCTGTGGCATATTGGGGAGCTTGTTCGGACTCAGGCTTCTGCTCGTATTGTATCTCGCTTGAAGTGATGAGCATAGGCAGTCCGAATAAGGAGGTCGCCGTGGGGGTGGAAGCGAGCGAGGACGAAGCTAAACGCATTGATCTCTGGCTGGGTGACGACCACGTAGATTGTAAGGCGAGGCACAACTTGGCTGCCGACTAGAATTGGAGAATGAGAAAGAAGGAGGAAAGAAACCAGGTTGGAATTATTCAGGGCTGTTGCGGTTTCGGAGCAAGTAGCTTCTCAGCCAAGAGTCCATGGAGCGAATTTTGGGCAAGCTGAAGCAAGCAATGCAACCAAAGCAAGGGAAGCTACTGCTTTACGTCACATCTACGGTAGCTCGGTCCCTTCATCTACATGGATAGCTCTATGTACAGTTAGCTGATTTGTTGATTTTGGCAGCTGGACTAAATGGGAAGAGATTGACTGCATAGGAAAGGCAAGAGACACATATAGTGGGGACTAGACTTCCGAGGGATTTTCATGTATGCGTATAGCTGTTTTGATGATTCACCCTGCTGTTAAAACCAAATAAGGTGCTTGGCTCGTGTAGGTGATGCAACCTTGTCTTGCTTGTGCGGGTAGCGTGTCACCCCTAAAGACAGCAAATCCCTTCAAGGAGGCTTGAGCAGGGCGAGAGGCGTGTGGGATAGCATGTGGGATAGCCGAGAATAAGAATGAAGGGGGAGGGGGTGTAGATGGGCTGAGAAGCTATTGGGCGATACCGATGAACCACACAACATGCTTGACGAATTCTTTATCAATCATTTTCAGGGCGGGGCTCTCTGATGTGCCGTGGCGGGTATTCCTCCCGCAGGGCCAAGATATTCATCCTGAGCGGCTGAAGATGGTGCAAGAAGATCTTCAGCGCCACATTTTTGATCAACTGGGTGCTCACTCAAGTTATTCAAACCTGAGTCATCATGTAACTTATGCACGATGTCCAATGAAGGTTTCAGAGCATCATTCATCCGCATGGTTCTGACTAACAGGCGTGGATATTGTGCTCGTCAGACATATCATAGGGACTTTTGCCTACACCCCTGCTCCTCCCTTGCCTTGTATCTATACAACCTCAATGTACTGTACAAATAGGCCTTGTATCCTTTGGATATGGCTACACACTTTGGTGTAAGAACCTGGAAGAAGCTCTCCCGAGAAGGATCCCGGAGGAATAGCAATACCGGCCTTCGAGACGATGCGGTCCTGCCAAGAGCCAAGAAATGGCAACATTGCTGCATGGTATCTGCATAAAGTCCGAAGATTACTCACCTGGAGAAAATGAGGACGGCCGACCATCATATTGCTACCCTCTCCTAGCTCTGTCCCGCCTTCACATTTTCAGCAAACTTATTCTTAATGGGCATTAGATAGTCTTCCTGTGGAAAAATGGCGAAAAATCGGATTCTTTTCATAACAAATGCCGAGCTTGGGCAGGCCAACGTCCAGCTTGCAGTCGTCCAGGAGCTCCTTGCCAAAACGGACGACTACGATCTGCACATCGCCTCCTTTGGGTGCCTCTCACACGCGATCGACTCACTCAACCAAACCGCAACCCCGCAAAGAGCAGTGACTTTCCACGAACTCAAAGGTCCTACATGGAAAGAGGCCTTATTCGAACGCCCGGAACATAAATGGAAGGAAACATGCGCCCTCGCACCAACGTGGTGGAACGCCTCGCGGCTGGCCCCAATGATGACACGGATCGTAGCACCCTGGAGTAAAGAGGAGCTGGTCGACCTTGTGCTGCAGACTGAAAAGGTGGTTAAGGACGTCGACGCTGACCTCGTTATTGTTGATAACCTCTTCACTCCAGCCATCACCGTGTGCTACAACCTCAACCCGAAATGGTCTGTCCTGTCGCCAAACTCGTATCGAGAGTTCATTCTCGGTTATCAAACAGAATTCGAACGCCTGTATCAACATCCTCCGTACGTTTCAATTCAAGCAACACATCCTCAATCGTCCATCACACATCCATCATGCATCCATCGTACGAGAGTTGTGAGCTAATTTGGGTCTGGATATATAGATGCGCCTCCCTCCTTCCGTATCCCGTCCCTTTCTACCTACGACCAGCCGCATGGTATATCCAGAAGCAATATATGAAATTGGTAAAGGACCAGTGGGTAATTGGACATGCGATGAATATGCAAGAGAAGATAAACAAGCCGTATTCAGACTGGGGGAGAGTATCGTACGACCCGCCCAAGGGCCTCAAGATCATCCTCCCAAGTAATTCACACAACGATTTCCCGTTTAGCGTTGTCCCTGACCATATCGTCTCTTGCGGGCCAATCGTCCGGTTTGCGAAGCCCGTTGAGGAGACTGACCCTGACTTGGCTGCTTGGCTCAGGCGGCGGCCGACAGTCTTCATCAACCTGGGCAGCCATGTGATACACGACAAGGACGCCACGTCGGAGCTGACGGCTGCTTTGCATTCACTGCTCGACGAGGCCAAGAAAACTAAGCAGGAGATCCAGATTCTATGGAAGATGAACAAGCCTGCTGGTAGACAAGAAGGGGGCCAGAAGAGCGCGATCTCCTCGGCTATGAACGGCTACGCCGAGAACGACCGCATCCGAATCGTAGACTGGCTCGAGACCGAGCCCATCTCCATCCTCAGATCCGAGAATGTCATATGCTCCGTGAACCACGGCGGCGCCAACTCGTACTTCGAGGCTGTAAGGTACGCTGACTCTTCGCCCGACCTATCGCCTTGCATAATACTAAGACAAGAACAGCGCCGGCGTTGCCCAAGTGGTACTTCCGGTTTGGTTCGATACGTATGACTTTGCGCGCCGCGTGGACTATCTGGGCATTGGCAGGATCGGCAATCGGCAGCACGCGCCCAGTCTCTCCAAGGACGAGCTGGCCCCCGTGCTCAGGCAGGTGGTCCTCGGGCGGGAGGCGGAGCGAATCAGGGAGAGAGCCGCAGTGATTGCAAAGGCATGCCAGGCCGGTGGGGATGGCCGAGAAATTGCCACGCAGGCCATCCTCGAACTATTGGCGGATGGGGAGTAAGGTTGAGTGTTAGGTCAGCCTACGTGATGCTTAGCTTGCGGGAAATATTCTCCTTGGAAAAAGCAAAGCCCAGGAAGGGCTCTCTCGAGTGGATAGAGGAATATGGATAGTTCCGTAGACGGAGCCAACTTGGCCAGCGACTAATTGAAGCTCTGCTCGGTAGTATGGTCCCCTATTGGCGGCGAGCCGACCAAGTTTTTTCTCACTATTATTTCCCATGGCGGTCTGAAGACAGGAATGGAGCCTGAGAGCTCAATATCGGCCCTGGGTCGTCCGGCCATGGAGAATTCCAGGAGCCAAAGAGGGTCCAGGTCGAGAGCTCCCAGCCGCAGTTGTGATTCATTGCTTTCCGTGTGACAGCACGGGACAGACGGGACCAAGCGTGCTTTTGCTTGGAGCTGGCGACCAGGGTCAAGGCCCCCAAGGTCTCAACAGCTACCGTTCTGGGGAGAGACGTACGTACACCAAATGCTACCCAACACAGACGGCGGTGGTTTGTCCGTTTGGGGCAAAGGAGGGGGTAGGCGGAAATGCCTCGAGGGTCCAACGCAGCAGGGCAGCGTCAACTCCATCAAAAGCAAATCTTTTCATCGGCTTGGCCTAGAATTTTCACAAACTAGCTTCTGGCGCTAGGAAAGAGGCATGTGGATAGAGGGCGGGGGCGATCTGCTCCCCTCGTTGGGCGTGATGGCGCTGCGAGCGAGTTTTGGACCAGGATCACGAAATTACGCGAGGGACACTGGGGTCTGGAATAGGCAGCTTGCATGGCCCTCGGGTGAGGAAAGCTTCTTTCGGCCTGCCCAGCGTGACGGTGTGATTGGCAGTGACTCCTCCCGTGCATGCATCGACGCAGGCTAAGGGGTGGTGGTGGTGGTTGGCCGCGCCCTGGTTTATCATACGACCCCGACTATCGATCTTATCTGATCAATCTTAGGGCCAACGCCAGCTGAGGCAAAAAGCCACTTGGGAGGCATCTTGGAGGCGAAGGATTGGCTCGCCAAGGCCCGAATTGGACCCGGCGCCCTGCTCCCTTCCCCCCTGGGCCAAGGATACATGTCCATCCATGCCACTTTGCTCGCTCGCCATGCTCCGGTTCGGAGCACTTTGCACATTCGAGACTCGCGGCTCTCGTCCCAGGCTCGCAAATGTGGCGACAGCGTGGGACCAAGGCGGTTTCCGTGTGTCATTTCATCCAGACTCTAGCCTCGACAGACCAACGACAGGGCGAAAAACCTGCCGGTCAGGCTAGAAAATGAGGCGGGTCTAGTCCTCGTGAGCAAACAAGCTTGATGGGACAAGCCTTTCGGGTAGATATTTCAAGCTCTGCACGGCGGGAGTGGCACAGGTCGACCTCTCGGTTAATTCACCCCTCTCAATAATACTGCAGAACAGAGTGTGCTTCCCCCACTCTACTCGCTCTGCTCTTTCTCACTTGCCGAGAAAGGGTCCCCGGTTTTGATTGATAAGTCCGCCGTCTCCCGCTTGGATTTTCTTTCTTGCCGTTGCGACTCTTGTGTTGAACACAGACGGATCGCTTTCATCCTCACATTCACAATGGCCGTCACCAAGAGCGACGAGAACATTGCCCACCCTGTCGAGGCTCATCTCGACTCGGAGAAGGGCAATGGCGGTGATCCCCGTGCCCAGGAGGTCTACCACAGCAGTAGCAACGACGGCTTTGACTCGGACCACAATGAATTCCAGGAGGGTGTTCAGCGCGTCCGAGCCATCACCACCATCTGGTCCAAGTCGACTCTCTGGAGTTTCTTTGCATTGTAAGTCGAGCTCTGCTATCCAATTGAGCCCATTGTCGCGTGCCATTGATTGACTGACACGAAAACGCTATCTAGGCTCTACCTGATCTCCTTTGTCGACTATCTCCAGAATGGCATCGACTCTTCCCTCAACCCGTACATCACCTCCAGCTTCGGCGCACACGGGCTGCTCAACATTGCCAGTATCCTGTCCACCATCATCGGAGGTGTCATCCCTCTGACGATCGCAAAGGTCATTGATATCTGGGGCCGTGTCCAGGGCTTCGTCTTCATGCTTACCGTGTGCGTCATTGGCATGATCCTCAAGGCCACCTGCCAGAACATTGAGACCTATGTCGCCGGCTCTGTCATGTACTGGACCGGCCACATTGGTGTGCTGTACGTGATTGAGGTCATGCTGTCCGACATCACAACCCTCAGGAACCGTATGATCCTCATCGGCCTCAGCGGCACCCCTCGCATTGCCAGTACCTTTGCCTCCGCCCCCATTGGCCAGCTCTTCTACACCCATTCCAACTTCCGCTGGGCCTTCGGTGCCTTTGCCTTCATCCTGGTTGGATGCAGCATGCCCGCCATGGGTCTCATGGTGGTCATGTCGCGCAAGGCCAAGAAGGAGGGTCTCATGAAGCCTAGAGCCGCGAGCGGGCGAACCTGGGTCGAGAGCTTCAAGCACTATGCTGTCCAGTTCGACCTGTTTGGCATCTTCCTCATCTCTGCTGCGCTGTCCTTCCTCCTGCTGCCATTCAGCTTGGCTGCCTATGCACCCAACGGATGGTCTACTGGCTACATCATCGCCATGATTGTCCTCGGCGTGCTCTTCATTCCCGCATTCTACATCTGGGAGCGCAACTTCGCACCTGTCCAGTTCCTGCCATTCAAGTACCTCAAGCAGGGCACAATCATTGGTTCTTGCCTGCTGTACGGCATCATGTTCCTGTCCACCTTCACCTGGAACGGATACTACTACTCCTACCTGCTGGTCGTGCACCGCCAGAGCATCACCAACGCCCTGTACATCCTCAACGCCTACTCTCTCACTGCCACCTTCACTGCCCCCATCATCGGTGGCATCATCAGCTGGACCGGAGACTTCAAGTGGACCGCCTACACCGGTGTGCCCATCATGCTGCTCGGCACAGCCCTGCTCATCCCCTACCGCAGCCCCGACGCCTCTCCCGGCGTCCTGGCGGTGACGCAGCTCCTGGTCGGTCTTGGCAGCAGCTTCTTCACCACCTGTAGCTCCATCGCCATCATGGCACCCGTCACCCACCAGGAGATTGCCGTCGTCAACGCTCTGGCCGGCCTCTTCGGCGGTGTCGGCGCTGCCGTCGGCTACGCCATCGCCGGTGGTCTCTGGAACAACATCCTCCCCACCGAGCTCAACAACCGCCTCCCCGAGGCGGCCAAGGAGACGTCGCGCATCATCTTCGCCAACATCACCATGCAGATGGAGTTCGCCGATGGAACCCCCGAGCGCCAGGCCATTGTCGACTCGTACGCCCACGTGATGCGCCTCATGGTCATCACCGGCGCCTGCCTCATGCCCCTCTGCGTCCTCTCCATCTTCGTGTGGAAGAACATTAACATCCGCAAGATTGAGGAGGAGCGCGGCAAGCAGACCAAGGGCAACGTCTTCTAATCGCGCCAGTCGCTTCGAAGAACCCCCGAGATAGAAAAAAATTGGAGATGGAAATGGGCAGGGACGGACGGGTCGTGATGAGTCTGATACATGGGCTGTTTCAGCTCGGGAGATCAGCTTGTTGGATGAATACCCACTACGGAGTAATGCATGCAGTAGGGGGATGGGATGGTCTTTCTTTTCGTTACATGATACCAGTGGGGGGAGGCTCTCCTTACTTTTTTTCAAAATACCTAGCTTAGGCTCTCTTAATCACAGTGATTCCCCGATCACCCTTTTCGCCTTCGTGAATCACATGTGAAGTAATCAGCGCGTTCATCCATCCCAACCATCGGCGACGAAGTGGCGCAATGAGAGTGATACCCTTGGCTGCGGCATAGGCTACCGACGGAATAGGAAAAGATGATGGGCACGATCTTTTCCCTTCTTTCAGCGACCTGCATTGAGCTGCGCTCGGCGGTCCTTTCCGGACTCGTGGAAGCGGGAAATTCCGAGTGGTCAGACTGCCCTGAGGACGGTGATATTTGCACCACCGTCTTTCCCACTTCCGAGGCAACGATAATTAGAAATGAAGATTCATTTCGGGGGACACGAGTGAGCAGTGGAGCTCCCCCTACACCGTGCTGGATACCACGGATAAAGTCAGAAATAACGTTGGCATTTCTCCATTGTACATACTTCATTAGCGGATAGCATATCAGGCGGGCCGAGGACAGGCTCTTCTTCAGCCCTGGATATATTGGCCAGGACCCGTTCGGGTCGGAACATCGAAGTGGTCTGTCATGCCAATATTGCCTTCGTTGGGGCAGGCCAACTCTGTAGGCAAAGGGCAAAACTCCACGCCAAGGCTCAGCCCACAATGCTGAACATGACTCTGCTCTCCCTCTCGTTCCATTTCCAGAGGACCCTGGTCAAATCGACATCCTACAGCGCCTGGGCTGCTCCCTGCTGGCTGCGATATTAACGTCATGGATCCCCCACTATAACCTCGAGTGCCCATACGCGATACGCTGGTTTATTCCACCTTTCTAGTGGAGATGTAAGCACTAAAAGATGCTATCTAATCGATCAGTCAACAGGCTGTAGGGGTCCAGCGAGAAATTTGACGTTTCATGGTGCATAATGGATGGGACAGAGCTGCCAAAAGAGCAGGAGAGAATCCTTCAATCAGTAGTAACCAGAACGATTCTGAAGGAAGTCGGACCAAGTGATGAAACAAAGACGCATGATATTTTGAGAGCCTAGCACATGTCGTATCCATGGTATCTTCCGCCTACAACATCTCCAAGATCTTCTGTGCGGCCACTCGCCTCCCTCCGCCGTTGTTCTGGCACAGCTGCGCCAGCTCAACAGCCTTCTCCTTCATCGACTTAGAGCGAGGTCCCAGTATGACCTGCTCCAGGATGGGGCCCAGCTCCCGGGCAGAGCACTGCGGCGCATTCCAGGGGCTGCCGAACTTGCCAATGCCCAGCCATTCCACACGCTTGGCGAAGTCGTAGGTGTCGCCCCAGACAGGCAAGATGACTTGCGGGACGCCGGCACTGTAAACAAGACGATGTTGTCAGCTGAAAGCCTTGGAGAGAGAAATATCTCAAGTAGGAGCCTTACCTGAGCGCGTCAAAGAAGGAGTTTGCGCCGCCGTGGTTGACCGAGCAGGCGATGTGCCCGCTGGTGAGAATGGCAATCGGATCCGGGTCAATCCACTCGGTGATGCGCACCAACTCGCCAAACTTGAGTCCCAGCGCCGCAAACACCTTGGATCCCTCCCCGGTCTCGTACTCGCCGCGCTTGCTGAGCTTCCAGAGGACCTGGAGCGTCTTCTTGTTCTTCTCCCCCTTTGTGAGGAGGTGTCTCAGCGCGCCGGCCATCTCGACTGCTTGCTGCTCGGTGTATGTCGCGTGCGTGCCTGTGTTGATGTATATCGTTGGGTGCTGCGACAGCCACGCGTCGAGATCCGGGTCGGTCTTCTTGAGCGGGGGAGAAGGCAGGACGATGGGACCGCAGCCGGTGATGTGATCTGGCATGATGTCGAAAGGGAAGTCGATCTCGGGACGGCTGGCAAGAAGGACCTTCAGTCCCTCGGGGGGACGATGGAGATGTAGGCCCAGTCGGCGTAGTCGGTGTCGATCTTCTCCTTCATCTGCTTCGCGTGGTCTGTCATCCACGTGTCGTCGTGATTCAAATACATGGTCCTGACCATGTACCACACAATAGGCCAGTAATACCATGGAACGGGATACGGCACCGTGGACCGGGGGCTGGGAGAGTGTCGCGCAGGTCAGTCATCCAAAGTCTATCATTATAATGGTCTCTGTTAAAGTGAGAGGGAGACATACGGAGGATACTTCCAGTAGTATTGTTGGTCTGGCTGTTTAGCCAGAATAAACTCCTTGTATGTGTTTGGTGACAGCACAATCCAGTTGGGCTTAACCTTGTAACACACCGTGACGGCCGGCGTGAACAGATTGTCCACGACGACAGCGGTTGGCTTGACGTCCTCGATGATCTGCTCAATCTCTTTGACCAGCGCACAAACTTCTTCCGAGGTCCACGGACAGGCGATGCGAGTCATCTTCGCTGCTTTGCTGACATTCCATACCGTCGGCGGCATATCGCAAAGCTCCTGGAACTGGTGCTCTGATCGCCCGAACAGTGCCTCTTTCCATGAGGGGCCATGGAGCGGGATGAAGTTGACATTGGGGTGTGGTTTGGCGTCAGGGGAGGAAGACGAGATGCCAATTGAGTTGACATGTTTCGCGAGAGGGGCAAATGAAGCTATATGCAGCTTCAGTGAGGGATCAAGGCTGACCAGTTCATGGCTGACGGCCAAGAAGATGTTTGCCTGGCCGAGCTCGGCATTTGTGAGCATCAACACTCGCTTCTCTTCAGCCATGATTTCTTATGGGCTGAGCTTTAAGTAAGTGATCACTTGGAGGGGGTTGTGGGCTTCAAGGACCTGCCGCAAAGACGGATTATTGATATATCAGCCGAGATAGCATCAAGCGCCCGCTTCCTCGCTTGGCATTACTCCTCAACTCCCACTCTACCTACAACCAATGAACATAGCATTGCCCTCAAAAGAGAGCTCCATCTGGTTCATCGCGTACGCCTTGTTCCTACATGTCTCCGAATTCGGAACTCATACTGCTGCACTTTTGTTTGGTTGCTACCCTCCATCCTACATGAGACTCCACTGGATCATATCGTCACCAAACAAAATATATGAATGTATAGAGACTTTCGAGCCTCATTGTCCGAGGTATCGATACTTCACAGGGGCACAGCTCCCAATGGCAGGCCAAGAGCAGCCAAGAATGCATGCCAAGGCGCTCGGGTCCTTCCCTTGCCCGCCACCCGCGTCACAGCCAAGTCCTTAATGCCCTAAATCACGTCACTCTTCTGCGGCAGGACGGATTCAATCAAAGAGATGCTCCAGTTCACTTGGCTGCTTTAGCTTTCCCTGGCTTCAGCTACCGCCCAGCGTCCAAGGCCAAGGTTGACTAATGTTCGTGTAATGCCGTAATCCTTCCAAACCGGCAGGTGATCTCCAACATAATGCCTGACAATAGCTCATTAATGCCTCTTTGCTGTTGCTGAAGAGCCCTCTTTTCTCGTGTGATCCCTCTTCGAAGAGAGATAATCTAATCATCATCTTATCAGATGATCTATCCGGTGGCAAGCGGGTAGAGGGGTGGGAGTAACATGCCACTAATGAAACCCACTTTGCAAGTGCCGTAGATCTTTTCTGTTCACGCCGTTTCTTCTCCTTCTCTCCTCTCTCATCGGAATGTTAGCTTCCATCATACTCGAGACGAGGAAGTGAAAATTTGAGCGTTAGACAGCCAGCTTTCGTCTCTTCCGGTTCCTCCCCCCACATTACGGAATCCACGGGATCCGAAGTGCGTGATCAACGTAACATGAGAAAAGTGGCTCACGTAGTAGCATTCAACGTTACGCGCACGTCTGAGACTCTCGGCTCCCTGTGGCCCTAAAAATTGGCTACCCTAGATCAACAATAAAGGGGACATGAAGTTATGTTGGATCACGACTTGATTTGAAGTAGAAGAGCACTGAACCTTATGTACTAAAAGGGAGGATCGACCGTAATATCTCTTCCCATTTTTCTTTTGTGATCGCTCTATGAACAACATCTTGAATGATCAGCAAATGGGAGTCCTCCAAATCGCGCAAAAATTCAACCGCAGGTGAAAATCCATCATTGATATTGTTAAGTCTAGGTTAATGTGTAGCCGACACTAATTAGACATGTTTACCCCTTAAAGATGGTGAGTCCCGATCTGCTTGAGGTTCTCCTCCTGCCCCAAGTATTGATACGATGGAGAAGCATTGGCACTCGATGCACCAGTGACAGAGATGATTTGAGTGTCACCCGGAACGATGTCAATGGCATTATCACTCAGTATAACCCCGTCGACTTCATCAAACACTAGACCTTTGGTGGGACGTTGGGCCGAGACGATATAGGAGCCTTCCGAAGCTTGAACGGTAACGCCTCGATCAGGGAACGTTAAATATTTGAATGGCTGAGGCCAATCCACCTCTCTTGCAACCACCTTGTCCTCTATGAAGAGACGAACTGCGATAACGTGGGGTTCCTCCTTTTTGTTGTCCGTCTCTCCAGAGTAAACCTCGGTGGTCCCGTTAGGAACAATCACCACATCGGACTTGCGTATTTTATCCTTGATCTCCTTTCCGCTCTGGATTGAGATGAATCGAATCTCAACATCGCCGCGAACCTCATCGCGCAGGCTGCTTGCCACCCATACGTCGAACGAAGACCTTTTCGCTGGCCTCGCGTGGCCGACACTCCAGTCATGATGCTCACGTTGGACACAGACATTGACTGGCCGCATCTGCTGAGCGATGGCGTAAAACCCAGGCTTCTTCTTGAGATAGTAGTCAACAATGGCCCACGACGTCGTGGGCCAGCAATCGTTCGCCTGCCACACCAGAGCGCCACCGCACAACCTCTCGTCTCCCCACTGCCGCCGCCATCCTCGATACGCGAAATGGAGAGCCTCGCTCTGCATCAGCTGGGACAGGTAGATGTGGCCCTTGAGGTCGGTCGCGGGGCGGAAGTTCTCGACAATGTACGTGGCGATGCGTCTCTCGTGCCCGTGGGCCTTGTTGTGGAAGTCCATTGTACGCGAGCTTGGGTGGCGTTCGGCAGGGCTGGTGATGACGGATTCGAGGGTGGAGAGTTGAGGGAAAGCCTCAAGACCAAACTCGCTGACGAAACGGCCGCCATTCTTGTCAAAGCACTGGTATTTCTCCTGGTAGCCGTGCCAAACTTTCACCAATGTGAGCTTGTGATTGAGATATCAAAGGATTATATAGGTTCTTCACTCACAATTCCATTGATGGATATCACCCGCCTTCTTGTCATTGGCCTCCCTGCCCTTGGAAGAGAAGGGCGAGCTGGGCCAATAAATGACGCCGGGGCTTTCTTCAGCCACGGCTCTGGGTAGGAGATGCTCGTAGTAGTAGCGAGCGGGGAATGTGCCCTTGAGCCATGACTCTGGATCCTTGTTATCCCAGACATAGTCCAGCTTGTAGTACTCTTGCGTCTGGTAATCCTCGTTGTTGCCGCAGTACACTGTTATAGAGGGGTGATGGCGGAGCCGTTTGAGATTCTGTCTCGCCTCCTTGTCGACAGACTCGCGGAGTGACTCCCATGCTGGGTAGCTGCCGCATGCGAACAAGAAGTCTTGCCAGACAAGGACGCCGAACTCATCACAGGCATCGTAGAAGGAATCGTCCTCGTAGACACCGCCTCCCATACTCTTTATTATAGTGTTAGCGATGGATGGGTTTGCTATGCGGTTGATTGGGAGATAAAACATACCGCACCATCACCTGGTTCCCTTCCGCCATCAATTTGACCCAGTTCCTGTAGCGCTGTGGCGTGATTCTTGGGAGGAAGTTGTCTGCTGGAATCCAACAAGAGCCGCCAGCAAAGATATCGACATTGTTGACCCGGAAGTAGAAGGACTCGCCATGCTTGTCATCGTTTTGGACAAGCTCTGCCCGGCGGAAGCCAGTCTTCTTCACTGACCGGTCGACAATGACTTGGTCTTTGATAATCTCTACTTCCACGTCGTAGATTGCTTGATCTCCATATCCCCTAGGGTACCATAATTTAGGTGCGGCTGCCGTACCTAGAGTCAGTTTATTTTCTTGTATACTAGCGGGATGTGATGGCTATTGACGAACAAATTTCAAAGGCGATGCTTGCAGAAGAATCCGTCGGGATGCATGATGCGGTGACCACCGTAGCTCCCTGGTGGGATATCGAGACGCGAACTTCGTCGATTGAACCATCAAACTCGACATTGACTGTTCCGGACGCAGAGCTCAGATTTTCCCGAACATCATAGTTGGTTAAGACATCTTGAATGAAGGCGCTGGACACCTCCAGAGAGACGGGCCTCCACGGTCCAGCAGTCATCAAGACAGGGCCCCAGTCCCATCCCTGAGCATTTACTCGTCAGAATAGAAAGATCAATTGATCCGAATTTGATATAGGAACATACCCAGTGATACTGCGCCTTTCGCACCCCCAGCCGTCCCGGCTCCCCGTTGTGCGCAAGGTAGCGATGCTCCTCGTGCTGCTTCTCGATCTCACGCCCACGAAGCAAGGCGCTGTCGAAGTCAATGACGAGCGTGTTAATTTCAGGAGCAAGCAGCGACGTGACTTCCACCCTGTGGGCCAGGAACATGTTGTCGCTCGTGAGGATGACCTTTTCGTTCAGTTTGACGGTCGCGAACGTGTCGAGGCCGCCAAACAGGAGGTAGGCGGACTCGCCGGCGAGCAGTTCAGGGCTGGAGAAAAAGGTGCGATACGTCCATGATTTCTCGCCGACCCATTCCACGTCTAGTTCGTGCATATCGACGAATGGATCTGCAATGCTGTTTTCTCCAAGATGCCTATCAGCTGAGATGGGACGGAGAGGGGAATGCTGCATGCGCTTCTGGGAGTCTCACCGGCCATTGTCAATTAGATCAATGTGCGAGACAGTTGGCACACGGGCTGCAGGCAGCCAAGCCTCGTCCGGGTCATCCGTCTGTTTAAATGTCCACTGGGAGGAGAGCTGCTCTCTATGTGCGAGCCTAGGCATTTTGCTGTGTAGATGAATCGATAGAGAGTCGCTGGTCTGGACTGAGAGGCAATAAGGTGTATCAAAGGGTGCTTGAAGGGACGAAGGACAGGATGTGTTGAGGGAGAACAAAATGGTCCTGGCATGTTAATATATAGCTCCGTCTGTTGGTGAGGGAAATGCCATGACAAAGCGGGTGGAGAAGAGGATTGCTCATATGAAGGCTTAGCACCCAAATGACCGACCAGTCGACGCATCGATGCCATTCTCTATTTGTTCACTGCATCTCTGATCATGTCCGAGTGCGGGCTTGTCTGCAGGTTACATGGATGAGCCCCGGTGAAACTGTACAGGTACATGCAGTAGGGATGTGAAGCAGAGAAAACGTTACGTACCTCGAGGCATTTAGTCAATCTGATTAGATTGATAAGCTTGTCACTGCCCCCTCACGCAGAGTAAAGATAATTATAACCTACAGTTATCTTTGCTTTATTATAAGTATAAGCTACTAATAGCTAATAATAATAACTACTATAATCTCGAGCTAGAAGCTCTCCAAAATATCAGCGACACCATGAACTCTATCCTCTTAGAGTGCAATGTTTGCTCCGACTGCTGAGTATATCTCACCGCTGACAAAAGTCTTTGACGGCTCCACAAGGTCAACATAAAGCGGGCTGAGCTCTACAGGCTGCTCTACTCGTCCGTTGGGGTTCAACGCGCCAATCGCCAGCATTGTCTCTGTATCGAAACCTCCTGCAGCCAAGTGGGGTGTGTACGTTATGGCGGGTGCCACTCCATTCACACGGATTCCTTTGGTTGCAAGCTGCAGTGCGAGAGCTCTGACATAGTGCGCATTGGTAGCCTTGGTGGCGGAGTAGATCAAGCTGGTGCTTGATGGATTCTCGGCAAGATCAGAGGTGGTGAACAGGATGCTGCCTCCAGGGGGTAGCAAAGGTGCAGCTGCGCGAGTCAGGAACAAGGGAGCGTAGAGATTTATCTTAAAGACCCGGTCGAGTTCGGCAGTGTCCATCTTCTCAATGGGGCGGTAGTTGGGGCCCGATATGATCCCAGATACTCTATTCCCCCAGACTGGTCAGCTTAGGGAGCCCAGAAGATGAGTACAGGTGAAGAATCTACCCAGTATGGTTGATAAGAACATCTAATCCATCAAGCCGCCGATGAGCCTCGTTCACCAACTCACTGCAAAAAGTCTCGTTCAGGAGGTTACCAGGGATTCTCTCAAAGGTCAAGCCCTCGGGCTCAAGGAAGTCTGCAAGGGCCTGTGCGTCTGATTCTTCCTCTGGTAAATAGTTTATGGCTACATGTGCACCTTCGCGAAGGTAGGCAATCACAATGGCTCTCCCAATACCCGAGTCACCACCTGTGATCAAAGCCTTCATGCCAGAAAGTCGCCCAGTGCCGACGTAGCTCGTCTCGCCGCAGTCAGGGGGGTGGAGAAGGAAGATTGGAGCACGATCTCGGAGGAGGGTGGGAGACTAAGGGATAGATTCGAGAACCGTGTATTTGGGTCAATCAGCCTGACTACTCAAGAGTTAGTTTCAAGTCCTCACTGATTCCAAATGAATGATGAATGATATACCATCTGCAACAGCCGTGCCAAACCAGCCCAAAATGGCTGCGGTAAAAGTCTTGGAATACAACATGTTGACGAGTCGAGGTCTGAAGATAATAGGCTGTAGAGAAAGATTGCCTTGAAATACCGAGAGTAATGATCAAAAGCAAGAGGATATGGGTTATTTATATACTAATTCGATGCATCCCCTTGATTTTCTGGCATACATGGGATGCCTGCCAATAGCTGCGCGTTTCACCAATACTAGGAAGGTGCTTTAATGCTTTACCAATCAACTCCCACTCGGATACTGCCTGACGACGCTGATCGCTGACAAAAGCGAGTCCCGCTCATCGGAAATATTGAAAAGCGAGACTCTTTATTCCGCGCTGATGTCAAGATGTGCTTCTCGCCTTTCCGTCGCCCTTCGGGGGATTCGGAGATAGATAGCAAGAGAACTGACAATAGCCGAGAACTTTTGATTGAATTAACCAGGGTGGCGTCTGACGTTGATATGCCGACAGTAGCATTCATAGTTGTCTTATTGTTTGATTAACAGTCGATTCACTCCTATATTCATTTTACGAATCTATGCAGGAAAATGTATATTTGGACCAAATATGCGTTATTATATCTTAGAGTACTTGTCTAAGTCAGCTACCACAGAGCCACGGTTCGAGGGTACTCTTGGAGGTAGCATTGAGCAATAATTTGAAGATGGAATTGAACTTTACGCGAGCTTTCCTATACTGCGTGAATGTCTAGGGTGTAAGAGATTATTGAATACAGAACAATAGTCTACTGGTAATCACTTTATGAACTCGTAAAGGGGTGTGATTTTGCAGTGTCTATAGAGAACTAGGTACACATCTTGATGCAGGCACCGACCACAGTTGAGATGTACCAGTAATAATTCAGGTATATCTCATCAAACGCCCTACCGCCAGAATTGGCTGCCATAGCCAGTGCCGGAACCACGCTGCACATCAGCATAGGTAGGCACAGCATAATAAACACCAGGAGAAACTTGCCCCTCAAGAACAGGGAGTGGCGTATCCCTTAATACGCGCTGCAACCTGTCGGCACTTTCAGCAAACTCCCTTCGCACGCGTGGATAATTCTGCGCAGTCAGGCGCCCGTTCCACTTCACAAACTCGCCATCGATGGTCACATGAAGGATGTCCCCAATGCTGGCATGCATCATGACAGCCGCCACTGGGTCATTCCAGCCCATAAAAGCGGGAGAGTTCTCCGCGTCCCATAGACCAAGTCTGCCTTTGCCCCGACGCGAATGGTTCCCAGGTCTGGCCTCCTCAGCGCAAGGTCTCAGGCGCGTGTAGACAGGAAGAAAGCCTGGTTCACGCTCATGGGACTCTTGGATGGTATGTTGGATTCTTCTAGTACCTGGTTGAAGAAATGCAATCGGACTTCTTGAAGCCATCGGCGCGCTTGAGTGAGGATGTCAGCGGAAAATGCAGAGTGAATGTCGACGCCTAACGCTGTCCGGCCCAAATGGTCAAAGATGCGAGGGTGTCCAAGGCCATAGAAGCTTCCGACTCGGGCGTTATAGAAATGTACTGGTTGCTGGATCGGAGAAGCTCGGCGCTCTCGTCTGAAAGATAGGTCGCGTGAGAAAACACGACAGGGATGGAGTCGTCCAGAAGACCGAATTCGTGGAGTTATTTTGGACTGTTGTCTGATCCAAACTGACCTCCAACGGCGTGCGTCGTGACAACCCAAACATTGTACTGTTTTGCCAAGTCTGCCACTCGTTGTGCTTCAGCTGTATTACCGTTGGGGGCCCATCCATCGTACGCGATCCCAAGCTGTACAGGAGAGCTTTTCAAAGTGGCTGTGTACTCTGCCATCTCTTGGAATATAACGAACTGATTGGAGACGGTGTAGTTTGTTGCTGACGCATTTTGGACAGAGTACGCCCAAAATACCCTCACGCCGCTGTCGATGGATGCATTATAGTCTGCCCATCCAGAGGAAGGCGACCAGTTATGGTAAGCATGATCTAATGTTGTAGTCACTCCTGCATTGACTGTCTCATATAGCCCAGCTAGCTTGCTCAGATAAACGTCGTCCGGTGTGAAACCCAACAGGGGGGCAGCATCACGATATCGTACGAAGAATTCTAGTAGTGTGGTGTTGGAGATGATTGTTTTCCACGCCGTAGACCATTCATGCCTGTGTGTGTCGATAAAACCCGGGGTGATAATTTGGCCTGAAACATTAACAGTTTCCGCGTCGGGAGGAGTATTGAGTAGCTCGGAACTGGCGCAAAGCCCCGCTATCCTATCATCAATCACGAGTAATGAACCGTTGCGGATAACGTTGATGGAGTTGGTATCGTCGTCAAAAGAGATTATAGTTGCTCCTTCGAAAAGCTTAGAAGACGCCTCTACGCGTAAGGTCGAGAGGCAAAGTATCAATAAAGCCAGGATTTGATAGCACATGATGCCAAACCGTTACAGCAAAGAGGTGTAAATATAGGTGTGTATTCTAAGAAGTACAGAGGTGTAGAGTAAAGCAAAGCTCCATCTGAATTCTGGATGCAGAAGGTTATAGTATTTTGTGCTCTGGGAACAGTTCGAAGTTATCCCACAGCTGCCGAGCAGTCAGTACAGTATACTCTTCGGCCTCATGTTTAGTAACCAATGGCTAGGAATAGAAAAATCAGCCATCCCGCTGGGCCGAGCCGGGGGCTGTCATGGATCATCATGAATCCCACGCCGAGTGAGAAGTGGGCACTCTCCCACCAGGCTAGCAAGTTGCTGCGAGCTTTTGGCTGTTGGATCGGAATCCAGCACACCGCTTCAATTATCTCCGATGACCCAGGCCTCTTCTTATTAATACCGCTTGTCCTTGGCGATACGGAATGAAAGCATGGATGGCCTTGGCTAGTGGTTAGATGGGTGAAGTGTGAACTCATCCCAGGATACGCCATCGAGGTAAAAAAAGAGGGGGGAAAGGGGGGTGGGTTCAACGCACAGAGCAAGATGCAAACATTCATCGTGTTTAGACCTCAGGTTTGAGATCTGCCAATGCTGTCTCTCACCGTGCGAGCCAGCTACTCAAACCCCCAAGCAGGTAAGCTGCCTCTGTGTTCATTCCCTGGACACATCGAAATTGCCACGGGCCGTTCTCGTCCTTCGTTTGACCGCCTTGACCGTGATGCCTGCCGCTTGTCCGTGATTTCGCCCGTAACAGGAGCAATTAACGGCTTTTATCCTGTTCAGTAACTTTTAGGTGACTTTTCAGCCAACTGTCGCGTTTGTAAAGTGACCGACCGCTCGGAGACCATAGATATTAATATTATGAACTCAGGATATAGCGAGACTTGATCTGTATATAAATATACGTTTGTCTATATGAGATATACTTGTACGTTGAAACAATTCGATGGATCTCACCATTATATTTATCAAATATGGCCGAAACCCTCCAATTCACGTTGTACTATGGACTGAAGGTGCCTTCGCAAGGCGCGCCATGTTACCAGCTGCTGATTGAAGGCTTAGTTGTATCCCCAGCGGGATTGCTTCAAGGGGAAACAGCCGTCTCCGAGCTAAAGGTCGTCCCTGTCAAGTTTGGGCTTAGAGTGAGCTCCATTTATCCCGATGGGAGTGAACATCCACCTGAAGCTGCCAGCAATCCATGCATGAAAGCTGCCAACAACACCGAAAATTCAGAGTTCATATACGATACTTAGGGTTTAGATCACTTATAGTGTTAGTCCATATTATATTATGGTCGTAGATGGAAGATACGGAAGACATATGCCTTATATACATTACCTAGGAAGAAGGGCTGGCTTGGCAGACGAATATAACGAGGCTCCAAGTTTAAGCATCAACCTAACGAAGATCGTAGTTGCCCAGATTCGGGCATTTTCATTCCCAGGATTCGGGTATTCCTGGGGACGTTTCTATCTGGTTTCTGGGAGTTATCCATTCGAAGAGCTATATTGCCTAAATTTCTTCGCTACCAGGATCACTTATTCCCAATTATATACACCAATCTGTTCTACCTACGACCTCACTCTCGGCACAGCCGTTCAATCCACGTTCCATCCAAAACGAGTCGAGGCAATGGAGAGTTTTCATGCGAGATTCGATATTGTGCCGGTATCCGCGGTTGCTCATCAGGCACCCTACTACAGCTGATACCGCCGAGCCCTGCTCAACATCCAACATTTGTCTCTAGCACTTGCACTTCTTGCCCACCTGGGATTTATCGCAGCCGCATTTCGGGGTGACGCCGTAGAGACAGCATCTATATCCGCCGTGAAGACGGTAATATACGCATTTCATATCGCGCCACTAACCTATTATGAATAAAGAACAAGAAAACAGAATCAAAGAGTCACTTACACGAGGCTCTAGGTCCCTGGCAGCCCGGTATTCCTCACGGAAACCTTCAACCATCTCACGGCGCTCGAGGGCAGCTTCGTCAGCATACTCGTCATCATACTAGGCAGCAGCAAAAGTGAAGAAGAGGGTGAAGAGAGAAATGATCTTAGTGAGATGCATTTTAGAAAAAAAGACACGTATCATGAAAGGTATTTTTTATATATTGATTAATGCGAAGAAGAAAGAATACATATAGAAGGAGTTATAGCGTAATTAATAAGTAGCTTTATATACAGCAAGGGTTATATAGTATGTAAGCGGATTTCTAATATAGACTTCTTACCACTGCCTGTACTAGAATCATGTACTTTCCAAATAGAGGCAGTTTGCAATGCCGCTTTGTCATTATTATTGATAAAAATCTGCTGAGCATCCCAGGCCCCTAACAGCTGGAAATAAGCCCTAACATGGTTTTCAAACACTTTCCTTTCCAAGAAATACCAGGAGGATTTAAATTAACATTAAGTTGCTGGGCTAAATAAGGGGTAGAGCCGCTGCCTAACCAACCATGTGCGGCTGAGCTCTTATGTGGCCAGCTAATCATGCAGATCGCCTGATGTGAATGTGGCGGACCTAGTATTGGTGTTAGAGTAGCCTGATCTTAGAAGGCTTCCCAAAATTAGACCGAATGATGCTTTCGCAATATCCAACCCAAGACATCTCTTCTATCGTCTCAAAGGACAAGCCTCTATCTCTGCCCTTTGCGGCTGGCGCTTAACTAGATAGATACAATTCTCTCCCTTTCTCCAAATCTTCCGTAGAGGATGCTCACGCTTACTCGCCCAAAGACAAAGCCCAGGAGACTGCCGAGTCCCCTTGGCCTCTTCGGCGCTGTAATAAGTGGACTTTGGCCTATCTCCAGAATCATCAGAGGACCCCTTGAGCGGGGACAATGCCTCTATTTCGGGGGTTCGTGGGCTTGGCCCCTGCAGATAGCTGGTCCAGTTGGTGGTTGGACAAACACTTGCACGCCAGAACTCCTGCTTGGATGGATTGAACACTTGATCCTACCATGTTCGAATAACCCAGACCGCTTATTTTTCACTAGACAACCTTAAGCCACATTGCATGCTTAATAGCTTAGTCCTGTTGTAGAATGGAGGCCATTAGACCGCCCCACCGACTGTTGAACGGGTTTTCTCCCTTTCAACCCCCCAATCCCCCCTTCCCAGCAAGCAACGTGTCAAAAGACTAGAATCACGGTCGACTGTCTCTCGTCGACATAAAAAGAAGCTGTCATGGGTAGGACCTTCCTAATGCATTATGAATTGTTGACGGAAAGCTGAACTGAATGTGCGCCATGTGTAGGTCACGAAGTATGTACATTCATTTGGAACCGAGGTTATGTCCAGTCGGCGCTGTTATCTGAGACTTACTTACAAAAAATTATCCTTAGATTTACTGTCAGCTATGTGGAGTTCTGTTCAATATAAGCCGCATAAGAACTCGCAAAGAGCCAAGGGAAGCAGCCTGGCTATCTCTCTCGGCCGAGTACGGTACCACATGGGTTGGAAGCAATGCCAGAGACCATGAGCCTTGTGGTGGCGATTGCTCAGTTCTTTATCGCGGACCTGGAACACAAAGACCGGCGGGAGAAAGACTGGATTCAGAACTTCATGTCATGGATAGCCCGACCAAGGATGAACCGTGTTCCGACCTCACAGGAGAACCAAGCAGCAATAACTCAGAATATGGCCTTGAGTACGGCCCTGAAATGAGTGGAGGCAGCGTGAAGAACTTAAAGAGCTCAGAAAATAATCTCCTCACATTGGATTCTCCATTGGGGCCAAATGCTGAGGATCTTGACACGGACTTTAAGCCACTCTCTATCATTGAAGATTTGGACGACAGTGAGATGGGGCTCAAGGCTCTGAATGACCTTCGGTGCGATTACGAACATATCGCCGGCCCAGATTGTGCATACTTGGATGGCTACAACGGCAATCACATATCAGTTGATGAGATGAGGGAGTGTTCAACTGTGCAGTGTCTTGTGCGCAAGATCGACGGCTGGGAGCCTCTTGACGACGACCAAGATTTTGAACAATATTCATCTTGTTGCCTCACAGGCCTGGCACGAGGGCTGGACCCAATTTGGAGCAATCGTTTCTCTCCCGTGCGCCATGGAACCAGCGAGTGGGTGACGGCAGCAAATGATTGTGACTACACACTCAGGGTATGTCCCTTTTCAAGCTCATCTTCCAATGGGATGATGCTGGCTAATAATCCTAAACTGTCCACAGTCTGAGGAAGTGGCTATTTGGGTTGGTCTCCCGTTCCATCCGACTTGTTTCGAACTGTTTAGAAGGGCCAGCATCAAAGCCCTCGGCCGCGTTGCCACGGAAGAATTGATGAACCTCCGTGATTACTACTGCAAATATCCGGAGAGAACGGCGGAACCATTTTGCCAGCGTAATGGCGACGTTGTTGATTCATTCCAGGAGGGTGATTGGCGATACAATCGAGGTGCCGAGTATCTCGTTGCTAATCCAATCCTCATCCCTACATTTAAGCGAATCTGTGATACAGCTCGCACAGTCCCTGAAGACTTCAGTATACAAGAAAGTCCATTCATTGGCCATGACGACCTAGCGAAGTCTTCAACTGAGGATCCTTTCCTGAGGTTGCCTTCAGAGATACTGCAAACAATTGTTGGCTATCTCAGGTCCAAGGATATTGCACTTCTGCGCCTGTCGTCGCGAGCATTCCGTCATTTACCTATCTCAGTATGGTATTGGCTTCTAGTGGAGGAGCTCCCTTTCATCTATGAAGCATGGAGTGACGATGTCCATCCATACAAATGGGCACTTATTGATTCTGGCCGGTTTCAAGCGCTAAAGAAACGTGGTGAAGCATACGAGAAGATGCGGGAAAACACAATCGAAACACTGCGAACCAGTGAAACAGACGATCTGGAAACGTGGATGAGGAGTTCGCCTGCGGCGAAACCTTGGCACGACACGGATGAGTACCAGGAGGGAATGGCGTCGTGTATGGAGGAAAGCAAGGCGTTGCAGCCCGTGCCTCTACCGTATGATAAGACAAACTGGTACAAACTATATCTCGAGATTGTCAAGGGTTGGAAGGACCTCAAAGGAATGCAGAATCGCAAACGGATTTGGAAGGATATCACAGAGATAATATCCCGCATGATGGAACACGCTGAGACAAAGACTGACAAAGAAGAGCAGGCACACATATAGAATCAAATGTTTCTGACAATAAGCTGTATTATATCACTCATGGAATCGTAGAATTCCTAGTGTTTACCTATTTGCCGAATCATAATTATGTCATCTACATCTGTCCCCTCGAAATTGTTCTTGGTCATCAAACTTGAGTATAACGAGAAGCCGAAACTTTCCATCGTCTCTAGAAGCTGCAGTAACTTGAGAGGCGTATTCACAGTATCCTCACCAGATGGTGACCATGGAAAGCCCTTGACCTTTATTTCAAAATGGTCCTTTGTGAGCTCATTACTGCTCACGGCGCGGCCGAATGGCTTCAGCAAAGCGACCCTGATTTCTTGGGAGGGCGGTTCCAAGAATAATAGCCTATCATGGCTATCAAATGAGATGTGAATCCATTCACATTTCGGTGGTGGTGTGTTTTGCCGGCGAAAAGCAAGAACATCTGGCAAAGGTGTTAGAGAGAGATATGACCCAGCTGAACGATGAGAGAGAACAACCTTTGTTTCCCGGTTTTCGAAGATCTACTGCAGAATCCAACACCCATCCCATGTTGTACAACGCCTCCAACGATTTCTTGACGAGACGTGAAGTATCATCAGGGCCCAGGGAGCCATCAACGCCTCGGTACCAAGGATAGCCATTCAGCTTGAACTCACGTGATTGGCCGTAATCGCGGACTTCCTGTATTCCTATGGGCCACGCTGTTTTAAGGAAACCTTGAACGCTCGTCACGGTGTCCGCTGGGAAATTTATGAGGCGGATCCGGTCGTGTTGGTTAAGAGTGACGCAAGCAAACTTAGCAGAAAAGGTGTCATGATATGAGTTATTTTGTTGCGATGGGCCAGGCTTTCCTTGAGTAGCTTGCTCGTAGGAAGGGGGCTGATAATCGTCTGTGGCAGGATTTCCCATGGCGATGGCAAATGGCAGCTTATCTACGATTTAGGGCTTACTCTGGAGGATGGAGAGGTTGATGTTCTTTTTGACGCATTGGTCCATGCTGAGACTTGCTGAAAAAGCGAGCGCGTTTGATACGTTTGATACGGCTCTCTCTTGAAGTTTAGGCACACTTCTCTTCCTCGTGCCCAAAACTCGATTACGGCAGGATGACACGGGTTACGCCTGGTTTACTCTGACAAACCGACACACCGACTGAGTCTAATTGGCTTGGGCGTAATTTACTGTCCTTCAGCCACTGCTTATTATAGTACATCCCCGTTGTTTTAAACTTACATCGGGGATTACAATATACGCCGGGTATCTTTTCGGGTACACTTTCGGGCATCTTAGTTTTATCGCGTAATAATAGGCCCATCTAATAAAAGAATTTCAGGAGCTAGAAAGACTATAAATTCTTGAAGATAAATAGGCGCTATTCTCGCTACTCAAATAAGCTTAATATACTTGACAAAAGCCATACCTCTAAATCAAGTAATATGTTTTGATTTGCCTCAATCCTCAAAAGTATATTACTTCAACAATGAAATACTCAGAAGGTATAGACTAATTTATCTCTTATAAGTTTAGGGAATTGCTTGTATATAATTACGAGTAACGTGCCTTCCATACGTTGTGTAGGTAGATTTCAGAGTCTCGTTTTCGTTCAAGTCCAGGAGCTTTCAATTGCATGGCAACACCAGATTCATGGGAAAATTATCAAAGAACATTGATTTTCATTTCTCTGAGCGAGCTGGGATGACACCAACTTAGATCCAGTTTTCTTGTCACATCAACCTGCCATTGGATCCCGGAGCACGTGAGACTGTGAGATTGACAACTCCCTAACGGAGAGGCTCATTCACGTGCATCCAGCTCGCTAAGACGATTCAAATAAGCACATTACTCTTCAGCTACCCCGCTCAGAAAGAAATCGAATGTCTGGGGGATTTTCTTGGCGACAATATGGGGTATGAGGATGGATGCAGGGTAATCGCATCTCCAGACCCCGGTTCAGGTTCAGCCTCAAGGCACACGTGAAACCCACCTAGGCTTCAATCGGTGAAGGATCTGACACCTGGCCATCTTTTCATCCTTTGCCAACACAAGATCCAGGGGCTGGCTGAGCCAGTGTTTGCGATAACCAAGGGAAACCGCAACACCAGCCTCAATTCCCCGGCCACCAGCAGACGATATGCGATATCGCAAAGCTCAGGCGCGCGGCGCTTCATCTCCCAAGCTTAGCTCAGACGAAAGTGGACTGATTAGGGGCGCTAAACACAGGCGGAATGCCAGTCTATCCTCGATCTACGGAGGCTTATTTTCTCGGGCGCTCCCGGAGAACGTCCTGTGCTCGGGCGTCGATGACAGCGATGACGAGGTGGAGAGCCAGCGCCGATCTCTCGCCATTGACAAGTACCTGGATACTGAGCGGGAGGAGCGCAAACGCCGCCTCAACATCATAGCGATTGGCTCCTGCGAGCAGAAACGTATACTGTGGAAGCAGATGCGATTGAGGGTGCACCCACTCCGGCTGGATGAGCAGGGTCCCCTCTGCGCGGACGTAAAGAAGACCGTACTGGATGTAGCAATTCGGTGTCTAAAAATGGCCCTTGACGAACTGGAGGGGATCGAAGCCTCACATATCCGGCTAAATGAAGACGCCATAGCTTCAATCAGGGAGCTCCTTCACGAGATTGACGCTTTTATGGAGTATGATGAGACAGCGGCAGCAGAGTTGGTCCTCCAAATTGCTCGGGGATCCAAGTTCAACGACCAGCTTGACGCCCACCGAATCAGTTTTCCAGCTGTGCAGCGCCTGGTTCTTGATGATAAATGCCCTTCATTTCTGGCCTGCACGTGCACGGATGATCAGGATATCATGGAAGTCCTGGAGCGTGTGTTTTCGCCCGGTTATCGCGCTACCGAGCATGACTGGTTTCACTTCGAGAAGCCTTACCACGGAGTATTCGTCCGAGAAATACAAATCGAGGAAGGTGACAAAATCTTAAACTTCATCGACCTTTATAATCGTGCCGAAAGGAAGAGATGGGTCCATGTATTTGAGGACCTTGCCGCATTGGTTTTTGTTGCGGATCCATCACGATACGACGTTACTCTTGAGGACGAATGTAGGCCTCTTGATGAGTCTTTACTCTTGTTTGACTCCATAATCAACTCTAACTGGTTGAGACACACACCAGTTGTGCTGGTATTGTCGAATTTGGCCGCCTTTTGGAAGAAGTTGGAAACACGCCCCCTCTCCGAGGTATATGGCCAATACAAGGGCATAAATGACCAAGCCGCCTTGGATTTTATCACAGAAAAGTTTAAGAGTCTCAATCGCACAGGGAAGCAAGTTCGCATATATCACTCTCGGGGGTTGGGGTTGACAATCAGTATGGATTTCTCGATCTTCTGGAAGCAGCAATCGGTATTTAGGTCATAGGAAGCGAAAGAATCAAGTCCCTTTTGTTCAGCTTTCAGGAAAGACTTGGGGGTCTTGTCTATAATCACCAGGCTGAGTTTTCTCATCCCTGCGGCTAGTTGGATGCCACTTCTCAGCATCTTTTGTTATCCCGATGAGTGGCCTTTCGGTTTTGTTCATATTGATTGTAATATATTGCCTGAATCTCTTCTTACAAGCGGCAGGAATTGATGGTGTTATCACACGACAGCGAGAGGAGTCCTTATATTTAGCTCTCTACCATGAGATAAACTCCATGTTTTTTTTTTCTAAGAAAATTACCGCACCATACCCATCAAAAATCAAGAATGCTACCAGGAAGTTAGTGGGAGGTAGAGAGTAGAAAGATATGAAGCCCCCAAACGTTAATTAGTTGATAGGGATGTATAACAGTTCGAACTAACTATAATGAATTTCCAATCCCGCCATTGATGGATCCCACGAGACGAAGTCATCGTCATACACCCCAACAAGTTCATAGGCCTCAACTGTACCGGGCGCCTTACAATCGGTTTCCTCCGTTAGATAGCTGTCATATGTAGCATCCCAACGCGCAAAATCCTCCAAGCAAGCTGAAAGACGCCCAATATGTTTATCGCGCTGATTGCCAGGCGGCCACCCTGAGGCGAAATCTGGAGCAGGACCAAGGCTCGAGAAGAGGTCAATTTTACCGCTTCCGCTCACTGAAGCTGTGGAATCAAGATAGAATGCAAAGAAGCATTTCTTCCCGGCCACTTCGGGTGGATACGTAAAGGTTAGGAGAGTGGTGGTATCTTGACCCCCATCGCTAGGGAATTTGGACACCACACCAGCCGGAGCAAGAGCGATAGAGCCAGTGCCAGTGTTGTATAACCCTACTTTAGAAGGCTTGAAGAAATCGAAGAAATCAGGGGGACCATCATTGGTTCCTAGCGGGCTTGCTGCTACGCAGCCACTACCCATGAGTGTAACCAGGATGATATCTGAGAAAAGCATCTTAGGAGGAGAGGAACAACAGCAAATTCCTCTGATCAACGCTAGTAGATTGACAATTAACTTAATTTGACAGATTTGATATGTAGCCTGTAGGCTAAGTAGCTAACGGTGGGAAGACGAAGGTGATGTTAACGAACCAGATGGAAGAGACGAAGAACTTTATCCTTCAGAAAAGATGTGACTCTGCGCATAAAAGGTCAGAATGGATGATTGGCTTGGATGGGTACTTCTGAAGGGGTGGCATCCATTATTGTCGTTGATGCAACATTCCTAACTGAGACAGCGTGGCTATCATAGATTAAAAAGTCCTCGCTGGATATTAAATCACGTTCAAAATCAAGGATCAGTGCCAAGGATTATTAAGACAGTCAGGAGTGTCAGCTGAGGCTGTAGAGGGGTTTGCTAAAGAATGAGCATGAGGAATTATGTGGCCTTTGTTGTATAATTCTGGCAGTACCAATATCTTGCTATTCAACGATATACACATCTTCGTATATAGAGTAACTACGATTCTCGCGTACTAAAAATATATATGGCGTCAACGTCCATGATAACCTTGCGATGTAATTTTGTCAAGACTCTAGTTCGTCATATGGCTTCTCCTTGAGAACGTAGAAAATATCTAGTTCTTGATCGAGATCATCTTGTGAGAGCATGGCTGGCACGATTGTCTCAGACAATAGATTCCAATGCAGATGCAGACGTTAAAGGGATGAATGTCAACGACCAGTTGCTCTCAAATGTCATCCCTGGTTGGGTAAGCATGTAAACCATTAAAATTACAGGCATAATGACACTTGCCTAATCTCAGGAATGATCTCTTCGTGCTGTTTGTTCATGATGGCCCCGTGAGCAAATGACGACTGTCTGAAAACTGCTCATATGCTCGACGTTTCCCTCTGTACCTAGGAGAAATGACCATCTCATAGATCTGATGCATTTGGTATCCTGGCTTGGAAACCGCGCTTATAAACTGTGAAGGATCATCTGAATGGGATGAAAGCGGCAGGGTCGGACAAGCATGTCTTGTTGGAGAAGTTTTGCAAAGTGGGCAACACCGGTGTCGGGAAAGGGCATCTTTATAACGATCCGTACATGCCAAACGTCGAAGAGTTCCTGGACGAATTCCGCCTCGAGGGCGATAAGAAGTACAGAAAACTCCATGGCATGTACTAGCGAGATACTTATGCAAGGCTCATAGCGTCAGAATGCTTTTACGAGGCTGTTCTCGTAATCGTACCTCATCACACCCCCTGGTTGAAGTAATAGCCGTCATACGACGTTCATTTTCTTGCCTTGCCTAAATCTCTCTCGTGAGATTAACCGAGGCACAGCACAAAAGCGCCAATTGGAGAGCCAGCCAGGCCTTGCCATGGACAAACTAGCAGTTCATCTGAATACCGTAATCTTTGAAAGATCAATTTGAAACCACCTACGAGCAAACTCACAAACCCACGCCTACCTTAGCTCCGTATCTTAGAAGAAATGCACAATAAAACCCAACACATTAAGTTCGGTTCAACCGTTTCGTATGGCTCCCTTTGATTTTTCAAACTTCAGCAGTTTGATGGTTGTAAAGCTTAGGCACCATCAGCACCGTCTTACATATTCTTGCAGGTCATGGAACGATACCGCGTTCCAGACACCCTTTGAGCCGGAGAAGAGTTATAAATACGTCATCGATATTCCTACGTGGTCAACAACTTTCGGTATTGTCAAGAAAACGCTAAATGATCAATGACGCCAAGCTTGTCTGAAATCTTAGCCCGAAGCTACACTAGGTTTGGCGATGGAAAAATCGCCTTGGTGTGGCTGAATTGTCGAAGGGAACTAATAGTCTGGATTCCTGACAGAAATAGCGTATTGTAATGAGGTATTTATATTGCCTTGCACTGATTGACCGGCCATTTGAAGGGAAGCTACAGTTGCTAGAGCAGAGTTTGGCTAGCGAGTAGGGGCGGCCTTCCGATCTGGCTATCGAACGGAAGATCGACAAGTTGAATGTTTGGCACCCATCATGGCTGTGGCAAATTCGGCAAATAAGTGAACTAAAAGTGCTAGCTGAGGTCAGAATTACATATTCCCCGGACTGATAATTGGTTCAACTTCGATACAGTTACTCTACCCGACCCCTCACTCAACCCCAGATTCAGTGCAACTTCAACGATGCTCCAGGACCCAAATTTCAACCTCGACAACAGCACAGAATGAGTCCTAGGATCGCAATTGTCGGCGCGGGTCTTTGCGGCCTAACAATTTCCAGATTGTTGGAATGTAGAGGAATCGATTTTGCTCTTTTCGAAAAGGGCGAGGAGGACAAGCATCTTCAGTGTGGGGGTGGTTCTGTCGACATATACAAAGACACTGGGCAGCGAGCGCTGCGAGAGGCCAACTTGCTGGATGAATTCCTCAAATACGCAAAGTTGGGCGACGACAAGCTCGCGATCTACGATAGACATGGAAAGAAGTGGGCTGAAGTCGGTGGCGACGACGAGCATATAGGTCAAGGGCCACCTCAGATTGACCTACTGGTACTGAAACAAATGCTTTTACAATCATTACCGAAAGATAGGATACACTGGGGTCATCGAATCAGTTCCGTGGAATTGGGTGCCAAGGGCAAACCGATCTTGAATTTCGCAGATGGATCAACAGGAGCTGGGTTTGATCTTGTGGTTGGCGCCGATGGTATTTGGAGCAGGGTGCGTCTATCGGTAAGGCGTTACACTCCTCATGAGAAAGACCCTCCCACTACTTCATGAGGTCTAACAGCGGCAGATAACTTCATGCAAACCTCGATATTCGGGTAGATACTTCATCGAATCGGGGATAGGTCCCAACAATGCCATGTATCAGTACATCAAGTGCGAATTTGGCACCAACGATACGGCGATTCTGGACGGTACAAAGCTAGTGATCATCCAGCGGCTAGGTGATGGATCTTATCGGCTCTACCTTGGTATTTCTGTTCCAGAAGATTTTCTCTTGATATCACCCGACCTGACAGACCTATCGAGAATACGGCGTCTGCTTCTCTCTCGAGAATTTTATGGAGGATGGGACGTGAAGCTGAAAAAGGTGATCGAAAATTGCGAGAAATTTCATATTCGACCGCTCTATTTCTTCCCACCCGATGCCTTGGGCTGGGACTCTGTTCCGGGTCTCACACTAGCAGGAGATGCTGCCCACGCTTCGACTCCGTATGTGAATGAAGGGGTGAACTGCGCCATGGTGGATGCTCTTGCCCTTGTGTCCAAGATCGCTTCCCATGAGGCCGAGGGTCTGTACCAAGCTGTCCGAAAATACGAGGAGGCCATGTTTGTTCGAGGCAGAGATTTGATTACAGAGAGTCAGAAACAAGGTGAATTGATGTCCCACGAGGATGGTCCAAATGCGTATCTGCAAGCTATCCAGTTGGGAGCTATGGAGGGGGATGGGCCAGCAGGTTTCCATCGACAAGTCGTGTACTGTTGAATGGGTGGTTGGCCTGTTTCTCGGCAGCAGAGCAATAAAGTGCACGACGGCCGTGTTATATGGATATAGGAGAAAATAACTAAGAGCACGAAAGTAGCTATTCGAAGGCAACAAAATAATACTCGCATCGCCAGTCAATGTGTGGGCAGAGAGGTTGCCGAACACTTAGTTCTTGAGCTTAGTAGGAGTGAAGAAGAAACAATGTTATTAGAATTTTTCCCAGGTTCTATATTCTATATGCATTGATTAAACGCAACGGAGGTGGTATAGTAGATCTATATATGCGGCTTGGACGTTGAAAGTATTGTCATTTCGCCAGCTAGTCCAATATGGTAGCATTATTTCTTCATTTTAAGAAACTCAAAAAGTAACGCAGAACCAGTCAGCGACTTTTTTTTGAGTGTGACAAAATCTGAAGCACAGTGAGATACTGTACTAGCCTCAAATAGCCAGCAAAATGGTGAGTGTCATGACAATGAGGCTGATTGGAGTGAGCTGAAGGAGATGCCCTGATGAATCGTCGTCTTTCTGGTTCTGATCTCCCCCACCACTGCTGCTGTTTGGAGAGTTATCCGCCTTGCTGATATTTGTCTGATTCGCATTCTGCCATATTGTAGAGTACGAAAAGCCCGGACTGTCAGTGATGGTATCATTAACCCGAGATCCGGGCCCATCGATTGACCCGGAGACGCAGACCGACTCATCACCACTGGCGTACTTGGCGGCAGCACTCCAAAGTCGTGTGATGTCGTGGACCATATCACGAGTCCAGAATAAACGACAGTTGGCAGCCTCGTAGACAAACTGGCGGGGTGTCTCAGGGCTGCTAGGAAAGACAGTGTCGAGAATATTAACCCCAGCACTGCTGCCGACCACAAATGGCGCCTTATCCAGAGGCGGGAGCAGGTTTGAGAGATCCTCACTCGTGATGTTGAGGCCCTTCATCTGTTTGTTGGTAAAGCCGTGGGCGAAATTGCGCACCATTTCAGTCGAATCACTGATGAAGGAGAGATCTCGCACGTTGCTGCCTCGAGTGCCCGATGTAGCTTGCATCGGGCTGTTTTGCGGGATTCCGCCGACGACAACGCTCTTTACACCGGCACCGGTCTTCATCAAGCTAGCGAACACAAAGCAGGCTATTTCACTACGTTAACAATCGGCTATTAAAACGGATTGTGAAGACTTACTAGAGGCGCAAACACCATCGGTGAGCAGGACGATATCTTCGGCCTTGAATGGTGGTGAGGTATCGTCGCGTCTGGCAATATTGAAGCCATCAGCGTTGTACTCGTATTGCCCGTTGTTTGTGAAAGAGTCGTAATGGATCGTCACTGGGCCATAGAACTCATCGAATGAAGCCCACTTAGCATTGCCAGGTTTGCGGAAATAATCGGCGTTGAAAACTCTGTTGTTGGTGTATTCATCCGTGACTACAGAGACAGTGCTGGAGTTAAACAGCTTATTCTTGTTCATGGTGATTCCCGTCACGAAACGTCCGTAAGTAAGCAGTTCGGGCACAGCGCGAGCTCTGAATAGATGGGATGGCCTTGTTGAGGGGAAGAACATGTTGAAGATGTCAAAGGCAAGGGGCAGCTGACCTCCTCCATTGCCGGACAGATCGACGACGACCTTTTTCACGCCAGCCTTCTTGGCCTTTGTGATGAAATCAGACACCGCTGTTCTGTAAGAAGCGAGACTGGCACCGTCTGCTTTGCGAAAGCCTGGTAAACTGAGGACACCAACCGAGTCATTCGTTAAAACGTAACCAGAGACGACACCGCCGAGCCCAAATTGGACCTGAGTGACGATTGGATTGGTGGGGTAGCCGACGTAGGTCTTGTTGGACGTTGTAACTGAGGCTGACAGGGTGACCTCCGTAGCCTGAACCGTTTTCGAGCTCTCATCAATGGCCTTGACCACAAACTCGTCATCGTCATACTCTGAATTGAGCACTCGGCCTTGATAGATAGCCTCGGCGTCGAAAAACTTGGCTTTGGTCAGATTGGTGCTGGAGCCTGCCATGTATGCCCATTCGAAAGTGGTCCCATTGGCGAACTTCCCACGGAGTGACGGACCATTGTAAACCTGTGTGGCCTGAAAGTGATTGAATGCCACAGAAGCCGATGACTTGTGGCCTGTTTTCCCAAGGACACTGGCAGAGCTCTGCATCAATCGGTTCCAGGCGGCGTGAGGATCAACAACGGTGGTCGGATCACTGCGCTCTTCAAGGTACGTCTGAAGATATGTAAAGACGGACTTGTCATTGAATTCGACAATTGGTGATGCGTTTTGTATTTCATTGATAATGTCAGAGTAGGCGTAAACCTGTGGAAGTTCCCGGCCGTCGGGTGAGACAGAAATAATTGACTCGTTGAGCGACCAGGTAAACAGACCAAGAATACCCGCACTGTACGTAAAATGGCCATCATGGGCATCGCGGATAATGCTGCGGATATCCAATTCCAGCTCGTACTGGTTGGTGTAGTTCTTGTTCCCAATCTTGGTCTTGATTTCGTCGAACTGGCCCATGACATCCACAGGCAGCTGCTGGTATGACTTGGGAGGATCCTTGAGGTAAGCAATTGAGGTCTGGAAAGAGAAATACCTCTTGAGGACATCAATCATCGTGGAGGCGGCATCATTATCGATCGGCACAGAAGTAATGCATTCGTATGCCGTCTCGGCGTCGAACCCCACCAGGAACTTCTGGTCGCTGGTGTAGTCCAGCTTGACACCAGCCCGAGCCTCGACCTGCTGCTTCGCGACCTGCCGACATGGGTTCGTGTCCTGCTGCGCCCCTGAGAATGGGAGGATGGCTACCAACGAGGCCGTCACCAGCAGCCCCTTCCAGTTCATTGTGGAGAGATGACTTGGGAGACAGAATTGACGCGGAGGGTGTAGCGAGGGAGGTAGAAGAAAAGGGCGGAGCAAAGGACGTGACACGAAATTGCGTCAATACGAGCCAGTCGCTGGCTTGTTTCACCTACCTGCAAGCGAATATGTGGGCGCAGATCGATCAACAGCCCTCCCCTGCATCAAGTCACGCAGCCTGACACGTGGCTGTGCGCTGACTCCTTACCAGGAGTGTTGACCATAGTTCAGCTAAGATGCTGCAGGCTTATTCTCTTTTGCTTGGGCTGATAAAAGACCGCGAGGCTCAGTCTTGATGAGAGATCCCTCGATTCTATTCAAAGCATGTGCCAATCTGTTGCCTAGTGATATACGCCAAGATTACATTACTGCATTATCTCAAAAAGCTTGTAATCTTAGCAACCTGGTTTTAGTCCCTGGTTTGCGGATTATATAACTATAAATAACTTATAAGTATTATCAGACCGAGATATTATAGAGTTTAAACCTACTAACTAAAGAGCTACGATCTATTTAAATAAGAAATATTTTATTATATAAAAAAAATTATTATATAATCTCTGATTTAGTTTTTTAATAGATATTAATAATTAATAATTAGCTATGACTTTTTTAAATATTTTATAATAATAATTAATTTACTATAGTTTTAAATATTATTAACTTATTATAAATAAAGAATATTATTATAAGTATTATATAATATACTCTACTTTTTCTACTAATTATAATAAAAATACTCTAGATTATTAATAAGCCTTATAATCTAATAGTAAACTTACTCTAAATTATTTATAAGCTATTATAAGTTCTTTAATATATATATATATATTTATTTCTATAATATAATACTTCTTTAGATAGTTATTAATATAATTATTTATATTTTTATTAGAACTAGCTTTATAATATTTATATATTATAACAGTTTAAGTAACTTATATAAAATAGAGTTTAGGGTAGATCAGGATATAACTAATCAGAGTATTATTCTAAGTAGTATAATTAGATTATTATAAGCTATATAATATAAGTTACTATTAATATATAAATATTATAGAGCTAGTTCTAATAAAGATATAGATAATTATATTAATAACTATCTAAAGGAATATAATAGTTAGATAACTTATACTGAACAGGGTCTAGGGTAGATCAGAGGTTAAACTAATTAGAATATAGTTCTGAGTAGTATAATCAGATTACCTTAGGCTATATAATATAAGTTACTATTAATATATAAGTATTATAGAGCTAGTAATAATAGATATATAGATAATATTATTAATAACTATCTAAAAGAATATTCTATCTAGTAAAATAAATATATATATATACTAAGGGGCTTATAATAGCTTATTAGTAATCCAGAGTAAGTTTAACTAAGGATTATTTAGATTTATTAATAATCCGGAGTAATCTATCTCTTATTAGTAAAGAAGGTAGAGTATACTATATAATATAGTAAGTATATACTTTATTTATAATATATTACTCTCTTCCTATTAGTTTTATCCTTAAGACTAATTTTTATAACTAATAGCTAGTATATAATTTCTTTATTCTTAATTATTTTATATATTACTAACTATATTATAGTCTTTATCTAAGAAATTATAATAGTATAAATATCTTATATCTCTAATTAAAAAGATAGATATTAAAACTATATCTTATTTAAATTATTTTAAATATAAGAAGGTATATTATATAATTAAAGCTTCTTCTTACTATAGGAAGTATATAAAGCTAGATTAATTTTATAATAGTATTAAGATAGTATCTTAGTATATATAACTTTTTATTCTTATTTTTCTAGTTCCTACTAATTCTATATATAATAAAATATTTAGTTACTAAAGAGTAGTATCTAGAAAATAAATTAGCTTTATCTAAACTAGCTCTTTAAGAGGTTTTAATAAAGGTTTCTTATTTTTATTACTAGTATTAGATAGCTCAGGAGAAATCCTAGTATTTATTTTATTATAGAGTATATAATTTAGATAAGTAGAATAGTATTTATACTTAGAAGGAGATAATCTTAGAGGAATAATAAGCTATTAGTATAGTATAGTCCCTTAGTACTATAGGGATTATTAATTAGATTTTAATTTTTCCTAATTTTTCTAATTCTTCTTTCTTTCTTAATATTACTAGTAGAACTATTAAATAAGCTTCTAATAGTTTTTTAGATATTTAGTAAGTTCCTAGGTATTATTATTATTAGTATATTCTTTCTATTTAATAAAATAGAATATTTATCTATTTTTAATTTCTTTCTTTAGTATTTTTTCTAATTTATATTCTTCTTTATAGATCTTAATTAGATAATCTTAGTCTGAAGTATTTTCTAATACTTTTTTAAGTAATAAGATATAAAAAACTAGATAGATATATATTATATCCAGTAGTAATAGTTTATAGTTAGTATCTGATTTTTTATTCTTAATTTTATATAGTTTAAGTTTTTTATAATCTAATTTATTACTTAGTTATATTATTATAATATTTTTATAAAGTAGATAGACTTTATCTCCCTTCTTGTTATGCTCGAAACTGGCCGTAACCAGCCTGGCGCTGTAGATGTGTTATTCGTACTTAGCTACAGGGTAGCCGGGTTCTGACGGGTTGTAGTTGAAACCTAGGTTTATAATACCTTCACTTGTATATGAGGTAGTATAATTCTTAAGGCTTAGATTCTCTTCTATCTGTTAGCTGTTTCTAGCTCTTTTATAGGGGGCTCCGTATAGCCCCTGTTTATAGCATAATACTTCTTTAAGATTAGTTTCTTTAATCTTATTTTATTATAATATTTTTTTATTTATTCTTAGATAAATTCTAATTCTATTTTTATTTCTATATATAATAAATATAAAGTTTCTTTAGTAAGTATAATAGTAGATATATCTAGTCTATTAAGTATTTATTAGTTTTAGAATTCTAATTTATAACTATAGTTTATATATATAGATATAAGTTAGGTAGATTCTTATACTGAACTATTATATATAATTTATACTATAGGTAATAATTATATCTAATTATCTTATTTATATTTAATATATACTTATAAATATTATTCTAATATTTAGTTTAAATATTTTATTTATCTATTACTCTAGGGATAGTAAGCTATTAAAAGCTTATATTTAGTACTTATTTATACTATAAGTAATTATTAAAACTTAGAAATAAATATTATTTCTTTATCTAAGATTATTTCTTTAGATAATCTATAGTAACTAACTATATATTATAAAAATTAGTATATAAGGTTTTCTATAGAGCTTATTTTCTTATATAGAATAAAATATCTATACTTTATAAGTCTATTAATAATAATTAAGATACTATTATATTATACTCCTATTATTAGTTCCTTTAATAATAGTAGTTTAATAATATAATTAAAAAATATTAATTATTAGAATTATTCTAATACTAAAACTAGTTTAAGTTCTTTATATAGTTTATATCTTATAGATTTAATTTATATATAAGTATTATATTCTAAAACTATAGTTTATATATCTTTTTATAGGCTAGAGTAATTATAGTATTATTTTATTCTATTAAATATTTTCTTAACTTCTTAATATTCTAAGAGTAGATATTTATAGATTTTCTTAATAAGTATTATTCTTATATCTTATTATAGAGTTTTTAGATCTAGTATAGTATTTATCTGGACTTTAGTATATACTATTTCCCTTAGTATAATATCTAAGGTTTATTATATTAAATATTCTTTATTATTTATTAAAAATAGTTATTTACTAGTTTTTAGAATTATTTATTTATATTTAGATTTCTAGCTAAAAGTATTAGTTCTTCTATTTTCTAATTCTTTTTAATATATAATTTTATAGTTAAATTTAGATAAATATTTAGTATAATATATTTATTATCTATTAAGTTATTAGATTATAGTAAAATACTAAATATTTTTATAATTTATATATATTTTAACCTTATATTATATTCCCAGATAGTAGTATTTAAATTCTTTAAATATATATATAATAGCTATAAATTCTTTATTATAGATAGAGTAATTAAGTTCTATACTATATAGTTTCTTTAAGTAAAATACTATAGGATATAATCTCTCTTTATTATCTCTTTAGCTAATTTATATACTAATTATAAAGTCTAAAGTATTAGTTTTAAGTTCTACTTCCTTATTTAGATTAAATATTTATAGTATAGATTTATTAATTATATAATTCTTAATATTATTAAATATATCTTAATATTTTAAACTCTATTAAAATTCTTTTTCTTTCTTTATTAGATTATATAGTAATATAATAATCTTTTTATAATTTTTAATAAATTATTAATAGTAATTAGTAAATCTAAGGAAGATTTATACTTTCTTAATATTTATTAGTTCTTTCTATTTAGAAACTATAGTAATTTTACTTTTTTCTATTTATATTTTATTAGGCTAAATAATATATTCTAAGAAGTTAACTTTCTTAATATAAAATTAGCTCTTTTTAAATTCTACTAAAAGATTTATATCTTTTAATTTCTTTAGAACCTTATATATATATTCTTTATATATATCTAAGTTATCTGAAAATATTAAAATATTATTAAGATATATAATTATAAAGATATTAAGATACTTTTAGAGGATTTAATTAATTATTTATTAGAATATTATAGATATATTTATTAGTTTAAAAGGTATAATAAGATATATATATAAGCTAAACTTTATCTTAAATACTATTTTCTATTTATCTTTTTCTTTTATTTATATTAAGTTATAAGCTCTCTTTAGATCTAGTATAGTAAACTACTATTTACTCTATAACTAGTCTCTAAGTTCTATAATTAATAGTAGGGGTATTCTATTTTTATATATAATCTTATTTAGTTAGTAATAGTTAATAACTAAATAGAGTTTATTATTTTTCTTAGATATAAATATTATAGAGTATTCTATAAATAAAGTTAATAATTATATATAGCTTTTTATTAATATATTATTAATATATTTATAGAGTATTTATAATTAAGATTCTATAAGATTATAAAGTTTATAGAAAGCTAGTTTTTCTTCTTTAATAATAGAGATTTTATAATCCTATTAATTATATTATAGTAATCTAGTTTCTAAGGTTTTTTTAAATAATTTATTATATTTCTAGTATTCCTTTAGAATATAATCTAGTTTTCCCTTTTTAAGATATTTTTCTTTATTCTCTTATTATTATTCTTTTCTTATTTATTTATACTATAGATTAAACTTAATATTATAATTATATTTCTATTAATTAGTTATATATATCTAATTAATAAAGTTTATTTCTAGAGGTTATTCTATTTTTTATATCTAGTTTAAGATTTATTTTATTTATTATAATTCTTAGTAAAATATATTCTTTAGTATATTAGATTATAGTACTATTAAAACTATAACTATTATATCTACTTATTATTATAAGTTATTATTTAGGTTTTTTATAGTAATACTTTTAGTTATTAAGGAATTATTATATTCTTCTAATATCTAATAAAATTTTAATTTTTATTAATCCTAATATAGATTTATAAAAATATCCTTCTACTCTATATAATTAGTAAACTAATCTATTAGTAAGTTTATATCTTATAACTATAATAATCTTAATATAATATTATAGGAATTTAATAGTACTAAGTTATATATAATATTAAATTCTTTCTCTTAGATTTTAATTATAAAATAATTAGTTTTAGAGTTAATAATTCTATTATTATACTTAAATAATATTCTATTCAGAGTTATAATATTATAGAACTTCTTCTTAATTCTTTATAGTAAATAGAGTTAGTTAATTATTACTAGTAAGATATAGTTATATAATACTCTATAATCTATTTATATTATAAACTTATTCCTCTTAATCTGTCAGTGGTCACCTGACAGGTTATATATACCCGCAGGAGGGCTTGTTATTTAATACTGGTCCAGATTATAAGCTTTCTTTTTGAAGGTTAGGAATTAATAAATCTATTAATAGCAACCTAAGTACTCCTCTCAGGTGACCCTTAGTTATATCTACAGCTATCTATCGGGCTTTACCTTAATACTCTCCTTATAATACTACCTAGTACTAATATATTAATTCCTCTTCCTATTCAGGGTTAGAGACTATTAAGGGAATATACTATAGATCTAACTGCTGATTACCTATATACCCCTAGCGAGTTAATAGATAATCCGTATATATTAACTTCGCTGATAAAAGAATAAGAAGAAAAGGCCTAATAGCTTATAAGAGAGCTTCGAGACTTATAAAACAGTATAGTACTTGATAAGCTCTGAGGTTATATCTAGTAAGCAAGAGAAATACAGCTATAAGCTGCTGCTGAACTCTAAGGGGTAACTACCCGCTAATAACAGGATCTTATCGAGCCTATTAACTAACCCACCCCAGTTAACTTATTTACCTAATCTGGGTTAATAGCTAGGAATACCAGCTTATAGGAGGAAAGTAATAGTATCTACCTACTCCTATAGGAGGTTTATAGCCTAAGGGAGAAGGTTTAAGGGATAGAGAAGGATACCCCTGGGAGAAGGTAATCCAGAACTATTTATAAGGATAATAATAAGCCTGTAGAGAGATATAAGTAAACTAAAGGAGACCTATAGGCTAAGATCTAGATAATAGCCCCTATATACTATAGTAAGAGCTAGGCGGAGCTTTAGATCTATCTAATATACCTCTAAGTAGTCTTCCTCTAAGAGAACTTTAATACTAATACTCAAAAGGTAGTATATATACTAGTACTTACTTATAAGGTATAATAGAGGTATAATAGTAATACTATCTATAGAAGTACCCTATTACTACTATTTCCTAGAAGATATATCAGAAGTAGCTAGAGGAGGGAATTAGTAATAGCTCTATATATATAATTAAAACTGTATAGAAACTGCTGTATATAAGGCTTACAGCAGGCCAGAAGTTCAGATTATATACTAACTACTATAAATCTATATTTAGCGAAATACTAGAGGAGCTCCCCGAGGTATTCTAAGTAGCTCTCTTTCTGAAGACCTTATCTATTAACTTCCGTAAGCAGGTACTAAGCAAAAGGGTACCTAGTAACTGGAAGGAGCTTCTTAACTAAGGAGTTATTATAGAAATACTTATAGAGGCCTCTAAGACTAGCAGTATAGCTTAACCTCGCTCTTATTCAAGATATTATAATATAACTACTTTATAAGAGATCTGCCTGACTATAGATATAAGAATACTATAGAGAAAGGGTTTAGATAGAGCTAACTATAGGTAGGAATACTAGAAATATAGTAAACCGGGCTATATAAGAGATTACTATAAGGCCCCTGATTATATAGAGTACTAAAGTAACTGGTATATAACTAAAATATATACTAAGTAGGTTAGGGGCTCTAAGCTAGATACTATTCTATATATCTATAAAATATAATAGGATAGGGTGAGCTATATTAACTTAAGGATAAGGAGAGTAGTATAGCTCAGATAAGAGGGATACTAGGAAAAGGTAACTATACTATTTAATCTATAAGTAGATATTAGTATCCTCTTAAGCTAGTTTATAAGGAAAGGGGCTAAGCTACTACCTAGGATAACCCTAGGGACTATATTTAATAAATAATATATTAAGACCTTAGGGATAAAGCCTTATTTAATAGAAATTATAGATACCTAGGGAGTTATAAAATAGATACTCTTTAAGTTTATAGCAGTAGATATTAAGGAGGATATAATTATTAGAAAACCCTGGTTTATTAATATTAATCTTTAAATATCCTAGGTATTTAATAAATAGTATTACCCTCTAGAATAAACCTCTATCGAGCTAGTTACTTAGCCTAAGCAGCTTAGATAGATAATTAAGAATATATATATTATAATAATCTTAGTAAACCCCCTAAGTAGTACTCCTATACTTAATAGGTATAAGGAGAATATAAAGCAGCTACTTAATAAATATACAGACTTTGCAGATATCTTCTCAGAAAAGAAAGCAGCCTAATAACTACCCTTAGAAGAATAAATATATATAATTAAACTGGAAGATAGCTAAGTACTACTATAGAGGTCTATCTATCCTCTAGTAATCAGGAAGCTGGAGGTTCTTAAGTTATATATTAAAGAGGCCCTTAAGAACAGATAGATAAGGAGGTTAACTAGCCCGGCAGGTACCCCTATACTGTTTATACCTAAGAAAGGTTCTTCTAAACTGTAACTCTGTATTAACTATTATAGTTTAAATAAGATAATATATAAGAACTATACCCTGTTACCCCTGATCTATAAGATCCTTAACTGGCTATATAGTACTAAGATCTTTATAAAACTAGATATAAAAGATATATATTAAAGACTATATATTAGCGAGAGAGATAAGTAGAAGATAGTATTCAGATATAGATATAGCTACTTTTGTTGAATTGAGAGACTATAGCCACTATAAGTTAGTGACCGTATCGCTATAAGTTAGCGGTTACAACCACTAACCTCTAGCGGTCGCAACCACTAACTGTTAGCGATTGCTATCCCCTGTAACAGCTAGCCAATAGCGATTGAGACCGCTATCCGATAGCGACTACGATCACGAGCCAATAGCGGTTGCAGCCACTGTGGGTCAGTGGCTACAGGCCGCTATGACCGCTACGGCTTAGCAGGCTCCAGTTCCTCTTTAGGGCTAGGAGCGTCAGCAGCGTTATTTATAGGTTATTAGGCTATATTAGCCTAAATAAGGGTCTAGAAAATTCAGGAAAAAATCTGAGTAACTTCTAGTAGCCTAACCTATACCCAAGCTACCCTATAACCAACCTACCCTAGACTAGACCTTAGATCTTAGATATCTCTTTCAGCTTTAAAGATAAGATATCTAATATCTATACTTAACTGATCAGCTTAACTAGCTCTTTCAGATAAAAGTGGGTCTTAAAAAGGTTATATATATCTATCTTATGGTTTGGTAGTTGTGAGTCGATTTTTTAGATTTCCTATAGTAATGAATTTTGCGGAAAATCAAAAGTGGCCCGGGAAGCTGCTGTAGCGGGTTTTAGAGTAGTTTTTAGTCGGTAGACCTATGAGAGAAATTGGTATATTTTTCCGGTTCCTCTCACCAAAATAAGATCCTTTTGCGCTATAAAATGCACTATAAACCGACTTTCTAGTGTGAAGTTTGACTAAGTTATAGAGGAGTGTTCGCTATAAGTTAGAAGCTAAAATTTCCACTGCTGCTAGTTATAGCGGTCTCAAGGCCTAATACACCTTGTAGGCCACTGTAATTTCAACAACTTTGAATACCTTATTATACCCTTCGGCCTAACTAATATACTGGTAACCTTCTAAGAGTATATTAATAATATATTACAGTCTGAGATAGACTCTATCTATATTATCTATCTAGATAATATTCTGGTCTATAGTAGTAATATTATCTTATATATATAATATATAAAGACTATTCTATAGAAGCTATAGGATATAGACCTATATACTAACCTGTAAAAATATAAATTTATAGTTAATAAGGTATCCTTTCTTAGGTTTATTATAGGGCTTAAAGGAATATAAATAGAGGAGGAATATATCTAAGCAGTATAAGACTAGCTGGAGTCTTACAGTATAAAGGATATATAGACCTTCCTAGGCTTTATAGGATTTTACAGGTATTTTATAAAAAACTATAGTAAAATTATAATACTATTAACTAACCTAATACAAGGTAAATATAAAGGATACTTATTACTTAATAATATTAAATAAGTAGCTTTCTAAGAGCTAAAGAATAGATTTATAGACTAGCTAATTCTAATATACTTTAACCCGGAGGTATATATAAGGGTTGAGACTAATATATCGGATTTTATAATAGGAGTAGTACTTATATAGCTTGTATAAGATAAATAGTATCTAGTTATATATCTCTTAAAGAAGCTAAATAGGCCCTAACTTAGATATCCTATCCCTAATATAGAGATACTTATAATAGTAGAGGCTTTCTGTATATAGAGGTACTACCTAGTATATACAGCTGATCCGGTTATAGTTATTACAGACTACTTAAATTACAGCTACCTAGTAGGTAAGAAGATACTATTAGCTAAATAGGTAATAGTACTAGACGAGCTAGCCCTATATAACTTTATAATTAAGTACAGACCAGGTAAATTAAACCCGGTAGATAGGCTTTTAAGGAGGTCTGACTTAGTAGATCCCTAAGTAAAGGAGGAAGTATAAAGGAATTACCTAAATACTTTCCTCTGGTACTTCTTATATAAGGAAAGAGCGGGTAATATACTTAAGGGAGATTTACAGGTTAGGGTACCTAATAAGTTATTAGACCTTAACTGGTATACTTATAGGTTAACTAGGTTATATCTAGTTATAAAAGTTCTACTTACTAGGAGGGAGGGAGTTACTAGTAAGGTACTTACCCGCCTTTAGCTTATAACTCGGGGAACTATTAAGAATTAGTAGGGAGATTACTGAAGTATAACTGTAATATTATAAGTAGAAGAAAGAACCCTAACTGAAGTACTCTTAGAAGTATAGTAAAGGGATATCTTTATAGTAAAAAAGAGAGTAGAGGCTAGAAATACCTCTAATACTACTAATAGGTATAAGTCTTATAAGTAGCTAGTTAATAATAAAAAGTTACTATACTACTAGGGGGAAGAAGTATTAAAAAATATATATTTATATTACTAGGTATAAGAACTGAACTCCTCTTACTATACTATAATATACCTATAGCAGATTACCAGGGAGTAAACAGAATAATATAAAGAATAGCTAAATTTTACTTTTAGCTGGGTATAAAGAGGAATATTAAATACTATATAAAATTATACCTGATTTACTAATATATTAATATAAGAAGGTATAAGCCCTACAGGTTCCTAGTACTACTCCTATAAGTAATATACCTATAGTTAGAAGTATTAATAGACTTTATTATAGACCTTCTACTTATACTAGAGCTAGGAAGTAAACTATATAATATAATACTTATTATTATAGACTGATTTATAAAGTACTTATTATTTATTATAACCTGAAAGATACTCAGTAGTAAGATATTAGTAAGAATCCTAGTTAATAAAGTTTTTATACTATATAGAATCCCAGATGGAATAGTCTTAGATAGAGTAGCAGTCTTTATAGGAGACTACTAGCGATCTTTCTATTATCTACTTATATACTAAAGGTACCTTAGTACTATATTCTACCCTTAAATAGATAGTTAAACCGAGAGAATAAACTAAGAATTATAATATTACTTAAGAGTATTTTATACTAAAGACTAAGGTAACTAGGTATAAAAGCTTAGAATAGTACAGTTTATATATAATACCTCTCCCTACTGTAGTACAGATAAGTCTCCTGCTTATTTATTATATAGATTCAAACTAAATTACCTAGGGGTAGTAATAATAGACTTAGAGGTTAATAAAAGCCCCTTAGATATAGAAAGAGTATAAGAACTAAGAGCTATAAGAGAAAATATAACCTAAGTACTTACCTTCAGTATAAATAACTATAAGAGGTAGTATAATAAGAAAAGGTTATAATACTTATTTAAACTAGGCTAATTTATACTAATATTAACTAAATATATAAATCTCAGGTAATCCAGTAGGAAGCTAGTGGAGAGATATATAGGACCCTATAAGATTATCAAGATAGTTAGAAATAATAATATAGTATTTAAATTAAAACTACTATTATTAGTTAAAGTATATAATATCTTCTATATAGAAAACTTAGAACTATATATAAGCAGGAGCAGAATACCTAAAGAGCCGGAGGATTACCCTTAGGGTATAGAATAAACTTTTAAGATTAAGAGAATTCTAGGTTATAAGTACAGCAAACAGAAGAAGCTCTATTTAATTAAGTAGAAGGGCTATAACTATTCGGAAAACTCTTATATTAGCTAAAGTATATTTATAGATAAAGAGATATAAGATACTTATAATTAGTAAGTCTCTGATAAGGGGAGAGTAAAAAAGGGGTTATAGAGTAAAAAAGTATAAGTATTACAGGAGGAGAGAAGAGGAAGCAGGGTATTATAGCTATATAATAATAAAATAGCAGAATAAAATTAAGAAAAAAGGCTAAAAGGCTACTAATATATAAGAGAGTAGCTACTAGCTAGCCGGGGAGCTACCCTATTAGGATCAGAATAAACCCTTAGTTAAATAAAAGAAAAATTAAAAAGGCAGCTGATAAGCGGTACTAACTACCTCCTGTAACCCAGCTGCTTCCTACCTACTCATAGATATTACAGCCAGAGAGAGACTCCTCGGCAAGGAGTTCGAAGTCAGGTACCTCATCAGGTACTATCTGCGAAAGCAGATTATCTACTATCTCTTTATCACTAATAACAGCGCGCTAGCAGGAGGTTAGCAGGAGGGTAGTATAAGGGAAGCAGGAAGGATAAAACTTACAGCGGAGATAATCTGTACTGCAGCAGTAGTACGGAGGGTAAGTATCTGGTCTAAGAGGACCTGGTCCTGCTAGTACTAGCGAGCGCTGCTCGCCTCCTGCGAGATAGCAGCGAACAGCTGCTACTGCTGCTCGAAGGTGATACCTAACTTAATCTTTATCATCTTAAGGCGATAATAAGCAGAGATTTAAGCGCTAGTAAAGGCGCTCCCCTATAACGAATTAGCTAGAGCTAAGTAACTGGTAAGCAGGAGATATATAGTAATTTCTCCCCGCAGGAAGAAATAGTTCAGAAAAGCGGTATAATACTGCGTAGTACCTATAAGTATAATATACCCCTTATTAATACCCGTGCAGTGGATATACTTATTAGAACCAGCTATAATATATTAGCTACTAGGTAGTAAGAGGGTAGCAGGAGGGAATAGGTAAAACTTATATAGTTCCTGGCAGCAGGTTAGAAGAGAACTACCCTTCCAGATAGCTTGGGCGTTATAATTTTTGAAAGGTCAAGGTCTCCAGTATAGGGTAGACCAGCTGTAGGGTAAGCTGGGTCTAGGGTAGATAAATCCTATAGGGTAGGCTCCGAAATACTAGAGAAGGATCGTTTGAAAAGGCGTAGTAGAAGGTGCGGGCTCTATAAGAGAAAATAAAGCTCTATCAGCTACAGGGTAGCTAAGAAAGATAGACTGTAGGGTAGATAAAAGAGTGTATTGGTGACTTATAGAATCTCTATCTAGCAGGGAGGAAGCCCTGTACTTATAGGTATTTCCAGGCCGTAAGGGCCCTGAAGATAACACGTTGCCTTCTGTAATACGGGCTCGTAACCGCTATAAGGTTCTCGTACAGAGGGATACGAGACCGCTAATGCAGATGCTACAGCGGACACGAAGTCCGCTTAATACAGCTGCTATAGTGGTTACGAGGTTCACTAAACTAAGTGCTAAGGTTCTCGTACGGCGGATACGAGGTCCGCTAATGCAAGCGCTGCAGCGGATATGAAGTCCGCTAATGCAGCTGCTTCAGTGCAATACGGGATCGCTAGCACGGACGCCACAGCGGCTGTTACAGCGGTTGTGACCGCTAACGCAATTGCCCTAACGGGCAGCCACAGTGGGTTGGGCCAGTGGCTTCAGAGGGCTCCCAGCTTTAGAGAGCCCTAAGTTAGTTATTTTATTCCCCCTTACCCTATACTAATTATATATCATTTGATCAATTAATATAGGGTAATCTTGATCTACCCTATAGTCTATAGGGTAAATCTCAATAATAATAACACCGGCAGTTACACTCGCAACTAGGAATAACTTATCAGCAGTAACCCAGCAGCTTAGGACCAGCTAGGAATATTATACTTACAGAGTAAGAAAAAAGGGGGTACTATTACCCTTAGGCTTACTACCAGCAGCTTGGATCTTCCGCTCAGTAGCGGGGCGGGGGGTCAGCTCAGACCTACAGCTTATTAGCAGGAGGTTCGCAACAGGTAATAAGTTATAGGAAATAGAATACTCATATAATAATATTACTACTATCGCAGTTATAGTTATTAATATTATTACTACTGAGGGAAGGCTATATATATATTAGCCGCTGGGTTATAATATAAACTAAGAAGAGGATATTCATATACAGGAAGAAGAAGATAATAATAATACAAGGAGTAAGAAATTACTTTAAAGCCGGGGAAATATATATCTTAAGTAGATCCCGAGCCTCTATTTAATACCCTTATAATAGCTTTACCTGGTATTCAGGAATAAGTAAATAATATATCAAAATGCCTACGGACTATCTATATACTATAATAATAACCTCAGGGGTATTTAATATAGTAGTACTATATAATATTATATAAGTAGTTAATTCGTAAGAGAAAATAAATAATCAGGAGGTAAGGTAGTTAATTAAAGGTATCTACAGTTATATTATAGGTACAGCCGCCCTATTCTATATAATAAGGCCCTTAATTGTATAATATAAAAGCAGCCTGCAACAATAGGAACTAACTATATATATACGCTAATTACTTATTATAAGCGACCTAGCTGTACGAACCTGCTAGTTAGAATAATAACAGTAAATTAATATAGGATAGGACCCTGAAGCAAGAGATTAGCCTGTAGGTTGCAAGGGTTGAGGATGACCCTCGAGGGGGAGGTATTCTGTCAGTAGTCACCTGATAGGTTATATATACCCGCAGGAGGGCTTGTTATTTAATACTGGTCCAGATTACAAGCTTCCTTTTCGAAGGTTAGGAATTAATAAATCTATTAACGGCGACCTAAGTGCTCCTCTCAGGTAACCCTTAGTTATATCTATAGCTATCTATCGGGCTTCACCTTGACACTCTCCTTGTAATACTACCCAGCACTGATATAATCTTAATATTTATAATAATATTAATTAAATTTCCTCTCTTAATAGTTCCTAAGGTTTTCTAATTTAATATTATTTTACTATATTATAACTCTATTATAATTAGTTTATATTATTTTTTATCTAATTAATTTATTATTTAAGTTATTCTTATTTTTCTTTATTCTTAGATATTTATCTTAGGATATCTATAAAGGTTTTTAGTTTATCTATATAGTTAGAAATAAATTATTTATATTCTCTTTTCTACTTATTTAATTCTTTAATAATTATAGGTATTTTATTATTAAAATAAGCTTTACTCTATTCTTTTTTATTAATAGAAGTAATTTCTAATTCCTCTATATTACTACTTCCTCTACTATCTATTAGAGATAGTATATCTTATTTATAGTATTATCTTATTTTCTCTTCTTATAGTTAATATTATTATAGATATAATTTAGTAGGGTTTATATTATTATTATTATATTTAGCTAGTTCTAATACTATTATTTTAACTTCTAAATAGTCTCTATATTTCTAGTTATAATATTACTTAATTCTACTATTATATTTAGCTATTATTTAATCTTTAAAATTCTTATTTTTATATTATAATTTAATCTTAGCTTTTTTATAAATCTTATATCTTAGTTTAGAATATAATTCTACTAATAGTTTACTATAAGTATATTCTTTAGAATATTCTTCTAAATCTTCTTTAAAGATAATATATTATTTTATACTATATTATTAGTATATAAATTATTATATTTACTCTATAGTATATTTATTAGATATTTTTCTATTAGGATATAGAAAGAAATTATTCTTAGCTTTTATTATTTAATATATTAGATAATAATTATTATAATAAGTTATCCAGGATTCTAGAGAATAGCTATATATTTATATTTATATAGTTTCTATATAGATTAGTATTTTATATATACTGTTATTAAGCTATATAGTACTAGTAGTATTATTTCTAAAAAAAAAATTAGTTTTTTTAATATATCTAGATATTATTTCTATATTCTTTCTTAATAATAGATATAGAGTTTATTATATTCAGTTTTAATTTCTATTCTTATCTATTAGTATTACTCTTTTTCTATAGTATTTTATAGAATAATTCTATTAGTATAATAGAATATATATTTATATTTAGTAAGTAATTTAAATTCTAGAACTTATTCTTTTTATTTAAACTTCTTTTTAAGCTTTTAGAAGATTTATTAGATTTCTACTTATTATTTTCTAATTATACTAAGCTTTATATATTCCTTAGATTCTAATATTTCTCTAAAGATAGATATATTTCTTAGGAAAAATTTAGAAATTATAATATTTATAGGAGTTCCTTCCTGATTAATTTTATATATTATTTTTAAAACTTTAGTATTAGTTTTTCTAATTATTTCTAATTACTTTTTACTATCTTTAGTAGATTTCTAATCTTCTTTCTTCTTATTTTTCTTAGGTTCTAGATATTAGGATAAAATATATCTAATCTTATTATAGTTATAGTATTTATATTTTTCTATAGCTTCTAGCTCTATAAGTTCTATATATATTCCAGAGGCTATAATATATTACTATTATAATCTCCTAGTATTAGTAAAGTAGTTTATTTTCTTATTATAAGTTTACTATTAGTACTATTAATTATTAATTCTTATAACTATAGTTATATACTTATAAATACTTACTAGCTAGTCTTTTTTATAGAGTTCTTTTTATATTTTTTCCTTTAGTCTATTAAAATAATATAATATAGCTTATTTCTTATTCTATCTAGTTTTAGCTAAAAGCTAGAGATATCTAGTACTAAAAGTTATATATAATTCCTTCTAAAAGAGTAAATTAATTTTATATTCTACTTTTTACTTCTTATCTTAAATTCTAAAAGTTTATTAAAGAATCTCTATAAAGTAATTAAAACTTATTATAATATTAATAGTTTATTAGTTTCTATATCTACTAAGATATTCCTTTATAATAGATTTAAACTAATTAAGTATATTTTCCTTAAATTATAAGTAGATATATATAACCTTCCTTTTATCTATTCTAAGAATAATAAAAAAGTAATTAAAATATACTTAGAGTTAAGTTATAAATTCTTAAAGTTAGTTTTATATTCTATTAAATATCTCAGATAGTAATAACTTAAATAGTTATTCTAACTCTCTTTTTTAAATAATAGTTATAGTTTAGACTTAGAGATTAGTATATATAATAGCTTACTATACTATAAAAGCTATTATATTAGCTAATTCCTAGTAAGTATCTATAAGGTATATATTAAGCTAGTTAACTTAGTCTTATAAGAGTTATATATCCTTAGTATAGTTATTATTATTACTACTATTATTACTATTCTTATCTATAGTATTATCTGTTAAGATTTACCCTATAGACTATAGGGTAGATCCAGATTACCCTATATCAGTTAATTAAATAATCTCAGATTAGTATAGGGTAAGGAGGAATAAAATAACTAACTTAGGGCTCTCCAAAGCTGGAAGCCCTCTGAAGCTACTGGCCCAACCTACTGTAGCTGCCCGTTAGGGTAATTACATTAGCGGTTATAACCGCTATAACAGCTGCTATAGCGTCCGTGCTAGTGATCCTGTATTATACTGAAGCAGCTGTATTAGCAGACTTCGGGTCCGCTGTAGTGCTTATATTAGCAGACCTTATATCTGCTATATAAGAACCTTAGCACTTAGTTTAGTAAACCTTATAACTACTATAGCAGCTGTATTAGCGGACTTCGTATCCGCTGTAGTATCTGTATTAGCGGTCTTATATCCCTCTGTATGAGAACCTTATAGCAGTTATAAGCCTGTATTACAGAAGGCAATATATTATCTTCAGGGCCCTTACGGTCTGGAAATACCTATAAGTACAGGGCTTCCTCCCTGCTAGATAGAGATTCTATAAGTTACTAATATACTCTTTTATCTACCCTATAGTCTATCTTTCTTAGCTACCCTGTAGCTAATAGAGCTTTATTTTCTCTTATAGAGCCTGTACCTTCTACTATGCCTTTTCAAATAATCCTTCTCTAGTATTTCGGAGCCTACCCTATAGGCTTTATCTACCCTAGACCCAGCTTACCCTACAGCTGGTCTACCCTATATTGGAGACCTTGATCTTTTAAAATTATCCTTAATAGTTAGAGCAGGTAGATTATTATTAGTAATAGGAGTATACTACTACTGAGCTTAAGATACTATAGTAGCTATAATATCTTCTTTATTATTATATAGTAATTAAGATAAGATAATTAGCTAAATAAGAGTTATTAATATATAATAGGTAGTTAACTTATACTAAATAGGGTCTAGGGTAGATTAGGATTAAACTAATTAGAGTATTATTCTAAGTAGTATAATTAGATTATCTTAGGCTATATAATATAAGTTACTATTAATATATAAGTATTATAGAGCTAGTAATAATAGATATATAAATAATATTATTAATAACTATTTAAAAGAGTATTCTATCTAGTGAAATAAATATATATATATACTAAGATAATATATATACTAAGATAATATATATACTAAGATAATATATATAATATAGAATTGTGACGGTTGGTTGACTTACACTGGACGGGGTCTAGGGTAGGTCGGGGTTGACCTAATCAGAGTGTTGTTCTGAGTGGCGCGATCAGGTTGTCTTAGGCTGTGCAATGCGAGTCACTGTCAATGTGCGAGTATTGTGGAGCTAGTAACAATAGATGCGTAGACGATGTTACGGTAGAGTTGTAACTGTATTGATAACTGTCTGAAAGAGTGTTCTATCTAGTGAAATGAATGTGCATATATACTAGGGGATCATTGATGCTTGGCAATGATCTGGATTCGGGGATCATGAGGATCATCGTGAGATCCGAATGATCCAGATGCGATTGGTGAGAAAAAGTGGGGTCCACACGTGATAGTGCACGTTGGTCAAATTCGTAACAAGAATATATTATTAGTAATTAACTGGTATTATAGTTAATATATAGAATATTAACTATATTATTTGATTATATATAACTATATATAATAACTAAGGATAGTCCTATTAGGTAATACAGGGGTTATTTATAATATTAATCTTATAAAAGCTATATATCCTTAGTATAGTTATTATTATTACTATTATTATTACTATCTTTATCTATAGTATTATCCTTAATAGTTAGAGTAAATAGATTATTATTAATAGTAGGAGTATATTATTACTAAGCTTAGAATACTATAGTAGCTATAATATCTTCTTTATTATTATATAGTAATTAAGATAAAGTAATTAGCTAAATAAGAATTATTAATATATAATAATTAGATAACTTATACTAAATAGAGTCTAGAGTAGATTAGAAATTAAACTAATTAGAGTATAGTTCTAAGTAGTATAATTAGATTACCTTAGGCTATATAATATAAGTTATTATTAATATATAAGTATTATAGAGCTAGTAATAATAGATATATAGATAATATTATTAATAACTATCTAAAAAAATATTCTATCTAGTAAAATAAATATATATATATACTAAGGGACTTATAATAGTTTACTAGTAATCTAGAGTAAGTTTAACTAAGAATTATTCAGACTTACTAATAATCCGGAGTAATCTATCTCTTATTAATAAAGAAGGTAGGGTATACTATATAATATAGTAGGTATATACTTTATTTATAATAAGGAAGATTATATCTATAAAAGTAAATATATATATATATTAAGAGATTATAATATATAAAATCTCTTTTATTTTCTTATAATATTATATATAGATAAGCTTATTTATAGAAAATATAAAGATTTTTTCCGAAGAAGGAAATTATATAGTAGAAATATAAATAGTTTTATCTAATTTAAAAGTTTCTAGTAAACTTTATTATAGATACTACTAACTAACTTTTAGATCTCGAGTTCTTAATTTAAATACTATATTATAACTATATATTTTCTATAATCTTTAGCAGAGTATACTTTATAGGTTTATATATAAGAATTAAATCTGGTAATATACCTCGATTACAAGCTTAAGTATATTTAAATAAAGCAAACTTATTACTATTATAGACTGAGAAGGAATTCCTAGGTACTACCTACTATAATGGTATTCTGAAAATGCCCTCCACAACTGCTTATCGCATTTCGATGGTATTTTCGAGTCGACCAATAGATTGGGAACAAGGATGGAAGGATATTGAACCTGTGGTAGTCTGGTATTACAGAAGGCAAGGGATGATCAGCTAATGCTGACCCGAGACTATACTATATGCTGGTGTAGTAGAGGTTTTTTTTTTTTTGGTTTTTTTTTTCAATTTTCTTGAAATATATCTTTTGTATATTTATTTAAATTTATATCTTCTTTATACATACATACATGCCAATTAAAAACCATGACTATAGCCAGGTTCCTCAGTACGGACTTTTAAACGATACGGTGTAAGGCGACACGTGAGTTAACGACTGAGTACATGGTAACCCTTTAATTCATTTCCTGTATACTGTCCCGCCTGATGGGCGCACGTAAGGTGCTATCCCGTGGGAAGGGCTCCGTTGCTAGGATTATCACTTGAAAAATGAAGTTTGATGATCTCGAAGCCAGCCCCCTCGGCTCAGACAACGTCGTCCAACTGCCTGTTCGGCACATAGATCCCAAATGTCTTGCACTCGCTCCTACTCTCCTGGTGGTCTGGGATGTCTTACCTCTGCCCCTGTAGTTTTTCGCGACGAATTCCCGTCATCATCTTGTACAACACGAAGCAGATAATCTTGAGTGTCGAGAACTCCCGGCTTTTTTTTTTCCACCGCTCATACAGTCTATGTAGAGCAACTGAAGCGGCTGGGTACTGCGCAACGTATGCAGCCAGCCGCGCGTAAGATTCATGCCTGCATCGATGAGTCGCACTCGATTGCGGTTGTTCTGTTTCAGCTGATCCTGTCCTCCGGGAGGCCCTGACCAAGCAAGATTTTGGCGTACTCAATTTCGTAAGTCAGCCACCCTATGCTTTCTGGAGTCTTGTTATTATCATTTCCGTGATGAGTAGCACGCCCGCAGGGACTGTGGTCAGATATAAGGACATTCCCTTAGGGTGAACCATACTCCCCCATTTACGTAATGAGTCGTAGACCGAGTTAAAAATGTCCCCTCTGGCCAGCAATTTCGATGCTGGGGCTCAACGCTTGAGTCAGCGAGGGAAAAGGTGTGGTTAAGGCGGCCACTGAGGCGGCAAATAGGACGATAACAGTATGCAGAGGCATGATGCGGCTTTTCCAGGTTTTATGAGGAACCCCTGCGACGATTGAAGAAACGTGATGCAAGGCTGCCGACTTTCAGTGCCGTCTAGCGTTTTACACTGAGTAGAGTCGTCTGTTCCATTCAATTCTCAGTATGCCCATCGGTTTCATCCTGCTAGTTGCTCATTTCTAGCATAGCCTTGGGTCTCATGGTAGCATCGCCATTTGGCACCACGGCCAACAAATCGGACGGAAACAGACGCTCATATTTTCCTATACCGGACTCGTACTCAGTTTTGCCTTTCAACCGCTCGTCTTGCATAGCTTGCCACAGCAAGTCAGGCATCATCCGTATATATTGCTCTGTGGCTTGACACTGTTACTACTGGGAGGTGGTCTCTCTGTTCTGCTGACATGCCTCTATTCGGTTGCATCCGACATCAGCCCAGGCGATACGAAGTCATTCAGGGTTCTAACCGCCTTGTTGTGTCATTAAGGGTCATTTACTTATCAGAACATAGGGCAACTGCGATCATCCGCGTCTCTTTCGGAATCATCACCGGTGGGATCTTCGGCCCGATGGTTGCGAGTCTCTTGATGCAGTCATTTAGCCATGGGTGCCAATATACGTCGTGTTCATCTCGAACAGCTTTTGTCCTTGTACTTCTCGCCGCTTGCCCAGAAACATTGATATGTCAAACGCTGGCAATTGCTATGACCGAATGCGGGCTTTCGGTGGTGTTTGTGCTGTTACTCTTCTTCTTGACTTTGCCTACTAGGGGAAATTCGTGCTGTCCACAGTGCTGTGTTGCTCTTTGACCCAAATTCTGGTACCTTGGCTGATATTGCTTAGTCGGCATGTTCAATTTCTTTTTGACTTTAGGTATAGCTATATATATAATCTACTATATCTCTTTTGCTGATGCGTTGATTAGATCGGGCTTGTGCAGCGTTGCGCCTCCAACCTACAATTGCGCAAGAAAGAAAGAACAAAGTGCTGGCTGTATTAGTTAGGGGCATAGCCGGTATAAGGTTAGAATCCTCAGCAGCCCAGCAGAGTTTAGGGCCTTTTGTAAGGTGGAGTTTATGGGTACGATTAGTCACATGACAAAGTGGAAAGCCCCAGCGAATGCCGTGTTGGGGCGCCGTGACATAAATCATACCGTATAATTTCGCGGAATTCAGTCAAGACTAGCCCCACTAAATAGAAGATATCTGCGAATCAAATCTAGTGAACCGCACAGGTCCCCCCTCTTATTACTGTATTTAGTTTAGTGTATGATGGGAAAGCAGCATTATATGGAGCTCGTCTTGACTGAATTTCGTGAAACTATACGGTACTCGGAACTCCTTTCCAATGCTCTCATCTCGGTCTCAGGCTCTAAGCGATATCCCTAGGATAAGTTTCGTTTCATTTAACCCTGAATTACCTTGATTAAAATATATAAAGGCCGCCTGACGCCTTCACATAGGATTCTTTTGCTACATCCCACCACAAGATACAGCCAGTGTCACTCTCAATATGGAAATAAGCCCCCAACCTACCAACAAGGCCATATGGCTGTCATCCTATGAAGAGCCGCCATCACTGGTTAAGTTGCCCATTCCACAAGCTACTGCTGGAGCCGTTGTCATTCGGGTGCTTGCTACCGCCATCGTTCCCTATACCCATCTCGTTCATTCTGGCAAACTCCCACAGCTCAATATGAACCTGCCCCTTGTCCCCAACCCTAATGCTGTGGGCCGGATTTTTGCTGTTGGACCAGATGCGGTCAATGTCAAAGTCGGTGATCTAGTGTACACGGATGCCACTGTACGTGCGAGAGATGATCCCAGCGTCATGATCATGTCTGGCCACCATGGCGGCGAGGGTGCTTCGGGCCAGAAGTTGATGCAGGGGGAGTGGCGTGACGGCTCCTTGCAGCAGTTTCAGAAAGTGCCGCTAGAGAATGTCTACCGACTAGAGGAAAACAAGCTCGTGCACGGCCTGGGCTATTCTCCCTCGATTTTACAGTCTATTGCCCACTACTCTGTTGCGGGAGGTGCGATTATCGAGGCTGCCGACGTAAAGGTTGCCGAAACAGTTGTGATCGGTCCTTCTAGTGGCTCTTTTGGTGGCCTAGCGGTTGAACTCGCCCTCTTGTTGGGTGCAAATGTGATCGCACTCGGTAGGAGCGAATCGAAGCTGGTAGCTATGAAGGAAAAGCTCAATAACCACCCAAGGCTTCATTATGTCGTCATGACAGGTGACGTGGCCCTGGATACGGAAGCCATCTTAAGAACGACACCAAATGGAGCTGGAGCAGACGTATATAACGATTGGACCCCTGGTGAGGTCGCTTCGCCTCCATTTCTTCCCGCCGCAGCACGCGCCATGAAAAGAAAAGGCCGATTGGTCCTGAGCGGCGGTTCGCCTGGTAGTCTGGATATCCCTTACGCATTTATAGTGCATAAAGATCTGCAAGTTAAGGGCAAATGGATGTGCGAGCGTAAGACGCTACTTCAGCTAATCAATATGATCGAGATGGGGCAGCTAAAGATTGGAATCGAGTCCGGCACTGAGATTACGAGTTACTCTCTTGATGAATTGGAGAAAGCAGTCGAGTATGCGTCCAAGAATGGTAGTTGGAGGAACTATACTGTAGTAGAGCCAAATATTGAGTGAGGTTCACGAGACAGCTGACTTAAGTGACGGCATAAATCACATCGTATCAATACAGGAAGCATGCTTACATTTTTCCATGAAGGAATAAAAAGAAATATGTTTTTTCTGCCACCTGGCTATAATTACCGCAACCAAAATTTATTCGCAGTATCTGGGCGGAAACCTTCCTCGAAGCTATCCTGGTGATATCCATTTTCTTTGATTGTTTTTTGAGGACTGGCCAGTCACAGTTGTCGAAAATCGTGCTTCCGCAACACTTTATGCTAGGGGTACCTGTGATTTATTTGTAAGCGGCATTCGGTTCAAGTTCCTCCTCCAGACGAGTCCCAATCTTTGGACTCTCGGGAATATGCTCCACTCTACAGAGTACATATATTGATACTTTTGATTTCATCAAGAAGATCTATCTGGTGAGGGAAGCTCTTTATCTCTCTTTCCAAATCCAGTAGCTCCCATCAAATATGGCAACCTCCCCAGTATACACCTGTCAGCCACTCTTGATCGTCGCATATAAGGCATCATATCAAGACGCCCTTCTAGGGCTTCTCTACGCTCATCTAGTGTGTGAAAATTCTGAAGGTTATGAAATGCATCCTGACCCCCTGCAGGCATCAACCGGGCATTGAAACCAACGGTCCACACATCGTGAGCATGCAGGCTTGCCTTCATCACAGTTGGTCTGTGGCTAGGTGATGCTCATTAATTAGCTAACTACTCTTGAAGGTAAAGGTATAAATATTACCTTCTTAGCCTTACATCTAAGACACCCCTGTCGCGATTTCCGGTGCGCTGCTCTTACACGCATCATATGGAGTCTACGGAAGTGGTTTTGGAGGGTTTGGAATGTGAAATAAGTTGATGAAGCTGGTGTCCGGGAAACCGGGATCGCTGGTTGATAAGAACCGTACCCCAGAACCTAGAACATTACCCCGCAATCTACGAGTACCTATTTACGCTAACCCAAGAGAAGGATAGTTGTGTATCGCGTATGCGCCCCAGTGTGTCAATGTTGTGTTGCAGTGAACGCCCCATGTTGAGTTGCCGAGCCTGCTGAGCACTGCCAGGGACTTGGTCACCTTGCTCCATTTCATCTGTGTGCGCTGTCCACAAGAGTTTTGTATCCACTATAAGGCCAAGGTACTTTGAGGTTGGGCTGGGTTGGCTTCTTGCGATGTGACTGGATCTTTGATCACCGGGGTCAGTGTTGATATTTGGCTTTTGCAAGCCCCTTGTCCGCACATGGTCCGGAATATCGTCGCATTTCCCATTGGCTCCAGCTTTCGTCATCGCCTCTTCAACCATGTTCGCCCCTTCCCCGAATCCACAGACGGTCCGACTGCCCCCGCAGCGCCGACGTCGGGGACTCTCAATCACTGGGGCTAACTCCGCTCTCTCCGCACGACTCTATTCGCAAGCACACTCTATCACCAGATTATGACAGCATCATATTTCTCTCACCGTCTTAGTTCGACTTGGAATAGCTCTTTGCATTCTACTGGTAAAAGGCCCGAATGTCAAACATCAACCATGTTGATCAAAATGTCAGCAAACAATGGTATGAATTAGATACAGGTATAACTTGAAGCACGTCCCTTAGAAACTTCCCTCGAGATGAGGAATTTAAGCATTGAGAAACCATCAAATTGTTACAATCGGCTTCTTCTGTCGCAATGATGCTATCCTATGTTACTCTCCTGCTTGGAGCTGTGTCCCTTGGATACGCTTCCGACAGCAACGAATCATGTCCTGCCATCACTCAACACCTCAGTGACCCTCCCTATGAAAACTACTTTTACTCCGATTGTCACGTTGATGCTCAAAGCGTCATTACAAGTCCCCTCCCCTCCTCCAATCTAACAATCATCGGCCCGAGGCTGATTGTTGCTTGGCCTGCGGGAAATAGTGGCCTCTGCACGTTCTTCAAGCCCCAGAATGGGAAGAATGGAACGTTGGGAATGGAGCTCGTGAATTCTACTTTGGGAGAACCATTGAGAGGCATTTACGATACCCAGGGCTCCTCTGATGTCCCAAATGTGGGAGTCGAAGGGGTTATCTCATTTAATACATCTACAGAATTGACGACCGCTATTCTGGGTAGTATTCGCAACATACGCGACTTTACCGAGGGCCCTAGTATTCTGGAGCCTATTATTCAAGATGCTACTAAGGTCACTAAGTTTAACAAGACTGGTGTTCAATTCTCTCGTTTGTGGTTGGATAATATTACGACTACAACCCTTACTCTCCTACCTTGGGAAAATCCGGACATTGAGATTGAGATCAATAATGGAACGGCTAGCTTTGGCGCCGGTTTCTATCATTTTTCAGCATCCCTCAACTACCCTCAATTGAAACAGCTCGCCCCCGGGCAGGTTCTGGATAGGGATGCGCAGGCATTGATCAAAGAAAAGCCCTCCCAGACAAGCTCTCTTTCTTTCTTCTCCTATACTGAGAAGCTCCTTGCAGGAGGCTGGAGATTCTTGACTTACTTCGGTCGTGATAGCATGATTTCAGCTTTGCTTCTGGAACCCGTTCTGAGCACGGGCAATGGCTCTGCTATGGAGGCGGTGATTGGAGCAGTCCTTGAACGTATGAATCGCACTGATGGATCCGTCTGTCACGAAGAAACCATTGGAGATTACGCGACTTTTCTAAACCTGAAAAAAAACATCAGTTCCACTGCTGCTGGATTTACATACCCCATGATTGACACCGATTACTTCTTACCAGTCCTAATGGCGAGATACTTTGATGCTTCACCTAAGCGGATCAACCCCCTACTGAACGTCAAAGCTGGTAGCGTCGACAGCGAGAACAAGAATTTGACCTGGGGTGATCTCAGCTATATCGGCGCTCAGAAGATCATGAATATGACGAAAGCCTTTGCGGACGAGGAAACGGTGGAGAATCTGATGCGCCTCAAAGAGAGCGAAGTTGTCGGGCAATGGCGTGATTCCACTTACGGTCTTGCTAACGGGCGGATTCCCTTTGATGTCAATTGTGCATTGGTTCCCGCTGCGTTGTATGCCATTTCGAAACTCGCAGAGATGCCTGGTGTCTACCCCAACAACTCCATCACGCAAGACTGGGCAGCAATTGCAGCGGAGAGAGCCAAAATTTGGGAGGACAAGACGCTCTCTTTCTTCCAGTACAATGTCACTGTTGACGAGGCAGAGTCTCGGTTGCAAGAATATATGGATAAGAATACTTTTTATGATGGCCCGACACATGCTGACACTCTTGCAAACTACTCATCATCGGGCAAAGTTATCGACTATGCCCTTGCGATTAACAGCAGCGACTCACCTGAAAAGATTCCTATTATGCACACGGATACAGCGTTTCGACTTTTCTTGCTCAACTCCACAAATGATGACCAACTGACGACTTTCATTAACGCCACGGCAAATACCATTATCCGCCCATTCCCTGCCGGTCTTGCGACTCCTGTTGGAGCGGTGGTTGCTAATCCCGCGTTATCAGGCGAGAACGTTCTGATTGCCAACTTTACCAACTCGGCGTACCATGGCACCGTAGTCTGGAGCTGGCAGTTAGCTCTCATGGCGAAGGGTTTGGAGCGACAGCTGGAGCGCTGCACAAAGCCTAATTCGGTCCCCGCATTCTGCAGTGACAAGGGAGTATATGGTGCTGTCAAGAAGGCATACAATATTCTCTGGGATATCATTGACGACAATACCAGTTTGTTGCAGTCTGAGGTTTGGAGTTGGACCTACAGTGGCAACGCTGGGTATAAGATGGCACCGCTGGGAGCACTTCCTCCTCCTCCAGGTGTGAGTGGCGGCACAGAGAGTAATGTGAGACAGTTGTGGAGTTTGACATTTTTGTCTGTGGCGAGGAATACGGACTACAAATAGTTTTGGTATATGAGAAAAGATGTATTCACCATATCATTCTATCGCCTCTTATGGTTGGGTCCTTATTGCCGTGAATAATGGCCTGCAGTGACCCGCAGACTACGAAGGCACAAACTAGGCGCTGAGGAGCTGAGGGATTTACAGTACCGCGGCGTCATGAAGCTGCTGATGAAGAAGTCTTTGTACCGAAGGAATATCGAATTAAAATCACCTGCTCATGAACCAACAAAGCGTGTCATCGAGGCATGACAATTCGACCATCGAAGTAGTAGTCTCAGCAGTATAAGACAGGGGCATGCTTAGCTCTGCGAGTTCCATAGTAAGAAGGTGGTTGAGATCTGGATCGGAAGGCGCTGTACGAACTGCTGGCAGAATGCAATTATCCTAGGCACCGACGATCAAGGTTTATGTTTATCTCCCTCGGCTCGACGGCGACTCGCTTCGTTGGTGACGGTTCACGTCGCTGTCTGTGCCCTCGGACGTATCACTTCGAACCACGCCATCAAGCGGTGGATTGACGCTAAGCACGCTTGCCACCGAAGAATTCGTTTCTAGCTTTATGCAAAGTCTACGAATAGTATCCGATATTGGCTTCATAAGGGCAATCCTAAATACTTTAGGCTATGGGCCTATCCAGGTATTCGCGAACCACGTGCTGGCTGGGGAAACACAGGAGCAGGATGGTGAAGAGACAGATCTAACGCTCACTGGAATTGGACCAGACTGTTACGAGCTCGAACTTTTTGTAGTTACTGGAGATGGCTTAACTATAGAAAGTATGATATTATATTAAAACCGTTTATAACATGCTTGATGAGCAGACGGGAGATATGCAGCCGTATGGGTTTCCAACTGTGTAAACCTTCCTGTAATTGTTCCTGTAAGCTAGGTGTGTCAAGACGTTTTTATTTCTTTAGTAAGATATAGCTTTAATATTCAGGTGTGGGCTGAAACTATTCACTGCAGAGGCCAAGTACCTATTCAGTTCTGGTCTCAGAAATTAAAGCAGCATCCTACTTCTGTACTAATTCCGCTTTAATCTTACTTCACTTCATCTGTACCTTAATGGCTTCCAGTTTCCATAGTAGATCGCATCATACAGAAGACTGAAACTTAAATCTTCATCCATAATAATCGTCCAGCAACCTTGACCCTTCCTTGCTATAGAATCTTTCTCTTATTATTCCAGATTCGCCAGCTAGGGTATATATTCCTCTTCGCCAGAGCTCTGGTACTAAAAGTTCTATAATATCTTCCCAGGTCCCCGGTATTACAATATAACTAATATTACACCTGTTAATATCTATAACCTCGATCTATCTTTCTATCTTATCAGCAATCTTATTAACTATACCTACTAGCATAGACCCTGTTATACCTAAGGCTACTGCTTTACTAATATTTTAAAGTATCTACTTAGGTATACTATTATTATTATAAGATAGGATATTTAAGTAGGACTCGATATAACTATTAGATACCCTAATATTATTAGCCCTAATCTTAGTATCTAAATTAAACTTACTTAAATCTAAATAGATAGTACTATACTAGTATACTAGTCTATCTTCTTTATTAGTATACTTAAGTACTTCTTAATATTTATACTCTATATCTTTCTTAGTCTTTCTAATAATGGGTATTATTGATATAAAGAACTTAACTGAGTTTGGGTAGTGCCTGTGCTCTACTAGTTTATGCTGGATCGCTTTTACTTTTGGTATAATTATTCCTGCGGTAATCCGATAATGAAGATTCCTTCAGTATGTCTAGCTCCGAATTTGATACTAGCGCTTTAACAAGGGAGCTATTAGCAACCTAAAGTGCTCCTCTGGGAGGGCCTTTGATCCTATACTATTACACATGACAGAGATGAGTCTTATTACGGATGTTAAAAGATAGCCCCTGATAACCCTAACCCATATGAGAAACATCATAATACAAGATCGTTATATCGTACTGGCCAATAATAGTTCAGGTGAAAATGCCTTAGATAGGAGGTAGCTGAGCGTAGTCACGCAACTTGGGGTCTTCTGATCCTACCGCTCACATGACTCATCTTGCCCTCTCCGAATTCCAAAACAATATGCGATAGATCCTCTTTATCTCTTGTTCGATGGTCATTTTAATTGCAACAAGCATCTTTAGATGGTGAGTACTAGATTGACACCTTATGTAACTGAACGCCGTAGCGAGCGACTTCTGCAACGAAAAGACCTGTTCTCCATATACACGTGACAGAAAATTCTATTTCTCCCCATTGCCCTCCTCGGGTGGCCTCTTCTTCGGCTCACTGAGGTCAAAGGTGGTTTCCTCCCGCCAAGCCTTTGCTAACTGGCGTCGGCCCTTCCGTGTACTTGTAGTAGCATCCTCGCGATGGATTGGCGTTTCGTACAAGTGAAGCAGGAAATTTGTCTTGCAAGACCAAGCGGAGTAGTAATCAGGACATGAGCGATGCTTGCAGTACCAGACCCAGCGTCGAGTAGGCGGGAGATTGGAATTTTCAGTGTCTGTATCAGTATCCCCAAGATAGTCACCGAAAGATTGCGAAGCAATGCAATCGGACACAAAGTTGTTCTCGCCGTTGTTCTTAGTATCATAGGCACCTTCTGTCTGTCCGGCCAGGTCGTTCTCGGTACGTGTTGCTTCTTTGCCCGACTGCATGGCCTTATTCGGTTGTTCTTGGTGGGATGCCCTAATGCGAAAGTTAGCAAGAACTCTTTGGGAAGAAAAGATGAATCCTCCACATAACTGAGTTCACTCCGGTCGCTGCTCTATTTTATTATGCGATGTTTCAAATATCTTTGGAGCTGTAACAACTGTTTTTCCCATTCAGTTGGGCTTAAAACACACAGATCAGGTGCTGCAGTGAATGAAGCACGCTGACTGGCCCAGCCGCCGCACTAACTGTGGGGCAGCTGGAGCGGGGTACATACGCAGCCATGCCCAGTTAGCAGGGTTGGCTGGCAGCAGAAGCTCGCTCCAAATAATAATCCGTAGTCAGCCGTGCAAGGTGGAGGTGACTCGGTCAGTTCTAGAACGGAAGCATAGCTGCACGTGATTCGCAAGGCGCAAGAGCTGCCTGTACCTCTTTAGAGGGAGTTGGACCATAGGGTTAGGAATTACAGGGATGTATATATATTCTGCAGCTATCTTGCCTTTTCCAGGTCTTCCGGAGAGATCTTATATATAATTATCTACTTTACTATTAGGTATAATCTAGTTTTATTATATAATATCTCTTTTTTATATAATAAAATACTTTTTATTAAAATAAATCTTAGTTTTTTAATTAGTAGATTTAAACTCTATAATATTTTAATTTAATATATCTCTCTAGATTTAATTTAATTTTTTAATATTAAATATATTATTAAATATATTTTTTATTATATATATATTAATTAAATATAAACTTTTAAATTTTATATTTAATAATTAAATAATATTTAATTATTTTATATAATTTTTATTAAGTTTATTTATTATTATAATAGTTTAATAAGTTTATAATAATAAAAATAATTATAATATCTATATTTAATATAAATATTCTAATCTCTTAAAATCTAACTAATACTTCTAATAAAGTTCTTTAAAAAATAATAATTATTATTAGAGATAATATAAAATAGCTATTTATTAACTAGATTTATTATATACTATTCTAGTTAATTAAAAACCTATTTATTAAAATAAAGCTACTTTTAATAATATAGATTAAATAGTTATATCTACTTAGTTTATTATTATATTATATAGTCTACTTAGTATTATTATAAATACTTATAGAGAATAAAAACTAATTAGAAGAAAAACTATATCTTAGAAATAACTATTTTTTTTTATATAAGTTTATTATAATCTAATATATAACTTATAGTTTTAGTATATTATATATTATATTAAGATAATTAGAATAAAGATAGCTTTTAAAAATTAATTATTTAAACTTTATTTTTTTTTAATTATATATAGATTAAAATATTATTTAGATAAGATTAAAATATATTAGAGTCTATTTTAATTAAATTTAAAATTATATATATTTAAAAATAAGAAAAATTAATTACTTAAGATTATTAGTTAATTTATCTCTATAAGTATAATATATATTTATAACTATAGAATATTTTTTATTAGAAATAATATAGATTTAATATTAATTTAATATCTATTTATATATAGTTAGTTATACTATATAATATTAGAATAATTATATTAGTAAATATAAAATCTATTATAATATATATATTAATAGTTTTATATCTCTTTATATAAAAACCTTGTAATAATTATAAGCTTATATTATAAAAGATAATATATTATCTTTAGAGTTTTTATAGTCTGAGAATATCTATAATTATAAAGCTTTATTCCTAATTAATATACTCTTTTATCTACCCTATAGTCTATCTTCTTAGCTACTCTATAGCTAATAAAGCTTTATTTTCTCTCTTAAAGCTTATCTTTTCTACTATATCTTTTTAAATAGTCTCTTTATTATTTTCTTATCTACTCTAGATCTAGCTTACTCTATAGCTAGTCTACTCTATACTAAAGACCTTAACATTTATAATTAATAGTTAATAAATTTAGTAAGTAGATATAGTTATTAGATAATAAACTTTTTCTCTTAAGAGCTATAGTTATAACTAGATTATTTATATATCTAACTATATAAATATTTTCTATTACTAGAGTTTTTATAAAATTAATATCTATATCCAGACTAAAAGTATAATATTTTAATTTTATTTTATAATATTAAAAAGATTTAAATATAAACTACTAATTTTATTCTTAAAAAATATATACTAGATTATATATTATTTAATCTTAGAATATACTTTTATTTATAATAAAATTAATAAAAAAATTTTTAAAATATAAAAAAAAATAGTTAATTAAAATTATTAGTTAATTTATTTTTATAAATATAACTAATATATATTTATAACTATAGAAAATCTTTATTAGAAATAATATAAATTTAATATTAATTTAATATTTATTTATATATAGTTAGTTATTTTCTTTTTAAAGAGTTTTTACTATATTTAAAGAATATTCTAAGATCAGGCTATATAACTAGATCTATATAATTTATTTTCAACTAAGTTTTAATCTATATCTAATCTTTAATTCTATTTTTTTTTTACTTTTTTATTTATATAAGCTAAGATAAGATAATAGTATCTCTAAAAACTCTAAATAAGCTTACTAAGTATATAACTTAGCTATAGACTCTAAAGGGAAATATTTATTATCTATAATTAATTATAATATCTCTCTAAGCTTATTATTATTAATTCCTAATTATTAACTACTAACTATCTCTTTTTATAATTATAATAATAAATATCTCTAATATTATTATCCTCTATAGCTAGAGCCTAATTATTATAAGTAATTAGATCCTTATATTTATAATAATTATTATTAATAAAAACTATTAGAATCTCTTTTTAGATATTAATTATTTAAATTTATAATCTATTATAGATTTATTTATAATAATAAAACTACTCTCTCTTATATAGACTTATTAGTTATATCTACTAGAGCTATTACTCTATCTAATAACTAGTTAATAAGAAGATATATAAATAATTCTAGTCTTTAATATACTTATAGAGAATTATATAAATATTTTTCTAGTATTTAATAATTATTATAATCTAATATATTATATATAGTACTAGTAGGTAATATACTAAATTAAATTAATCTAAGCTAAAGTAGCTCTTTAAATTTAAAATTCTATTAATTAGTAATATTAGATAGATAAAAAAGAATTAATTAAATAGAATAAAATTATTAAAAAGTTTATTAGAAGGAAAAATTAAATTAAATAAGATTAATTAAATAGTATTTAAAATTATAATAGATTAATTAATTACTATTAATATAATCTACTAGTATATATACTACTTTTCCTAGTTCTCTTATTAAAAAAATATATAATTTCTACTCTATAATATTATATTTTCTATAAATATTTTTTTATTTTACTATTATATATTAATATAGCTAAAAAAAATACTTTTCTAAAAATAACTTATATATAATAAGCTATAGAGCTTAATAAGTTAGATAATAATACTATATTTTTTAATCTTTTCTACTCTATCTCTCTCTCTCCTTTAATAAGACTACTATAGCTAAGATATTATATCCCTAGATAGATCTTAACTAGATCTAGCTAAATAGCTAGCTTTAAGATATCTTAATTAAGCCTAATTAAGATATAGTCTAGCTAGCTTTAGGGGTATATTTCTACTATTTTTAATAAGATCTAATTAAAATACCCTCTAGCCTCTATCTTTTAATCTAATTATTTATAATAACTTTAGAATTAGAGCTAAATAACTCCTTTACTATCTTATAAATCTATATATTATAGCTTATTTTATTATATATACTATATTACTAAATATCTTATTCTTAATAAGATTTTTAATTATAATCTATATAATCTTCTATCTATATCTATTATTTAATATCCCTTTTAGCTATAAGATTCTATAATTCCTATATACTAAGAGAGCTTTTTTTATATAAGTATAGTTTTTTAGTTTTTTAATACTTATTTAATTATTTATTTATCTTTTTAAGCTTAAATACTTTTCCCTTTAGAATAATAAGCTTATATATAACTTACTATATATCTTTAGTAATCTACTTAATACCCTTAATAATTAAGCTTAGAGAATTATTCTAATAGTACTATACTTATCTTTTAAGATATTTAGACTATAAAACTATCTCTAATATATTAGTTAGAGTCTTTAATTACTAAGAAATAGATAGTTTAGAGGAGAACTCTAGTAATATTAGTATATTTATTTATATATCTAGCTTTAAGATTATACTCTTAGTATTTAAAGGAATAAATCTAGTATTTTATAAATCTCTTTAGATATTTTTCTTTATAATAGAGATACCTAATATCTTAAAAAATATAGAGAAGAAGTTTTTCTTTATAATAAAGATAATCCAGACTTTTATTAAATATTTAATTTAATAACTATAAATCTTTTTTAATAAGCTAAAATAACTAATATTTAGTAACTAAAGTAAATAAGAAGAGTAAGACAGTATATAGAGAGTAATAATATTTTTCTACTTATAGTATTTCTTAAACTATTAAATAGTAGTTTTTATAACTATCTAGTATAAGAAAGTAATATTTACTCTTAGTTTAGATCTAAATATTTTAATTAAAGTATTTAATCTAATTTATAATAATTTTATCTAAGATCTAATTATTTTTACTAATAGAAATCCTTTAGTTAGATAAAAAAAAAATATTTTAAGTTTAAAATAAGAGATAATATTAGTTTTTTACTACTAGAAATAGTAAGATTATCTAGCTAGCTATATTAACTATCTAGATTAAAGTAATTTATTCCTAATTACTAGATTATATTAATTTAGATCTTACTACTTAATTAAAATATATAACTATAGTATAGATACTAATCTAGTCTATTAAAAAACTAATCTTATTAAAATTATAGATATTTTTATTAAGAATACTATATTTAGTTATTATATTCTATATAAAATTAAACTATAGATAGATAATCTTAGGATCTTTATATAAAGCTCTCTAATAGTTATATTTATAAGATAAAACTATCTTAAGTAATAGTTAGTATTTAATAAAGTAAGAGATCTAATTAATACTAATATACTCTATATTATAATTATATAGTAGGAGATTAACTATATCTTCTATCTTAAGAAAATATAATAAAAATACTTAAGAATCTAGATTAAGAACCCTCTTAATAATAACTTACTTCTCTAAATTAGTAAGATTCTAATTACTAGATTAATAATCTACTTAAGGAGTATAACCTTACTTATATTATACTAGAATTATATAATTAATATTATAGATTACTATAGCTTATCAGAGACTTAATCTTAGATCTCTCTCTAAGGCCTGGAGAGCTAGAGTAAATTAGTACTTTTTACTAGTAGGTAATATACTTTATTATTAAATAAATTAAGTTTAAAATTAGAAAATAGAAAAATTAGAAAAAGTAGTATATATACTGGTTTAGTATATATACTAGTAGATTATATTACAGAATATTTAAAAAATATAATAACTAATTATAAAATTATTATATACTAATTAAAAAACTAAATATAATTTTATATAATAATATAGTTAGTTATATTATATAATAATTTTAAGTTTATAAATATTATTAAAATAATTAATATATTAAAAATTAAAAAGTTTCTAAACTTTAATTTTAAATTAATATTTAATTTCCTTAAATTAAAATATAAAATTCTTAATAAAAATAATTATTTTAAAAAATAATATTTTAAAAATGTTAATATTCAAATTAGATATAATTATTAATTATTTTTTTCTTAGAATAAAATATAACTTATTATAGAATAATAATTATATTTATTATTATTTCTAGCTATTTTATTAGAAGATTAAAAAATTAGCTTTATAAAGATAACTATTAAAATTATCTAAGTTAATAAAATATATATAACTAAAGAGAGAAGAAAGAAAAAAGAGAGATAGATAGCTAAGGTAGTTAAATATAAGCTTATTTATCTCTTTTAAATATATAAATATATATATAATTCTTATAGCTCCCTCTTACTAATAGAATACTAAATACTTAGAGAATATTAAGAATTAGATCTATAGCTCTAACTAATATCTATTATACTAAGTTATAATAGCTATAATAACTAATCTAGATAATCAGTTAATTATTATATCTTTTTAATTTAATTAGATAGCTCTTAGTTAGGCTAATAGCTATAGTACTAGCTATACCAGAGCTCCTTAGAGGTTAGTTTATTATAGAGAAATTAGTATTTAAAACAGTTTATTATCTAGAGATTAAGCGAGGCAAGAGTAATAAGTAAAGGAAATAAGAGATTTTATAAGATTTAGATAAAGATATTATATAATTAGTTTAATATATCTAGTCTTATAAGATAAATACTCTAAGATATACTAAACTTTAATTACCTACTTATACAGTAGTAGAAATATAATAACAGCTTTAGGCTTCGATTGTTATAAATTTAATTTTTTTTTTAATTTTCTCAAATAGAAAAGCAAAGTCAAGGAAGGTGAAAGGGAAGATAATCCAAAACAGTGTGATCCTCGCATGTTGAATGCGATCTAGTGCCGATGCACCTACGTTGTCCGTCCACATATATGCCCCGTTGTATGGACCGACCAGATTCAATCAGCCCACCTACTGTGTTATAAGTAGTCGGTAGAAGAGGCACCATCATATTTACATTGTGCGAAGACTTTCCTTCTCCAACAACCTATACCGACCCTCACTCTGCAGCCTCTTCGTGGTGATGCGCTCAGGGTAGTTCCGGATGAACATGTCTGTGAAATGCTTGCCATAATGTATACCCTCACGAGGCTCTTGGTTCACGTCATAACCCGGGAGTGGCCTAACAATGGCCTGGAAGCTAGGCTCGTGGAAGTAGGCAAAGGCGAACCTCTCTTCAGTATTAAGACCAACCTTGTGGGGGGTAGACGGAAGGGCCGAGTTAGTCATATACTGCATCATGTCGCCTTTGAGTGGATTTCGTTATTAGTGACTCATGATAGATCTCATCGCTGGGAAACTGACCTGGAAAAACTGTGAAGATATTCTCCATCGGTGGGACAAATACCCACCCATCGTCATCCTCCTTGAAACCGGCCGCACTCGCCTTCCAATTCGCGAAGGACTCGTTCTTACGAGGCGGTCGAATGAACAAGGCTAGTGAATCAGCACCGCTAGTATCTGGTTTGGGTAACGGTATCCCTAAGGTAGCTTACCGCCCACTTCGTCCGCAGCCGCTATGACAAGCAGCCCGTAGTCAGTATGTGATCCGATACCACGACCCTCCTTTCCACTGCCATTGGTATCATTGGTTGCGGGGAAGCTGAGGTGCGGAGGTTGGTGAGAAACTGATCACAAGCATTCTTGGATGGGTGCTGAGTTGACTGACCGTAAGATGCGCATGTGATGCCAACCATCCCGAGTCAGATTCGTCAGAGCCCCGGGGGGTACTTCAAGACCCTGCTCGAGCAGAGCGAGTAGCTTCTCGCCGCTTTCGTTGAGAGTGTCCATGTAGGCCCTCATTGGGTCGCGCAGGTCGGCATCGGGCCAGGGGCAGCGACCATGGCATGGCCACTTCTCGAGAACCCGAGAGTCGTCAAGCTCAAGATCTTTCGTGACTGTGAAAATCTCGCTGTAGTCCGCTACACCATCAGTCAATTCTTCACCGCTGGCAATATAGCCCGCATAGCTCTGGCTGTCTACGCAGGCGGCCTTTTGATAATACGGCTTCTGAAAAAAACGCTTGCTGGCGTCGTTGGCAGCTTTGTATAGTGCTTGTTGTTTGGGTGTCATGGCAACTTGCAAGATGCCATCTCGCTGCAATGCGGCAACCAGCTCTTTGCCTAGTTTATCATTCTCGGTTCCATTGACCTGGGTGGGTAGAGTAAAAGTCTGGAGCTTCCCAACCTGGGCCTTGTACCCGGGGGGAATTCCTGCACTGGACCGTTGTATGGGCTGGTGCATCCTGAGCTGCAAGGCTTCGAAACAAGGTGCTCGGATGATGGGTCCGTACATACGCGGGGTTGGGAGGCAAAGGCGCAAAGAGGTTTGTTAGAGAACAGTGTCTTACAGTCCTCATAGGAGATCAGACTATTTGATGGACAGAGGTTCGAAAGAGCGAACGAATGAGACACAAAGGGATTTATATGTCGGATATGTCTATATGGTTCAGCTCTCCACTCTGACACTCCTTGAGATGGTTTACTTCCACCATGCCAAACCCCACCGTTGTTATCATCTTGTCCCCAACAAAAGATCCCCTGTTCGATGCTGGATATGGTCAAAACACCGATTGGCAACAAAGCGGTTGTAGAAGCGCACGCTACGAGCCGGAGAAGGTCATAGGTTAGCTTGGAAGAGCCCTTGATGTCGGATGATAGGACTCCTTCATGGCTCAACCTTGATCCTAGGGTGGCTAGAGTAAGTGTGGATGAGAAAGCGTTGTATCGTGTGGAAGCATCGTGATTGTGACGAATACTATGAGCTTTGCGTCCTGTTGCAACCTTAATGTGACCTGAATTCGGCCCATCGGATGCAGAAATGGCATGATATTGTGATGGTGCTGCAGGAGGCTTCATATCAGGTGTTGGTTTGGAGGGGGCTATACTAGGTTATTGGGTTGTAGTCTCTAGATGCCTGGACACTGGCCAGGTCGCCCCAGGACAAACTGATAATCGGGGCATAGTGGGTCACATCAACTTCATCGCATGTAAACAGAAATCACTGTCACCCGGCAGAGTCTGGGAGGTATCCTGTCACTAAATTGGAGGCCTCTGGATATTATAGCATCATCTAAATGTTCCTGCATGGTTCAGCATAATGCGAAAATCCTTAGAAGAAATGATGTCCCTTAGATCTGTAGAAAGGTGACTGTGAATCTATAGCAAGCGTGGGGACCAGCTGTCAAACACGAATCTGCCCAGTATGATTTGCGACATGAGCCTTTGGCCAAATAGTATGCTATAGCAAAGCCGGCTAGCTTTAGTCCCGGTTCGATGCCGGGGGTTACTACAAACACTGCGTACGATTCGACAAGGTTACGCTTTCGCCGTATAGCAGTGACTTAGCTGGGAAGCTATCTCACGGAACAACTTTATCTGCAGCTTTATGTACTGCTACATGCATTTATCCTGGCCAAACTGGTACACAAGATCACGGCGCAAGCCCGAGCCCGAGGAGCACGTAGCCTAGCTTTACGGGCGGCTACTGGGTTTTCGCTACTGCTCATTACGGTAAAGGTCTCGGTAGGATGCCGGAACTACGGTATGAGGAGGAAGAACACATCCGTCCCCGAACACAGTCATCGTCTTCCGTCGTGTTCCTACGCGCCTTCCTTCTACTGTGGGAGGGTTGTCGTTATGAAGGGTGGGAAGGTAGTAGAAACCTCTGCAAATCACGGATGTAATAAATACAACTTTGCTGATCTTTTCTTTTTAGAAAAGAGCAAGCCTGTAGTTACGCACACGTACACGTTAATACCTGTTTTATTTAATGCGCGCTTAAAGTAGTGAGCAGAGAGCTGGACATCCCGTCTGCATCCCCGCTTAGTAACTTTGCTAGCTACCATGAGAGACAGGGGCATTTTGAAGCACGACTTAAATACCGCTACAGGAAGCAAAGACCCTAGTATATATTTTCTACTGTAAGCTGGTGAAACTACCTTAGTAAAGCAGTATCCTAGGATTAATATAGCCTTAGGGTCACTGTATGAAATTATATTTAGACTTTTAATTAGTATATAGTAACTTTATAATTAGCTATTATATTTTTATTTAAATATTCTAAGATAGTAACTAATTAATCTATTATTATTTTAAATATTATTTAATTAATTTTATTTTATTTAATTTCTCTATTTAATAAACTTTTTAATATTTTAATTTAATCCTAATTTCTTTTTATTTATTTAATATAATTAATTTAAATAGATTTTAAATTTAAAAAATTATTTTAATTTAATTTAATTTAATTTAGTATATTATTTACTAAAACTATATATAATAATTTAAATTATAATAATTATTAAATATTAGAGGAATATTTATATAGTTCTTTATAAATATAATAAAAATTAAAATTATTTATATATCTTTCTAATAGCTAGCTATTAAATAGAATAATAGATCTAGTAGATATTGTTGAATTGAGAGACTATAGCTACTATAAGTTAGTGACCGTATCGCTATAAGTTAACGGTTATACTACTAACCTCTAGCGGTTGCAACCACTAACTGTTAGCGATCGTAGCTACTAACTGTTAGCGATTACAGCTACTAGCTGTTAGTGATCGCTAATCCCTGTAACAGCTAGCTAATAGCGATTGAGACTGCTATCTAATAGCGATTGCAATTATTAGCCAATAACGCTTACAGCCACTGTAGGTCAGTAGCTACAGGCTGCTATAACTGCTACGGCTTAGCGGGCTCCAGTTCCCCTTTAGGGCTAGGAGTATCAGCAGTATTATTTATAGGTTATTAGGCTATAATAGCCTAAATAAGGGTCTAGAAAATTCAGGAAAAATCTGAGTAACTTCTAGTAACCTAACCTATACCCAGGCTACCCTATAACCAGCCTACCCTAGACTAGATCTTAGATCTTAGATAATTCCTTTATCTTTAAAGATAGGATATCTAATATCTATACTTAATAGATCAGCTTAGAGCCTCTTTTAGATAAAAGTAGATCTTATAAAAGTTATATATATCCGTCTTATAGTTAGGTAGTTATAAGTTAATTTTTTAGATTTTCTATAGTAATAAATTTTATAGAAAATCAAAAGTAGCCCGGGAAGCTATTATAGCAGGCTTTAGAGTAGTTTTTAGTCGGTAGACCTATGAGAGAAATTAGTATAATTTTCTGATTCCTCTTATAAAAATAAGATTCTTTTATACTATAAAATGCACTATAAACCGACCTTCTAGTGTGAAGTTTAACTAAGTTATAGAGGAGTGTTCGCTATAAGTTAGAAGCTAAAATTTCTACTGCTGCTAGTTATAGCGGTCTCAAGGCCTAATACACCTTATAGGCTACTGTAATTTCAACAGATATAATTACTAAATCTATATAAAAAAGAATAATTTTATTATTATAAATAAATTTATAATAGATTATAAGCTTAAGTAATTAATATATAAATAAAGATTCTAATAATTATTAATAATAATAATTATTATAATATATAGAAAAATCTAGTTATTTATAATAATTAGATTCTAATTATAAAAAATAATAATTTTAGAATTATCTATGATTATTATTATAAAAGATAATTAGTAATAATAAGCTTAAAGAGATATTATAATTAATTATAGAAAATAATAAATATTTCTCTTTAGAACTTATAGCTATATTTAGCCTTTTAATTAGTATATAATAACTTTATAAACTATTATATTTTTCTTTAAATATTCTAAAATAATAATTATATAATCTATTATATTTAAATTCTATTTAATTAATTTTATTTTATTTAATTTCTTAATTTAGTAAACTTTTTAATATTTTAATTTAATTCTATTCTCTTCTATCTAAATACTATTAATATTTAAATATATTAGATTTTATAAATAATCTCTATTTAGATTAGTTCTATATAATATATAATATACTAGAACTAGAGATTATATCTCAGCTTATTATAATTATTAAAGATTTAATTATTATTAAAGTTTAATTTATTTAGTTTATTTTTGTTATCTACTAGTATTATATATAGAGTCGAAGATATTAATATCTCTCTATAGGCTTTATAATAAAGTATTAGGCTTAATAGCTATAACTACTAGGTCTATATAATTATAAATAGCTTTATTATTATAAGAAATTCTATTACTAAGTATAAGCTCTATTATTAGATAAATAGATTATAGATAAGTTTCTAAGAGTTATTACTAATTATTTTTATTATATATATAAAAACTCTATTTATTACTATAACTAAACTCTAATTATTAGGGATAATTATAAAAGCTATTACTATTATAAGGAGAGATAGTTAATAATTAGTAATTAGTAATAATAAGCTTAGAAAAGTATTATAATTAATTATAGATAATAAGTATTTCTCCTTAGAACTTATAGTTAAGTTATATATTTAATAAGCTCTTTTTAGAGTTTTTAGAAATATTATTATTTTACTTTAGCTTATATGAATAAAAAAGTAAAAAAAAATAGAATTAAAGATTAAATATAGATTAAAGCTTAGTTAAAAATAAATTATATAGATCTAGTTATCTATAGTCTGATCTTAGAATATTTTTTAAATATAATAAAAACCTTTAAAAATATATATATATATATATTTAGAGGTTTTTACTATATATTTAATATTAAATAAGATTTTATTACTAAATAGAAAAAGTAGTTATCTAAAAGTTAATATTAATATATCTCTATAAGTATAATATATATTTACTATAGTAAAGTTTCTAAGATTTATATAGAGATAAGTTTTAATTTTATATTTATTTATCTATATATAGTTCTTTTTAATTATATAAAGGTTTAAATATATTTAAAAAAAAAATAATCTAAGATAAATATATAATTTTATCTATATATAAAAGAGATCTATAGATAAAGTTATATAGAATATTATCTATATATAACTAGCTAGATAAAAGAGGAATCTCTATATATTACTATATCTCGAGGAGGCCTCCTGCTTTTCTTTCCGCTATAGCGATCCAGATATACTTTAAGGTAGGTTTATCTACCCAGCGGTCTATTTATCCCTCATGCTCTATTATTAGTAGGAGGCTGATAAGCAACTCTATCTTGACCAATGTAATCTAAAGGTTGGGTTAGCTTTGCCCAGATCCTAATTCTGTTGGGCCGGAGACACAGTTATCCCGAACTAACTCCTAACCTTTATGCTTAATCGAAATCCATAGACTTTACGGGTTCAACCGACAGGGTCGGCATTAGCTCCGGCAGTTATGCAGTCCGGCCCCACGATATGACCGTTGGTCTACAAGGGCCGGGCTGCCCGCATGCCTGTCGCTCTTCGTTTAGGTAGTAGTAGAGCTCGCGGCAACCTCCCGCTATCCGACCCCTGGCTGTTAGTCTGTCACCGTCTGTCACCGTCTGTCACCGTCTGTCACCGTCTGTCACCGTCTGTCACCGTCTGTCACCGTCTGTCACCGTCTGTCACCGTCTAAAGCAATTAATGCAGCTGCTGGCCTCGGGGTCTTCCAAGGTGCGGGAAACCCGCCAGGCGCCTTTGGCTACGTACACTTCGAAAGTCTTATTCGCATCTCCTAGAAGCCCCACATTCTGCATCCGCTTATCCTCGCCTCGCTTGGCTCTATGGCAGGCCACCTCGAAGGCTAATTTGTCCAAGTGTTTAGCATCCCATCTGCAACAGCTAAACCCTGGTCTGCCAGCTCGGGGCTATAATTACCTAGTAGCAGTCGTATCTGCTTGCTGCCGTGTGCTGTTGGTAGGTATGTCATCCGGCGCAGTTGGTAAAGAAGGAGCGTTGCCATCCTAATCTATGCTACTTGTCGCGTGCCTTCGAATTGTATATCCCAATTAGTATATCGGAAATGGAAGTTTCCATCGTCTCCGGTGCTTGTCTACAGCTTGCGCCTGACTGTGTCTACCAGTCTGGGAAACAGGCCGTCCGGTCCAGTCCAGGAGTTTGGACTGGACTGCCTGCCTTAATTAGCCTGTTACCAAGGTTGGACTAAAACTTGGTTGGTATAGGGATCAAGTTTTGATGTTATTGTGCCCTTTCATGCTTCAGCAGCTGCCTGCGCAACCAGTCCGCCATACGGCCAACTGTTTACTTTACAATGCACGCTTATAAATCTCGTATGCACAGTGAGCAAATGATCAAATTGCACACCAAAAGCGCACAAAAAAAACGGGTGTACAACACGTACATGTACGTAAATACGGACCTGCTCCTATCCGAAAGATCCGTAAAGTTGTATCCATTATCACTTTCAAAAAATAGCTGTGGGCAGCGTAGTACTCGCTCTCGCAAATCACCCAGCAGGTAAGCGGAACCGGCGAAAATGGTATAGATGCTTGGGCTATCGGCGCAGGTCTACGTCTCAAAGCAATTTTTGATTTCGGGCCTTTGGGTGGAAAATGCCGGTTGCCTCCGGAGGGAGATAATGATGTGCTTCATACGTAGGTCCGCGCTGTAACTATTATGATGTTCTAGACCCCAAGGTATGCTCTACCAGAGAAGGAGAGGACTTAACTGATCGCAGGTCGTGCGGAAGAAACCAGGCCATCTCTTATTTATTCAATCCTTTAAGGGAGCTGCAGTGATATGATAGAGCCTCTCCTTCAGGCTAGCAATTTATATATCTTCGGGCTATATCAGGCTGATAGAATATTCAGCTCTCAGCTTACTACTTTATAAGTATATATTAAAAAAATAGATATATATATATATATATATTTAGAGGTTTTTACTATATATAAAAAATATCCTAAGATTAGACTATATATAACTAGATCTATATAATTTATTTTTAATTAAGTTTTAATCTATATCTAACCTTTAACCCTATTTTTTTTTTACTTTTTTATTTATATAAGCTAAGGTAAGATAACCTAGTAATATAATAAAAAACTAAAAAAAAATAAAGTTAAAGACTATATATAGTTTGAAAATTAGTTAATAGAAAGATATAATAAGTTATATATACTTAGAATATATCTCTTCTATATAGTAAAACACTTTAAAAAATATTTATATACTATTTTACTATTAAATATTATTAGAAACTTCTAATTATTAGAATAATTTAGCTTTATATTAATTTAAATCTTGTAATAGTTAGGCAACTTATATAAAATAGGGGTCTAGAGTAGATCAGGATATAACTAATTAGAGTATTATTCTGAGTAGTATAGTTAGGTTATTATTAGCTATATAATATAAGTAACTATTAATATATAAGTATTATAAAGCTAGTTCTAATAAAGATATAAATAATATTATTAATAACTATCTAAATAAGTATTATACTATAGAAATATATATATATTACAAACTACCTCTGTATTATATATTAAGACTATTTTAGTTATTATATAAGATTATATATATATAGGAGGATATAGTTAATATTTTATATATTAACTATACTATTAATTAATTACTAATAATATATTATATATTATATATATTACCTTAGTATATATATATATTTATTTTATTAAATAGAATACTCTTTTAGATAGTTATTAATAATATTATCTATATATCTATTATTACTAGCTCTATAATACTTATATATTAATAGTAACTTATATTATACAGCTTATAATAACCTGATTATACTACTCAGAATAATACTCTGATTAGTTATATCCTGACCTACCCTAGACCCTGTCCAGTATAAGTCACCCAACTGTCACAATATATTAGTATATTTACTGGAGTCTTTATAATAATCTTTACTCGAGGCTTTACTTCTTTAAAATAAAGTTATCCTTATTAGTTACTAAGGTAGGTCTGTACTATCTATGTTATATATAACTTCCTATAGCCCAGAGGTAGCCTTTATTCGTAATAAATCTTAATCTACTACTTTATAATCTACTGATATAGATTTATACTCTATTATACCTCTAAGAATAACTACTAATAAAACTATTACTAGTTACTCTTTTTAGTTTATAGTATAGTATAGAGATAATTTAGTATAGTATTAATATAGAGAGAGTAATAAGAGAGATAGAAGAAAAAAACAGAGAGCAGAATATAATATAAAAGTATATTAATATAGGCTAGTTACTAGCTTATTTTATATATCTATAATAAATATATATATATAGGTTAATTAATAGCCCTTCTTTATATTGGATTAAATAGTTTAATATATATATTAGTATACTAAATACTACTGACTGGCAGTTACTAGCTGGAAGCTAGAAGTAGAGTAGTTTACTTAGTTAGAACTATTCTAGAACTATATTTATAACTAGTTTACTTCTATAGCTAGAATAGTAATTTAATTAATTACTTTTAACCTATCTACTCTATAGTATATACTTTAGAAAAGCCTTCTAATACTAATTAGTAGTTATATAGTAGCTATAGATTAGTAAAAAAGAAGAGATAGGATTTCCTAAGTACTTAGAGAAGTATAATCCTTCTATAAGCGCTAGTCCTATACTATAGAACTATATATAATATATAATATAATAATACTATTATTTTTTATATACTCTGAATAGTTACTTTAGAGATTACTTATTCCTCTAATAATACTATTAGTACTAAAAATATCTCTAAAGAGTATTATATTATATATACCTCCTTATTAATATAGATAGGAGTAATTAATAAGATTACTTCCTTCTCTAACTACCTAATCTTAAGAGTTTACCCTTATAGGATACTCTTCCTTTCCTAACTCCAGAAGGAAATAAGATAATCTCTTATATTTCTCCCTTACTACTACTCTATTTTCTATAACCTATTAGAATCCTCCTAAATAGAGATCCTAGTCTTTTAAATAAGGGTAAAACCCTATACTCCTCTATTATAAAAATATATATATACTTTAGAACCTACCTCCTGAGTAAATATAATAGTACTACTAGTATAAACTATACTTATACTAACCCTCTTTAATTATAATAAAGTAGAAGAGGTCTTTAATATAATTAAACTAATAAAGATCTATATAAATAATATTAACTAGATAAACTACTTAACCTTAGTAGTCTAGATAACTATCTAAGAACTTGCTGATATATATATAGTATATTATATATACTGTTATAAATATACTAGGCTGTATAGTAATAACTTACTAGGTAAGTTTATATATAACTTTAGGGATTAGTTAATAAAAAAGTTTATACTTCTAAATAATAGTATTACTAAGGAGTTAAAATATATTCTATAATATAGTAGTATATATACTAGCCCTATAAATAATATACTTAAAGTAGCTCTTAATAATATATAGGAGCTGGAGGACTTACTAGAATAGCTAAATAATTAATAGTTCCTTATAAATATCTTTAATCTAAACTCCTAGGTATTCTAATTATAGGAGTAATACTAGAAGTCTTAAGGATATATAGTATTAATATTATAAATATCCTAAGAAAGAAATATAATCTGTATAATTAAAGTAGATAAGATAGAAATACCTAAGAGGAATAAGGAGTTAATCTAATAAGTATTTATACCTCCTAGGAATCTAGTTCTAAGATAAGAACCAGGAGGCTATATATATAAGTTATATAATCTATACTATAACCTCCTATTCGAGTAAAGCCTTAGAATAGATATAGTAGCTGTATAAGAACTTATAGTCTTCTAGAAGCTATATAATATAAAAGAGTACTTATTTAGTAGAGAACTATATAATATACTTAATACTAAAGTCAGGATAATACTAAATACTTATAAATCCTATAATATATAGCTAAGTAGATTTAAAACTATTCTCTTCTAAATCCTTAAAGGGAATATATAGGATTTCTAGTTCTAATATATTAAAGAAGAATATATCTTTAGAGAGATATATCTTAAACTAAAATAATACTTTAATAATACTATTAATAAATAATAGTATTATTATAACTAGACTTAAATTAGTATTATTTTAATATAGATAAATAGAGAATATAAGGATCTTATAGTATACTAGATACTATAAAAGGTCTTTACCACCCTAATAAGAGTACAGAAGGTACTTAGAGGTACTTATACAGGGGATAATAATCTATAAGCTATAGTAGTAAGAGTATATAGAGGTTTAAAGGAACTAGAAATAGTACTCTAAAGAGAGTATATAAATACTAAAGCTCTAATATAATATCTTATATTAGTATTAGAAATAAACTTATTAAGATAGTTAGAATAAAGCCTAATAGCTTTAGTAGCCCAGGATATAATAAGAAATATATATCTTATTAACTAGTAATATTAATATATCTAGAAGCTACTAAATAGAATATAATAGTAGCTTTATTATACCTAAAATATATAGAGTAGACTGTTTAATAGAAGCTTTACTAGCTAGGATTAAGAACTATAGAGGAATAGCTAGAGAGAGTACTGCTTTATTTATAATAAGTCTGGTTATTAGTCTATAAACTATCTGTAGAAAAGATCTAAACTATACTACTAATTTATAACTAAGTTCTTTAAAGTAGAAGAGGAAGTAGAAGAAGATAATATACTAGAAAAATTTAAGTAGTAGATTTAAGACTAAGAAGGGGTTAATAACTAGTCTGAAATAGTAAACTATAGAGACCCTAATAACTATAATAACCTAGATAAGGAAGACCAGTATATAAGTAGTAATAAATAATACCTAATATAATATCTGCTTAATAAGATATTCTAGTACTTACTCTCTAGAAAGAAAATTAAGAGAAAGCTATAAAATCTCTTATAATTTATTATTAAGGAAAGATATATAATATAATTCCAGGGGATTATACTGGATATAAGTACTTTATTAATTTTAACTATAGATAAACTATAATTTAAAGTACTTAAATAAATTAATCTATTAATTAAACTAGATACTATAGCTAATATAAAGAGTATTAAGTTTAGAAAGAGACTTATAGAGTTACTTAGTATAATAAAGTTATAGACTCTATTCAGACCTATTATATTTTATATAATAAACTCAGAGACCTCTTTCCTAATATATCTTTAAGATATAGACTATCTAAATATTAAGTTTAGGAATATAACTAATAAAGTAGTTAGAACTATAGATAGTCTTTCTGCTCTAATTATAAGGAAATAGGGCTATATATAGTTCTTTTCTAAATATATACTAATAGCTAATATAGCCTACTTAATAGAACTAGAGCTAAAATAACTCTATTACTACTTTAGTTATCTATTAGTAGAAAGGCTATATAGGCTCTTAGAAAGAGCAGGCTATAAGAATATAGATAGAGAAGTAATAAAAAAGATTAAATACTTCTATTACTAATACTAGACCTATAGTCTAGCTCTAAAATACTTTAAATTCAGACTATAAAATAATCTTAACTTTAATTATAAGATTATAATTAATATTATATATCTGCTAGATTAAGAACTAGTTTTATATATTATCTATATAGTAATTATATTCTAAAATATAATCTTCTTTATAAATATCTTAGTAGATACTATATAGGAAGTATTAAAGAGAATCTAACTAGATATATATCTAGGACTGCTAGACTGTATTATATATAATATAGGAATCTAATTTATAAGTAACTAATTTTATATAAATATAAGGATTATTAGTTCTAAGTATAAGTAAATACTAATTAAGGCCTATTAGTTAATTAGTAAGATTAAGAGATATTATAGACTGCTATAATATATATTTAATATCTTATATAAGGAACTTAAGGAGATAATCTTAAAGGAATTAATATTATAAGTAGCAGTTAAAGTAGTTAATAATATAGTAGGGCCTAATAGCCTTATACTAATATTCCTTATATTTAGAGTATATCTAAGAATTATTATATTCTCTCCTCTGTTATAATTTATAGTTTAAAGAGTATAAGTAGTTAACTTTATAATAAAAGCCTTAAAAGAACTATATACTAAAAAAAGAACTATACTTATACTGGCTATATATAATAGCCCTAATCTAATAGAACTCCTTAAACTCCTACTCCTAAGTGAGATTATAGTATAGAGAGAGAATAAGAGGTAGTTTAGGCTATATAGACTTTTATTAAATAACTCCTATAATATTATAATTAAAATATATAATAGACTAAAGACCTTTTAGTTTATATATATAAAGCTATACTATAGAGATAAATAGACTGAAAATCCAGCCTAAGAGAGTACTAGCTTAATAATATATCTAAAAGACCCCTTACTACTTATAATAAGCGAACTACTATAAAGAAGGGGATAACTAATAGGCTTAAAGAATAAACTAAAAGTATATATATAATATATAGTATAACTAGTTAGACTATATACTAACTATATAATATATAAGGAGTAAGATACCCTTAAGCTAGCTAAGAAACTTTAAAAGGAAGGAGTTATTATAACCCCAGGTACTCTGTTTAAGACCTCTATAATAGCTGAAATTAACTAACTTATTAAAGTAGGTATATTTAAATTTGTATAGTTTAATTATAATATTAAAAGTAGTTAACTGTTTAAAGTATATATTATTAATAAGATAAAAGGATAGAATATATATCTATATAAGAAATCCTATCTAGTTATATAAGGATATAATAATACTAGTAAGGAGATAATTCTTATATAGTTACTAATAATCTAATACTATAGCTAATAGTTTATCCTTATACTAATACTATTACTACTAGCAGTAGGAACTTATATTCTAATAGGTAGAGATATTATATAAGCCTACTTACAGTCTAAGTTAATACTATAATATATAATTTATATAATACTCCTAAAAGACCTTAAGTAAAACTATCTATAAGGAATAGTTATAAAAATTATAAAGCTACTATATAGGATTACTAAGTCTAGTATATATTAGTATACTATATACTATAAGTACTTTATAATATATATAAAGATAGTAATCTCTAGTTTTAATCTATATCTCCTGATTATAGGAAGTAATATACTTAGTTTTAGAATTATTAGAATATAAACTAATAATATACTTAGATTATTTAATAAAATACTTACTATAGAAGAAGAATATTAGTTAAAAGAAACTAAGTTTAAAATAAAAGCTAGAGTTAAGTTTTCTGAGGAAATAGACCTTAAATTTAATAGAGGAAAGATATTCCTCTATAGTATAATAATTAAGTTCCTTTAAAAGAACTAAACTAATATACTTTAGAAAGCTATAAATATAGAGAGTTATAAAGCCTAAAGAGTATATAGTATATAGATTATAAGTATTATATAATCAGAAGCTTTATATAATTTATCTATAGTAGTATAATTATAATAGAACCTATTAAAAGATAATATTAAGAAGTTAAATAAAAGGCTTATATAGTAAATTAAGAACTATAACTATAGATTAAAATTTATACTACTTAACCTATATAATCTAAAGCTATATATCTTTATAGATAGATCTCTTACTAATAATAAAGATATAAGCTTCTAAATTAGCTTTATAATTATATTTAGAATAGAGATAAGGATTAAGGGCTAGGAGTCTATATTCTAACTAACTAGGAATATTATATACTAGTTATTAATAAAGTATAAATATATTATAAGAAACAGCTTTATATTAGAAGTCTATAGTATAGTAGCTGGATTTAATATAGATATTATAATTATAAGTATTCTTTAAATAATTACTTTAAAAATAATACTGCTAGAAATACTACTAGTAATTTATATAGATTCTCTCTTACTATATAAATACCTTATTAAGTTTAGTATAACTATAGAGAAAAAACTAATAATTAATATAATAGCCTTATAGTAATTATATAAATACTATAAAATTACTAAAATAAGATAGATTAATAGAGAGAATAATCTAGTAGATACTTTAATAAAAGGGAAGCCTAATTTAGTACTTTTAAAACTTATAAAAATAAATAAGTTAAGAATTTAAATTAAGGGAGATATTAAGAGACTGCTTAAACTAGGTATAGCCTAGTAAATATAGATAGACTGAATCTATATAATAAGCTATTTTAAACTAAGAATTTAAATATATTATAAGTAATTAGAATATATAGGGGGGGGGCCTCCTATAAGAGGCTATTCTATTCCCCTATCTATCTAAGCTATCTACTAATAATTAAATCTATCTATTTATCTGAACTAGCTAAGCTATCTAATTTTTTTATTTTTTTTATTTATTTTATCCTCCTCTTTTACTCAGGTTCAGGGTATATAGGAAAATAGTATTCAGGGGGTTAGAATTAGATATTAGAGGAACTACCCTTGGATTTATTATTATTATTAGATCTATTAGTACTTCTATAGATAGTACTATTATTATTATTAGGCCTTATAAACTAATAATAAATAGTATAGTATTTTAAAAGAGGTTTAACCTCCTTAGAGATAGTATTCTTAAAAATATAGCTAGAATTAGATTCTAATCTATATTACTAATAGATAGTTAAACTATTAAAAGTACTATCTATAGTAAGATTATAAACTATCTTCTAGGTAGTACTAGTATATATAATCAGAAAGTATACCTTAGTATACTTATAGGAAGGTTTCTTAGTAGGTTTACTAAGCTTAGTAAGAGCTTTATAAGTAGTAACTAAGTTATATATAAAAGGTATTAGAACTTTAGATATAGTAATATAAATATTACTACCCTTATTATAATATATATACTATATTCTATTACTATTATAGTTAAAGTAATAATTATTACTCTTCCCTAAGGTAAGTAACTTAATATATACTATATATTTATTAGAATACTTACTACTAATAAATATATTAGCTAAAGAAGTAAGAAAAAGAAAAACTACTAATATTTATACCTAGTTAGAGTACTTCTTAACTATATAATATTTCTATCTCTTAAACTTCCTAAGCTCCTTCTATATCCTTCTAACTTTAGCTTACTACTAAGCTAGTATACTTAATATTCTTTAGATTACTATATAAGCCTATTAGTAAGAGTTTCTAAAACTAAGTATCTAAGTATATATAATTAATAGCTGTTTCCCTAGCTATACTATAGCAGGGTAGTATTATAAGCTCAGGGGAGGGGCTCTAAGAAGTAGATAAAAGGGGGAGGAGGAAGGTATTATATCTCTATATTTAGTTAGCTCTAAAATATATAAGAAGGGAGTAACTACTTATAGAGAAGAAAATAGTAAGTTAAAAGTTTAACTATATACTACTAAGGTTAGCTATAAAACTATATCCTAGAGTATATATACCTCTATATATAAAAAGAGGATTAGGATATAATTATTCTATAAAATAGTTAGTTATAAAACTCTAATCTAAAGTAGTAAGGATTATTATAGAGGGTATATATATAATACTAGAGCAGCTATATAGAAAAGGAAAAGAGAAATATTATAGTAGTATAGAATAGGGTTTAATATAAGTAGGATATATATCTATAATTACTTATTACTAGGGGTAACTATAGTAATAAGTAAGGAAACCTAATAATAAAATATATATATATCCAGACTAATATATATAGTATATCTTTTTAATAAAAATATAAGGAATTAGAATTATATATATTTATTTCTTATATTTATAGAGGTTATAAAGGGTCTATAATTATAAGGGCTATTTATATAGAATAAGAAAATAAAAGACTGCCTATATTAGTATACTAAATACTACTAACTAGTAGTTACTAGCTGGAAGCCAGAAGCAGAGTAGTTTACTTAGTCAGGACTGCTCTGGAACTATATTTATAACTGGTTTACTTCTGTAGCTAGGATAGTAACTTAATTAATTACTTTTAACCTATCTACTCTATAGCGTACGCTTTAGAAAAGCCTTCTAACAATATAGCTATATACTAAGTACTAGTAGAAATTTCTAACTAATAATACTATAATTATAAAACTAGGTAGATCTATAATTATAATATTAGTATTAGTTAAAGGGAGGGTTTATAATTAAGCCAGATAGTTAAAATTACTAATTATAATTAAAGATATATATATTTAGTATTTAATTAAAACCTTCTATAATTAATTAATTAAATAAGATTATCCAGATTATTATATAAGCTAAACCAGCTGTAGAATAATAAGTTAGAGATTATAATTTTAAAAATAAAGAATAAGTCTAGAGTAAAGTTTATCTCTTATTTAAATAAGATATCTAACTGGACTTAAATATCTAGCAGTAAGATATACCTACTGACTAAAGAAACCTATATATACTCTTAATACTAACTTCTTACTAGAAGTATTTGCTATAGTTTAGCTAAGATACTAAAGATTTATTCTCTTCTATTTAGACTAATAAAAGACTATAAGATTAAGTTCTAATAAGAGATCCTTTAATTCTATTTACAATATATATTCATCTATTACCTAAAGTAATATATACTTAGATTACTATATTATCTGAAAAAACTTATAATCTGAGCAACCTGGTTTTAATCCCTGCTTGCAGATTATGTAACCACGAATAGCTCATGAGTATAGCTTCTTCGCGGGGAGCTCAATCAGCTCCCTGTATAGGCAGCGAACTGGAGTCTTAGATCATTGGAACTTATTCTCAGCTCCCCCATAATTTTCCTAGTTTTGTTTTTAGTAGTAATACAGGCAAAAAGATATAGCACTGGCCTAAGAACGATATAGTTAGCCTCTTATATCCGATGATTTTGAGAAAGCCGCTTACGCGCGTTGACTGGGGGAAAAAAGTTCTGATCTACTTCAAGGGAATGCCAGTGTCAGCTCTTTCCGAATAGCTGACACTTCAGGCGCGTTTGACTGTTCAATATTTGACAAGATGAATGACACATTTCCTAATAGTGCCAGTTGCTATTCTGTGAGCCGAGGGACAGTGATAGAATTGAGCTCGTTGAAAATTCTTTTTTTGGCGGCTCTTGTACTCCTGGTCCTATGAGATGTAACCTACTCCTCATTCTTTTGTGCAATGCCTGAGACCTGCCGCGATGCAGGTCTCTGGTTTGCCACAAAGGTTAGCTTCCTTGCACTTATAGGAAGTATTCCTCTTTATTCCCTTATTATAGACGCCGAACTGTGGCCCGATGAAATCATACCACGACAGATTATCTTCTTCCAGCTCATCACACCTATGCCATAGTGCTCATTGAAAAAGAATGTCAGCAGTAGAGCCACTGAGCCAAAACATGTCGCTGACATCAAAGTTCATGTCACCAAGGTCGATTGGAATTGGAGCTTCAGGATTTCCCCAGTTTTCCAGGTTTCCTGCTGCGGCTTGATGCGAATGCTGTCCTCCACAGATGGAAACCCCTTTGGGTCTCTGGCTTGCTTTCATTGATTCGCCATGGATCTTCGACGAAAGAATCTCTAGTGCTGCCACACAACGCTCTGCGGATTCACCTACCTGGGCATAGGCCTTGAGTAGTTCAATGGCCTTGTCCCATTCTGAGCCTAGCGACCGGTGCTCTGGGGTTGCTGAAGGCATACTTGGGTCGGGGGGCTTGAGAATCTCTGCAAGCAATACCGTTGCCGCAGTATAAATAACTATCCAGTGGTATCAGTAGTGTTTCAAGTTCAATCAAAGCTCATTTCAATTTACATAAGACGGAAAACCACCATGCGGGGACAGGCCCAGTGACTGTTTGGAGGTCCAAGTTGTCGTAGATTATGTTGATAAGCTCATGTGCAGATCCGAAGCACAGGGTACAGCATTGATTAACCATGTTCTGCGACAGACTTCGATCTATCGAGGAGTATCCTCCGGAGTTCTGGGAGTGGGTTTGCTTCAAGCATGCCTCAGCCACGACTGGTCGCAGAATTAGGATCCGAGAATGGAGATAGCTTCGGTAGTGCATATTAGTTTGAGAAAAATGTCAATCGGTTTGATACCGAACATACCGCGACCGAAGTACAATCCTCTGTCTTTGAAGAATGAAGCTCTGGTACGTTTTCCCCTCCTCTGGTGTGTAGCACAACTGGTCGGGTATTGTCCAAGCCCACCGAGTCAACGTGCTGTCAAATTCGAGAACTGATGCCAGGGGCTGTTGGTCTTGCACTCGAATTTCCAGTGGCCTTATATACAACTCAAGAAGTGAGTTGTTCGTGATTCTATACAGTTCGAGAGACTTGACGAAGAATGCCACCTCTGTTGGCTTTCCATCTGGTCGAACGGCCGAGGATTCGTTCACCATATCTAGGTAGTCGTCGTCAATCATGAGGGGCAGCGGGACAGCGTCAGAAAGCCAATTTGCAATCATACTGGGCCGCCCAAAAGTCATAGATAGCACCCTGTCTGGTTAGTTTACTCTTGGAGCATCGTCTAATTCGACTGCTAAATAAGCGCAGAGACTTGGGACTTACCGATCCATGAATACGCATCCGTGCCAAACTCTTCGTGCTATCTTCACCTTTCGGGCACCATCATTATCTTTGGAGGATGAGGATAGATGCAACCCTAAACTCTGTGCCATGCGGACAGCAGAACCAATTGTCATCCAACATTGGTGGGATTCACAAGTGCTCTGGAGAAATAGCCCCATCATCAAGAGGCATTGAACTCTCTCCAGCGATGCTTCGAAATGAAGGTAAGGGTTAAAAAGTGTCTGAGCCCTATCCCAGAACTTCTGGCCTATGTCTTTCCTCTGTCGTGGGTGTATGTTGCGGGAGAATTGGCTTCCTAAAGCAAATGCTACATTCAGCATACAGTGAAAGTCGTGTTCTGAAAGAGAGCCGGGATTCCCCAACCAAACCGAATTATACGCCTCCCGAAATATAGTCCAGTCGTGTACAGGAAGAATGACCCATACAAGGTCGTAATAGTCTCGAAGCAGGGAATCCGCAAGATTTCGTTGCGGTAACACATATTCAAATATGTTTGCGAAAGGCTCATCACTCTGGGATGCTTTTTGTCTCTTGTATGGTGGATAGCCGTCCGTTTCTGTTATCCCCGCCTGGGAGTGGCCAAGTCGAGTGTCGATTATGGAATTAATCTGTCTCATAAACGAAACCGCGCTGCTGCCGCCGAAGAACTCAATATTCGATGATGGGTCTCCAGATATTCCGGTCATGGCATCCGCATCTTTCTTGCTTCTAGGTGGTCTGCTCGCGGGGGTATTTACAAGATGCACTGATGCGGGCGCATTGGTTGAACTGGGGGTTTCACTCGCGTTCGTACGGGCGATGGGTTCCTCAACCATGGGGCCGAGCGATGGATCCTCAACCATGGGGCGAAGCGATGGATATGCTGTTGCTCCCATGCGTATCTCAGCCCCAAGATGTGAAGCGCGCGGTGAGATGGCTGGATACTGCGGCGTATGAGGAGGTATTTCTCCGGCTGCTGGATCAGTCGCGGATCTTGATATTGACTTGGACTTTCTTCGGTCTTTATCTCGGCTGTAAGTACAGGCTGGCTCCCCTCTCATCGAACATGGGCCACACACTAGAAGCATTCACAAAATTAGTGTTTGGGAAGAACTGGGGAGGAACGGGTTTTGAGAATACTCGGGTTGTTTGCGTCGCATTTCACCTTTCGGCGACGACAGTTGTCACAAGCTGCCGAAACTTTGGGCCTCGTAGACATTGTGCATACTGTGATTCGAATGATTGATGCCCCATTGATCACTCATACAACGTCGTTTGATTGTGGACTGAAAGAGTTATGGTTGGACTCCTCGCGCGCTGATAGTGTTGGGGAACGTGCAGATATTAATGTGAATTCGGGGTCTGGAACAAGGGGAAATGTGGGGTGAATATGTGCTACTAATTATAAGTGGGTTCGCCTATCGCCCGGAACGGAGATGGCGTTGGGACACTGAGTAATTAAAAGATTACGGCATCCTGTGCTTGCAAGATTCGTGCTTAACATGCCCTTGGGGATTTCCGCGAACTTGGACAGAACTCTGATTTCATTGAACACAGATTCTTTGGCGGCTTTTCTATACAGTGTACGTAAGAGAAAGAGAATAAAGTTCAACAGCAATGGAAGCTGCCAGAGCCCGACAACTCAATACAATGATTTCTATACAGTGTACAACCCATGCGAAATTTCAGTTTAGGTCTTTCTATGCAGTGTACAATCCATGTTAAATTTCAGTTAGGCTTTGATACCGTAGCCGCCTGCCTTTTACTCGACTTTCAACGGCGCTATTGGGCGCGTCTGGCGAAGCCAGTACTCAAATGTTGCGTTCACAATCCGAGGCCTCATCAAGTATCCACCTGCTTCTCTTGCAAGATCACCGTCAACAGGCTTGAGAGGACCGTAAGGTGCAGCTCGGACTTGGATACGTGCCGCTCTTTCTAGTGTAACGCAGAGATAGGTTGCCTCCTGAATAGTTGACCCCGCGGTGAGCATTCCGTGATGCGCCAGCACTATAGACCGCTTGTTCCCAAGCGCGCTTGTGATGATGACTCCCTCCTGATCTGCAATCGGGACTCCAGGCCAATCCGCCAAAAAGGCACAGTCATCATATAGAGGTGTCATGTCCATCTGAGCCACTACCAGTGGCTGTCGAGCGGCCACAAGGGACTGCACCCACGGGGAGTGAGTATGAATGATGCTTCGGACATCCGACCGGGCGGCATATACCCATAAATGAAAACGAGTAGCTGGATTGGCCATTCCAGTCCCCGTAACAGTATTAAGATCTCCGTCTACCTCAATAAAGTCTTCAGGCTGGGCCTCCTCCCACCCCAAGCCAAAGCGTAAGGTCCAGTAGAAGCCCTCACCACGCTGAGAGCGTGCACTGATTTGACCGGCAAGTCCAGCATCCTCTTGCTTGGCCGCAATCAGTCTACATGCGCAGGCTAGAGTTTCCTGCAGTGTTCGCTCAGGAGTCCTAAGGTGCTGGTCCATCTCCTGTGCAGAGCGCTGATCGAAATATTTCTTGGATCGAAGGGGCTCCCCATTGAGCTTGGGAGCAGGCGAGGGAGCAAGCGAGGGAGCCGCAAGCTCGGGGGTGACTGGAATGACCGTGGACATTTTGCAAGTACGTTACTGAAAAAGTTGTAGATCGCTCGAGATTCTTGCACGCCTGTAGTAAGTAAGAGGTAAGCTAGACCCCAGACTTGCGTTTTATATACCGGTATGTGTCGGAGCGCACACGGCATGGCTTATCGCCGTCAGACGGACCATCGTCAGTTCATAGACCTAGTTGAGGCATCCAACATGTACTTAATCGTTCCGCGGAACTCCATCCAGTCATGTCGGAAAACCATATCATTGGCTGTGGCACTCAACTCGACATGTGGGCCGGGGATACGGTGGGATCGAGGAGGCTCAGCAACACCCTAGTTCCAAGAGTATGCAAGGACATCAGTTTTTCAGGCCATACTGAAATTGATAATAATTTAGAACGTTTCACAGGATTGCGTTTTGAAGGAGCTCGCCCTAGGTATGTATGAACCGAACTGGAATGGAACCGAATTCGTCGAGCGCAGGGAACAGAGAAGAGCCGGGCAATTACAGTTCCGGAAAATAACCATTGCAGAATCTAGACAAGATAATGCACACGAGTTCAAATTTTATGAGCGCTGTCTTGAACAGCAATACGGCCAACACGTGTGAACTTTAGTCATTTGAAGTCACTTGCTATTTTAACATATGCATATTCTATACGCAGCGTACCGAGGGTCGCCCTTCTTGATCCTTTTCAGGGCATAGGTATTCTACTTGCAGATGTGTTTTATGCTAATCCTATTACACCCAATCGGTGTGTTGGACCGCACAGACGCGTCATAGGGAGATCTGAACTAATTTGAGACTTCCCAGGTCTGTCAGGATACAACCGTATCTCACCCTACATTGAGTGTAGCTCTACCAGAGAATGTTAAGCTTGCGCAGGCCCTTCTTCGGCTTCAGAGGAGGAGAAGGGTCGGCAAGTGCCAGGTCCAAGAAAGGTCGGATAGGAACCTCATCAAGCGGAATGATTTTCGTTTTCTTGATGAACTTGAAACCGAAATAGAGAATAAGGACAAAGGGAATGTTGAAGTAGGAAGCGACAAATATCTTCGTATCCCAACGACCTTTGAGAAAGGTCTGCCATCCGGATGTCAGGAGAAGAAGGATGAAGAGAGTAAGGCATAACCAAGAATAGTATGGCTGGAAGGGCGACTTGTACGGAAGCTCATTTCGGTCAATGTTTTGCTTCTTGCAGGCATAGTAGAAACGCAGATATGTTGAGAGAATAACACTCCAGTTGACCAAGATAGCAATTGAGAGGAGGTCTTGAAGCCAACTAAACACGGTTGATGCACTGGAAGATGTTGTCATGTATCCAAGGGCCATGAAGAGTGTAAAGAGAATGACGGATACATATGGAATTCCGAACCGATTCATAGCAGTAAAGATATTGGGAGCGTGACCGTTTTTTGCTAGACCATACAAGTAGCGGACGTAGCTCATCATGCCATAATTCCCACAGGACCAGGCCGAGGTGATGACAATTGCATTGATGACGTCAGGAATCACCTTGATGCCTGCCAGGTTTGCGGCTATCACGAATGGAGAGGCCGCAGCTCCTTTAGAGCGAAGAAGCCGTTCATCTGTTGAAGGAACAACTAGGCCAACCAAAAAGATGGTCAAGCTGTAAAATATGGCCACCCGCCAAAAGACTCTCTTCGCGGCTTGAGGAATGACGCGACGAGCATTTTTAACCTCAGCAGCTGCCAGCGAGATATTTTCAATACCAGAAAAAGCATAGAGGGCATTATTGAAAGTTGTCCAAAATCCAAGAAATTGCCCAAGGGAGCCCGGGATGCCAAGGTATTGAACAAAGGGGCCGGGATCTGGTAGAAATAGAGATATTAGACAGGCTAAACTCACAATATGCAACCGTTGCTGTCTTCACTAACCTTGCCAATATCCGAAACCGATTACGTCGCCTTTTGGGCCTCCTCCGGCAACCACGACAATTGCCAACACATTCACGATGACGATGAGAGCAATCTTGAGGAGCGCGAAGCCAAACTCAAGCTCGCCCAGAACTCGGACAAACAAGAAGTTGCTTAGTGCCATCAAAGCACCAAATACGGTGATCCACTAGTAGCATTCGGTTAAAAAGAGAAGGGGGTTCTGAGTGAAGCTAGGATGAACAAAGACTTACAATAGCACTGTTCAGGTCAGTCCAAAACTGCATCAAAACAGAAGCAGCCACAATTTCGGTGGGTATAAAAATCAACCCTTTATACACCAGGTTCCAACCATTGGCGAAGGACAGCGCAGGATCGACAAATATTTCTGCATACCGTACAATCCCTCCACTGAGCGGGATGAGAGCACCCATCTCAGCCACGGCGAGCACCACGCAGGCTGCCATGGCCCCGACAAAGGTATATCCCATCAGCGCACCAAGAGGACCAGCTTGTGCAACAGCACGACCAGAGGCAAGAAATAGCCCGGTGCCGATAGCTCCTGCCAAGGCCATCATTTGAAGATGACGAGAGTTCAAGCCCTGCTTCATCTCATGGTGCTCGGAAAAATCAGCGGGGACAAGGTGTCCTGCAACAGTTGCTGTTGCAACCTCAGTGGAATTGGGACGGACATTCTCAACCGATGCCTCCTTTGCGACCTCCATATCCATTGGAGATTCTTTATCGCTGGATGTCATTGGGAAGTAGGTATAAGTTCGATCAGAAAAGTCATAAAAACTGCACTTGTTGAGTCAGGTGTTTAGAGGGTATAGATCAAGGGAGAAAAATGAAAAAGATATTGGCCGTCCCTCCACTTATCATTGAATATATGACTTTCGAGAAAGCCTATTTACCCTTTACCCCGGGTTAGATCAAGATAGTAAAAAAGAAAAACCCGGGGAAGAGAATCCATGTTGGGTCTGCATTGGCCAGAACCTCGTTTCCCCAGGCCAAGCAGGTGTACGTACCCTCAGGTCTCTCCAAGCTCTAGGAGAGAAATTGAAATTATAGCGGGAGCCAATCATGTAAAACCTGGTTCCGCGGAAGTGGTGGGTCCGCCGGATTTTGATATGATTTGTTCTTTCTACAAGGCGCGGACAACAAGCTTCACTCCACCCCTAATGGCATGTTGATGTCTCATCCCCGCGGGGAATCCCATTGAATGAAGCGAAGTATGGGCGGTGGCATCTCCCTGCCTGCTCCGGCCTCGGGCTGGAAGATGTTCTTAGTAAACTTTCCTGTAGTCATCCTACCACGCACGTAATTATTCAATCACCTTAGGCCGGCAATGCTAACGTTACATATCTTGATGAGATTCCCCTCTTGTCAAAATTAACTACCTTGGTATAAAGTTGTGTACTCACAAGATATCAATCAAGTATATCAGCAGTTTACAGCGTCTGATTAGAACATGACAGTCGAGAATTCCAGCATCATGGCAGCCAACTCCGACAATGCTAATGCATCGAACTTTGTTCTGACGGCCGATGCCTTGAACCAAGCCCTTCCTCTCATGGGACCGTCCACAAGAGCTGTGCATGCGGATGATTTCTACAGCCCTCACCGCGCCATTGCACCAGGCATGCATGTGGCAGTGAATTATCGATATGCCAGAAACCCCGATGATCTAGTGCCAATGAAGAATGATGACGTGAGTGGAATGGCCTTTTCAGCATTTCCATAGTTATCACCTTTCTGACCATCTTTCCCATAGCCGAATGCCCCATATGACTCTCATATCTATTCTCGCTATACTGCTCCGAACTCAAGCCGATTTGAGACCGCGCTGCGCAACCTCTTTGGCGGCGACGTTCTCACTTATTCGAGCGGTTTGGCTGCTTTTCATGCCATCATGATTCTTCTCAACCCAAAGCGAGTATTTCTTGGTGATGGGTATCATGGAGTCCATCGCAGCATTGCTCTCCAGAACCGAGTCACAGGTATGGAGAAATTCACTCTCGATGAACTTGACAAGCTCCAAGCTGGCGATTTATTGCATATCGAGACCCCTGTGAATCCATTTGGCGAGGCGCGCAATATTGCCTATTACGTGGCCAAAGCCAAGGCAGTCGGGGCATATGTCTCAGTTGATGCTACTTTTGCCCCGCCGCCGTTGATGGACCCTCTACAGTTCGGCGTCGACATTGTGATGCACAGCGGCACCAAGTACGTCGGTGGCCACTCGGATATGCTGTGCGGGATCCTCGTCATACCCTCCAGCCGTTCCAGCTGGACCGAGACCCTGATACAGGATCGTAGGGTCATGGGCTGCGTAATGGGAAGCTTCGAGGGCTGGCTTGGCATTCGATCTGTCCGAACGTTCCATCTACGTGTGACTAGGCAATCCCAAACGGCCCTGGCTCTTGTGCAATGGCTACACAGTGAATCAAAAAAAGCCAACTCTGTTGTTGGGAAGATGGTTGAGTACGTCCAGCACGCCTCGCTACAGGAGGCTGATCTGAAGGCCGGCTGGCTTCAAAGGCAAATGCCAGGTGGTTTTGGTCCCGTTTTTGGTCTTTGTATGAAAGAAGAGAAGCATGCTAGAGTTCTGCCTAGCAGGCTCTATGTGTTTCAGCATGCTACAAGTCTCGGCGGGGTGGAAAGCTTGATGGAGTGGCGAGCGATGAGCGATCTGGGACGAGACCCCAGGCTGCTCCGGGTCAGCTGTGGGGTAGAGGACGTGGAGGACCTGAAGTCAGACATCATGCAGGCCTTTGAGGCTCTATTACGGGTAGGATCCTGTTGATGAGGCAGTCCAGAAGCCATGCAAAAGAAAGCTGCAATCCACTTTATGAATCTGGGAATGTGTAGCAGATATTATGATGTAGAAACATGATATCTCTGTAAATAAAAGCTCGGAAATCCTCCAACAGATTCGAATATACATCACTATATAGTGGGCTGCCCCAAGTCTAGCTATTGGGAGCTCGGAGATCGAATATGGCATATAGGCCCGGGAATCCACAAGTTGTCGCTCCGCATTGGATTCTGCGTTCCATATGGGTATTGCCTATTCAACCACGCTCAGAACTTCACTGAAAAGGTCAAATCTAGACCAGAGGATAATGGACCATTGATAGAGACCGGACGGTCAAAAACAGAGTAAGATTTCTTTATCCCTCTATACTCCCATAATAGCCTGGGAGAACTAGTTGAGCTGGTACCGTGTGCGCCTATGTCTCGGCCTTGGCCTTGTTTTTCAGATCTCGGCGTTCTTCCACTAGGTCAGCAACCTTTCCACCCATCTCAGTACCCAAGTTACGAAAGCCTTTGATGATGCCCTCGGTGTCTCCAGTATTCATCTCCTGGCTCATTTTGAACTTTCCACCCATGTGTTCAATCTTGATGTCAATACCGATGATAGCCTTTTTCAATAATTCGATGAATTTTTCAGGCGCGTCCGAAACCTCCCATGGCCCAGGATTATCGCCCTTTCCATTGTATCCCATGCGCTCAACTTCGTTGTGGTAAGTGAGAGCACGCATCTGTGAGTCGAGGAATGCGCTCGTCTCTGCCGCTTTGGAATCAACATATACAGTAGCCTTGCCATAGATCTGGACGGCAGCATAATTCCACGTCGGCACAACTTTTCCTGTGCTAGGTTTCGTCTCCGTGTAGAACTTGGGAGTCGAGTATGATTGGATGGGCGAGTTAAAAATAACTAGGACGTCATTCTCAAGTATCTTGACAGCGTCCTCGGTGTGCCGATCATTGACTTCCTCGATGATAGCCTTGCTCTGAGGATTGGCCCTGGCAAGATGACCCTTTAGTCGCCCAAGCTCTGTTTGGCTCTCTTCGTCTTCCACCTCTAAAACGAAAGGAATATGGCTTGTTTGGAGGAAGGGAAAATGGGGAGACTTGATAGCAGTTGTTATCATTCCAAGAGGATTTTCCCGAACGAGCTGGCGCAGGACGCGAAGATCCTTCTCGGCATGCACATCGCGGAGATACATTGCGCCAAAGAGAGCTGGATAAATTGGAAGAGTTGGTTAAAAGTGTTCGTTAATGACCCTGAGCTTGATACGCTGGGCTATTGCTAAATGGAATTTGAGTATTATGAGTCAAGTTTATGCAAGGAAAGTGCGGATAAGAGAGATTATAAGCCAAAAAAAAAAAAGGGTCCTTACGGATCAGTATGCAGAGACGTGTGTTTGAGCTAATGGTCATACATTCTTAATTAGACGTCAACGATTGGATAGATTCGTATTCCTACCGGTTCTTCCGTGGGTCCCCAGTCCATCACATGGGTCAAGGTCGTCTTGTTGTTTACTTTCCAAGTTGGGATGTGGATATTTACTGGGCAGCTGACTCACCGATCACGGATCTGCTTGATTGGTGATGGCAGCATGCGTGAGTTCGGTTCCGGCCTTTAAACCATTCGTGGGTTTACATACCACATTACTGTTGATAGCACAAAGCTCGCTCCGTCCCATGTTGAGCATAGGGGAGACATTCTTATATATACAGTTATGTACTTGACGGACTAAATAGCTTGGTATCATCCGTCAACTCCTAAACATTTACGCCGCCTTGTAATCCTAAACAAGACTCCATTAAGCAAAGGGCCTCTAACGGTTTTGCTTCCTCTTCTTGGGCCATGTTCGAATCTAATCCGCCAAAATCAGGCTGACTACTATTAGAATAGCTATCGTGAGGATCGTAAGGTTAGGCCCGGCCAGCTACCAAATCCAGCAAGTCTTGGTCAGGAGCTATACTCCAAGTGGCCTTTTCAGTACTGTTAGAATACTCATTCTGATTTCGCCCGCGTTCCGTAATACCCTGTTTGTTTGTTTTCAGCTCCCCAGCTAGAGGCACTGTGTCTCCAGAAATATAAGAGAAGGAGTTAGAGATTCTCTCTACAGTCTCCTAGAGTCTTTCAAGCTAAGTTAAAACTCGAGTAATATGAGATCCTAGAAATGGTTCTCCTCCCGCAATGCAACAAGTTGCTGGCTGCTTGGCCTTTCCGATACATCTGTGCGAGTCTGCAGCTCTCTTGGGTTTCCCCTTGTGTGCGACGAAACACTCTCTGCGATCGGCGATTGCGGATTTTCCTACAGGGAGCCAGTACGACTGACTTTAAGTTATGAAATTTACCTTATGCTAACTCGCCTCTTCTCGATCCTCTCAAGTTCAGCTTTTGTCTGATTTTGTTCCATCATCATAGACATGAAGCGTGGGGAGGAGAGTTTGTGCGGCTTATTGAAGTGACAAAGCGATCCATGACTGTACTGCCAGAGCTATATCACCTTTGAGATTATTCCCAGCGAACCTCCCTAGCTGAGTCATAAAAAGGCCTGCTTCTATCTATCATCCGATCACGGATTGGGCCTAGATTCTTCCCCTGGGCATTTAGACTAGATTCCACCGACAATGTAGCGTAGGATAGGACGAATAGGCGGCCTTCCGCGGAAGAGATTTTTCACATTGCATCAATGATCGGTGCAAGACGTAAATTTATCGTGTCATTCACGCCTTGAAGGTAAGTTATTCCAAAAATAGTTAACTCGAGCGAGATGCATGATAGTGGGTACGCTTGGATGTTGCGCCTGCGGGGAACGTTTTCACACTATGGGAATTTATCGTTGGAATGATTTTCGCGCTAGAATTGGATCGAGGTACACTCGTCAGCGTCAAATGGATACTTGGCAAAGGCGACGAGACCTGTTGACCAGCTGGGCCGCGTTCAAAGGTTAGTAGTGTTGCTTGAGTCGCGACGAGGAGGTCTGTTCCACTGGACGGCCGATGCCGTAGAAACGTCTACTTACGAAATGAATCGGGCGATGAACGTACTAACTGAAGTCATCTTTTCATCCCAAGGATAATGAGACCATACAATAAGCCTGTGCCGCCATCCTTGCGCGTCTTATATTTCTTCAGATTACGTAAGTATTAAGACATTATCAAGACGAACTGCTGAATTTCGCAAAGCCCAGTTCCTACTTCACAGGGGACGCATGATTTACATGCTTTAAGAGCTGCCAATGCAAAAAAGCTTGGCAGTAAGAATCTGCTTCTATTCCCTTGATCTTCTCTACCTCGGCCCTGATGAACACGATCATCAGCTGCAGCCGTGTGCTGCCTCAAGCAGGTAAGTCTGATCCTATCCGCCCCAATCCAGGTGAATGCAATCAACAGCCGCAACTACAGGCAGGTAAGCTAGACCCTTCCTTGATCTTGCTGACCGCGATCCAGGTGAATACAATCAATAGCTGCAGCCTTAAGCGACCTTGAGCAGGTAGGTCTGATCCTATCCGCTAGAATCCGGGTGAATATAATCAATAACTACAGCCTCAGGCTGCCTTGAGTAAGTAAGTCAGATCCTATTTACCATAATCCAGATAAATATAATTAATAATATAGCTATAAGCTGGTAAGTCAGACCTCTTAGTAGTAGCTCTATAAACTACTTGAATCTATTATAAATAGAACTAGTATTAAGTTAAAAGTTTTTTTTTTTTTTTTTTTTAAAAAAAAATATATTTATCTTAAAATTAAGCTATTAGTTTAGTACTACTTAGAAGAAATATAATTTTATAATCTATATACTATATACTATATTAAGTTATATATGCTATATAGTATATATAAAGTAGTATTTTAAAAAGGTGCTCGATGGTAAGTCAGCTACCTATACAGCGATAGATTACTTGTCCTAACAGCAGGCAGCTAGATCATGCCTGTAGCGATCGCTCTTCTTAACGGCAGACAGCTCAGTCAGCTTCACATCAATGTCTCGTCGGGTTCGAGGACAGCTAGGTCAGGTCTGCAGCGATCGCTCGTCTTAACAATAGACACGCTGGTCATGCCTGTAGTGACCTCTCGTCTTAGACGGAAGACAAACAGGTCAGCAATACAGCGATCACTCGTCTTGACAGCAGACAGGCTGGTCAACAACACAGCTGTTGTTTGTCACAGTACCAGACAATTGAGGATCAGGGCATTGGCTGGTATCGGCACCAAGCCAGGCTCAGCCATAAATAGGTGGTTGACTAGCAGGGTGTGGTGGTACCAGTGCCGATATCATAATCCCATCTCTAGCATACCCGCATCTACTGCGATCTCTTGCCCTTCTCGACCCCGTTATCCAAGTCCCTAATGGTGGCATTGCCCCAGCTATATCATCTACCCCGCGCAGGGACATCTAGCAGTCAAAAAGATGCAGCTGCCTTAAAATCAAAAAGCAACAAGTTCTTTCAGTCATAGGATCCTTGAGTTTCAGATCCCTGGATGGAACATGATCTTAGCCAAGTTCCAACAGATCTCTACCCAGCGGACACCGCACAAGATAACCGTGGCATTGACAGCATTCAAACGCCAATTATTTACCTTCGATCGGCCCACATATCGAAATATTGCAGGAGAACACTATCCTGACAAGGACCCAATTGTGGACGAAGAGTATCCATGGTACCCAATCTATCGCCCAGAGCCTCTGCATGTCTTCCAGCGCCTGCCGGAGATAAGACCCAGTGTGCTCTACATCTTCGGGGAGAGCTCAAAGCTATCACCGGTGCAAGAACGAGAAAACAAGATGGCCCGTACGGGAACAGGAGTCGGAGGGTGCCACAGTTGGGAGGGTGAAAGAAGTCGTTTTAGACTGTGGCCATCTCGTTCCCATGGGAAAGGTTGGCGAGTGTACAGCTGCAATTACTCATTTCTTAGGCATTGAACTGGATCGATGGAAACAGGAGAGATAAGAGTTTCAAACGTATTGGAAGGGAAAAAGCCGACAGAAGAAAACCACGATTGACGGAAAATAGGTTCGAAGGTAGATCCAAGCATAAACTCGCCCGCTCAGACGAAGCTTTGATAAAACCCGCACTTCATCACGGCCTAGAGACGGAACTGCATGTATTACTTCCGGGACGAACGGTATAAGCTATGCTTTCTTCACTCTTTTGGCCACCAATTTCAGTTCGTGATAAAATACTAAATTTGACGCAAAATCTTAATAAGATCACCCAAAACTCCCATGGCCGTAACATCTCCGCCAGCCCCAGCTCCACGGATAGTGAGAGGAAGGGGGCCATATCTCTCGGTATAGAAGCTAATAATGTTGTCACTACCTTCCAGTCCAGCAATGGGGTGAGACTTTTCGAACCACTCCATGCCTACTTTGGCCTTTTGGGCCACCAAGTCAAGGCTTCCCACAAACCTGACAACCTTATTGGCCTTAGAAGCTTCTTTTCTTTCCTTGTCCATCCGATCATCAAACTCGGGCAGCCTGTCAAGGAATCCTGTACATGCGGAGAGCTCCTGAGGGACCAGACTCTGTACTGGAAACGCGGTTGGCGACTCGATAGACATACCAGCTAGTCTCCCAAGAATGGTAAGCTTTCTTGCAACATCGAGGCCGTTGAGATCATCTCTGGGGTCCGGCTCAGTATATCCAAGCTGTTTAGCCCTCATAACACTGGCCGACCAGGAGCCACCCTCTCCGTTAATAGGTGAGAACGAGTTGAAAAGAAACGACATTGTCCCACTGAAGACACCTTCGATTCGGGTGACCCTATCACCAGTCTCCACAAGGTCATTAAGAGTTGAGATAATCGGCATACCAGCACCAACAGACGACTCATGATATACGAAGGGGCCTTGACCTTGAGGTCCAACTGAGGAGAATATATCTTCCCAGAGCTCTTTGCTTCCTGAAAAGGCCTTTTTATTTGGGGTAATAATGCTGATCCCCCTTTGTAGAAAGGCAGGGTAGGATTCTGCAATGGCTTGAGAACTTGTGTTATCAACTACCACCACCTTATCAGGGGCCTTGGAGAGAAAATGGATGACATCGGATATGCTCGGAGGCTCAAATCCAAATTTTTCCAGTTCCTCAAGTGCGCTATCGAACGATATTGGTGCATAGTTCTGATGATAGAGCGCCCTATCGATTATGGCAAGATAAATGAGCCTGAGTTTGGGAGAAGGGCGGCTCTTGGCCAAGGAGGCAAGCTGGGTCACAAAGCACGATCCTACGCCGCCAGCTCCTTTCAGCGTCAAAATATGAAGATTAGCTCTGTACCAAGAAGGGTGTAGCTATTAAGGCTTATCACATACCGATGACAGCAATGGAGACTTTCTCAACTCTCGTTGACATATTTTCTGTTTTGCTCAGAGGCCCTGGTTTTTGTGCTGGAAGAATCTTCCTCCAGTGACAAGACTATTGAAGAGAACAATGACGATGGAAAGATAATTGTAAAGTCAAGTATAATTTATCGGATGCGGAGCGTACTATCTATTCATCCAACTAAATGCTGTCTGGCTTTATAAATGTATGGCTTGTATTATTAGGAAAATCGTCGATTATGGCTCTACTACCTACGGCTATCGCCGGATACGTACGTGGGCAACACCGACCCAATCGGCGGACAGGCGGCGACCTACCACGCGCCATCGTGTAACAAACAGTTCCTCGGATGATATCTTGACCAATATTTTTGTTATGTAAGTCGTGGGTGTGAGTATAAAATTCAATGACCAGGCCACTATCTCAAAGCTTCCGTTCCTCGGAAGCCAGCAATACTCCACCCAAAATCCACCCTACGAACATCCGCGGAACGGAAAGGTCTCTGTACATGACAAATGTGGTCGCATGACATAATGCTTTCATTTGGTAATCATTGCCATGGGATTGGCAACATCATATTTCCTTCTGGCGATCTCGGAGTGCTTGTACGTGTTCGGGTGATCAAGGACGATTTAAATGCTTCTGGTTCTGCTGTATAATAAAGATGAACAAGAAAAAAGTAGTTATCCATGTCTTCAAGGCTACACCTTAATTCAACATGGCAAGCTTACCATTTACGGTCAGTTGACTCTCTATTGTATGCTCATGCTGCTAGACAATTTAGCTAACACCATTCTCCATAGCTCAACGATCCATCCCTGCTCCATGAAGCCTCATTGCTCAATGGAAAATGGGTACAATCAAGGTCTGGCAAGAAATTCGATGTAGAGGGTGGGTAAAATGCCAGTGTCAGCCGTCAAGTCTCCTTTACATACTCACCCAGTTATAGATACGGGTACTCGCGAGGTTTGGGCGTCATGCACCAACAACGAGGTTGCCGATGTCGACCAGTACGTTGAGACGTCGTATTCTGCCTTCAAGTCATATAGGCAAGTGAATCCTCGTGGGCGTGCGAAAATTCTACTGAAATGGCATGAGCTTGTTACACAGGCTCGCGAGGATATCGCCAAGATTATTGTATATGAGACCGGAAAGCCAACGGCAGAAGCTATTGGTGAAGTTGACTATGCTCTTGGGTTCGCGTGGTGGTTCGCGGGCGAAGCAGAGCGTATCCGTGGCTCAATCGCCCAGCCGTCTATCTCCAACCGCCGTACCCTTGTTATCAAACAGCCAATTGGCGTGAGTGTTGCACTTGTGCCTTGGAACTTCCCTGTGGCAATGATCATTCGCAAGGTTGCCGCGGCTCTGGCAGCCGGGTGTTCCATGATTGTCAAACCATCCCCAGAAACGCCGTTCAGTGTGATGGCTTTGGCAGATCTGGCTCTCCGTGCTGGACTGCCTGCTGGTGTACTTAATGTTATCTCTACAGATAACACTAATACACCCTCAGTCAGCGAAAGGCTTTGCAAGCATCCCTTAGTTCGCAAGGTTACCTTTACTGGGAGTACCGCCGTTGGTACCATTATTGCGAGGCATTGCAGTGAGGGATTGAAAAAGGTAACAATGGAACTGGGAGGAAACTGCCCATTTATTGTCTTCGATGATGCAGACCTGGATCAAGCTATCGCAGCTTTAATGATACTGAAGTGGAGGACTGCCGGCCAGGCCTGTACGCACGCCAACCGAGTTTATATTCAAAGTGGCGTGTATGACGCCTTCACCCAGAAAATACTGGAAGCAACGCAAAAGCTGCAAGTTGGGCATGGCACTGATAAAGGGACAACTATGGGTCCGCTAACCATTGGCCGTGGAATTGAGAAAATCGAAAAGCATGTGGCAGACGCGGTTAGAAAAGGTGGGAAAGTCCTGTATGGCGGGAAGAGGCCAGACAACCTACAAGGGTACTTTTTTGAGCCGACCATTATCTCCGGCATGACATCTGATATGTTGACGACCAATGAGGAGATATTTGGACCCCTTCTAGGTCTCTATAAGTTCGAGACCGAGGCCGAGGCTGTGGAAAAGGCTAATGATACATCAATGGGGCTGGCCTCTTACTGCTTCACAAGAAACGTGAGCAGAACCTGGAGGCTCCTAGAAAGTCTGGAGGCTGGAATGATCGGGCTCAATACAGGTGCGTTGGAAAACCAACTACTTTCAATTGATTTGTCCATTTTCATACTAATAGTTTTGCAACAGGCAACTCATCTGGTGCCGAAAATCCGTTCGGTGGAATCAAAATGTCAGGCTATGGCAAGGAAGCAGGAAAAGATGTCGCGATTGAAGAATACCTGATTCAAAAGACAGGCACCCTTACGGTTGATTAAACTTCGGAATATACTACTAGTTAGACCAGTATCAAATCAGATGGAAATAGGGATTCAAATGGCTGTCAGGCCCCCCGTGTTGGCCAGTTGACTTCACCCGCTCCTCTATGAACAAGGTCGTCTTTTCATGATGAATGCATTGGCTGAGTACCCAGTATTACGAGTTTCGCCGACACCAGCTATAGAACATCTAGCTCACGCGGCGAGTCTGTATCGTTCCAAGAGGGGAAGAAGGGAGGGTATTGATCACGGCAGGCATCTCTTGGCTACCTGTAATTTTTAGTGCTTTCAAACGCGAGCAAGAAATCCTCTGGAAATGATGAGAAGTAGCGGATGGAATCATTGACTATTGAGGGGCAGTATCAAGAACAAGATTTGAACTGCACTCAATTATACTCCAATGCAAACCGATTCCCTTCGTTTCAAGTACAGAACTCCATATAATGCAGGTCTCTGTCTTGCCATGCGAAGAAGGGTTGATTTACTGCTAAGAAATGGGGCGGATATGAACCTATTGACTGATAAGAAAACCACACCCCTTTTCCTCGCTGCACAAGATGGACATCTCGAGATCTTCACTGAGTTGATTCTGTGGGGCCATGTAGTGGCTCTAGGTGTAAAGGGTTCTATACCCCTTAAGCTTTTAAGGTCTGATGCTCAAATGACCTTGATTGAAACATTGTTGTGAGGTTCATGGAGAGTCTTGAAAAGACAGCAGCTGGCAGCGAAAAGGGACTATCTGGATATTGATAAGCTGGTTCTCAATATTGCCCCAGATATTGAGAACCTAATAGAAAACTAGAATCGAAATTTTGAAGTGCTGAAGTTGGTCAGAACCCGGCTACCCTGTGACCAACTTTGAATAACCCATCTACAACGCCTGGCTGGTTGCGGCCAGACAAGAGCGTAACATTTTTATTATTATAGAGAGAGTTAAGTTAGCAGTAGTTAAAATTTTAATAAGAAGTTAAAAATAATATATATTTAAAATATAGCTCTTAGGTTAGTTATATATCTAGTATAAATTATATTTATTTATTTAATTAATTGTTTATAGCGAATTAGTTATAAGAGCCTGTAAAGGTACTTTTTAAAGCATTATTTATAGAGGTAAAATAAATAAATAAAACATAGATATAAAAGGTTATAAGTCATATTCTCAAAGTCTACAGCTAAACAATAGCTTTTATACTTTCTAGAAACAAAGACAGCCTCTTAATATATCTATTATATACTTAATATTATAGGTATTAAGGAAATAGCAGAATTTTATATAAGCTTACTTCAAAAAATGTCATTATTAATACTAAGGTTTATAATACTTCATTCGTAAAACTATCAAGGGATGCTTGTAAAGCCTTTCGCTGACTGAGGGTGTATTGGTGCTGTCTCTAGAGATAACATCAATTGCATAACGTGCCGTTTGCATGCCACCAACGTTCAAGATTCTGCGGCCTCCCCACCGTCAATCACCTTCAAGATTTCTTCCCCGTTACAGAATGTAGAGGTGATGCAAAATCCGCATTCACTTTCTATAGCCTCTCCTAGATTTGAAGAGACCCTTCGGTCTTACAGCCAAATTGTTCACTTACTCGAGGCAATAGAAGTTATTCATATCTTGCCAGCGAGAACGCTATTAAAGTGCCCGTGGTCTATTCAGTATGAGCGTGGTGAAGCTTCAATTAACGGCATGGACGTTCCGAGGAAATAAGTTACAGTTACAGGAAACAACCATTTCAGTCAAGTCCTATACAAACCATCGCTAATCATCATTATTTAAATTCAACGTATCCCTTGCCCTTAACAAAGGTGGCGTGCCAAGGAATATTCTGTTCCTGGCTGGCCAATTGGGCATAAAACTCGCCATGAGCAGGACCGTCGATGTTGTTGCCCACAGGTGTACCATCCTCATTGCGCTCATCCGCGTAAAAGAATCTAAATCGTAGACATGTTAGAATATTCATTAGGTGGGGAAGAGGGCTTATCTTGGGTTCTACTGACCGGAAGCCTTTGGGGGCGTAGGTCGCATCAGACAGACCCAGCCAAAATGCGGAGGCTGCCTTGCCTGTACCAAGGGTGAGGACAAATGGAACCGGCAGAATGGAGATATTAAGAATGTTCCCAGTGTATATAAACGATTTCTTGGTATCAGCAGGCAGAGTATCCCAGCCAAGAACAGCTTGTTGCGCTGCAACATACGCGCTAACCGTATTCACGTTAAGGTCCGCGTTGAAGTTATCCAGTGGAAGTGACAAGACCGAATCTTGCTTAGGAGGCGTTGTGGCGGCACCTGCATTGTAGACTACAACGCTGGGAGATGCATTGAATTCGGACTTGATCGTGTCAAAGACGGATGGGATGGATTCAGGTTTGTTGAAGTCTGCCTTCAGGGAAAGGTACCCTTCAGGGGTCTTGGCCCCAGTGCCGTGTCTCGACGTGACAACGATTTGGTAGCCCTTAGCAGCCAGTGATTTGGCGATAGAGGAACCAACTCTAGGCCCAGAGCCGAGGATTAGTGCAATTGGACTTGCTCCTGCCATTGTTATACTAGTACAACCGATAATGGCACGGTAACTAGTAAAAGACGAAAAGTTATAGTAGAGTATGTAAATGTTTCGACTCTCTTGCGTGGATGTTGGTTAGATATAAGGCTTGCTCGGAGTCTCGGACTCTTTATAAGGTCGATTAAGTAGAGGAACCGCCGGAACTATCGACGATCAATTGAGCTTCGGCTGCTTATCTAGTATAGCGCATGAATGATGCGATGCTTGGTAATCAATCACACAGCTAATTGGTAATCCCCCATTCTTAACGTTCTAGTTTGGACTTTCATTTGCATGAACAACACCAAAAGGCGTATTGCTATCAAGCCATTTGTTTTCTAATGAATGATTGTATTTTCTAGCATTCCAAAGATTGGATGGGCGACTACCAAAGCATATTCCGCGGAAGGGGAGATTTGAGATAGATCCGCCATAAGTGGGCGGAATTCCGCCATCTACGCGTTCGGATCACTGCCTTGCCATAGAGTAAGCAGGCTAAATAGAGTATTGTGGGGTTTCTGCACGGCTGTCTCGGGGCGACGGTAATATATAGCCATTAGTGCTATCTTACGTATCAACGTAGCCTTGACCATCTTCGCGGCAGGTTGTTATTCTAAACAATGTATGGGAGGAAGTGATGAGATGGGGATTGATAACACGGTCTCCAAAACTTTCAATTCCTTGCTCTTACGTTTCTATACATGGTCATATTGAGCCGAAGAGTGAACATCAAGTCTCAGTAGCGCCCATACAGCAGAGGGTATAACAAACTCACGAGAAATGTTATGTAGACATGGGGCAGCTTTGGTTGTCTCACTCTATGACCACAAGCAGGGTTGAGAAGCTTCTTCAACTAAGGGAACGCTAGATAACGGGCAGGATTTATCTAAAAGCTATTCATGCACCCATCGTTGGATTTCGGTAATTACATCTGCGTCCACATTCCCCGGACTGAAGTATTCTAGCGGAGTGGGAGCACCTTGTCCAGATATAAAAAGATGATTAAGGCTCTTGAATTGTAGAAACCTGAAGTTGGGAAGATCATTGAACTTCTCATGCAGCCTCGCATAGTCCTCAGTCACAGTTACTTGATAGTCTCGCTCCCCCTGTAGGATCAGAACAGGCTTGCGAATATCTTTCAGTGTTTCTATGACATCAAATGTGCGGTACTCAAGCCAGTACGCAGGCCCAATTCCGAAAGGAAGCTGTTTTACTGGGGTTGACAAATCTAGATCAGGCCTGTCAGCCACATCTGCCTGTTGCCGAAGGTCCTTCAACATGTCACTCTCCGCGGGCACTTCTTCAGACGCGTCTGCCGTTGAACTGTCACCAGAGCCGGAAGACTCGAGGTAAATAAGCTGCCTGATCGCGCATCTGTAGATCGGCTCTGAAGGTGCCGCCATCAGAATACAGCCTGTTACCGATGCATCAAGCGAGGCGAGTCGCGCGGCAACCAAAGTACCCAGGCTATGGCCTAGAAGGATGATACGCTCGGGATTTATCTCCGGGACTCGTCGAACTTGCCAAATGGCGTCTATAACGTGGTACAAATACTCATCCGTTAGAGTGGCCGTCTTCTTGCTCATCGTGAGCTTCCCAAGCAAAGTCGAGGCACGCTTGTCAAACCGGCATGCCGAGATGCCATGTGCTGCTAGACCTAATGCAAGGTCCTTAAATGGCTTTGATGGTCCAACTGTCGAGTCCCTATCCACTGGCCCAGAACCTCCGATGAGAATTACACATGGAAATCCCTCATCCCCTGTATTCCTAACTGGTGGCAATGTTAAAGTCGCGCCCACTCGTCGCAGCCCGTGGCCTAATGTCAAAGAAACCGATCGCGAGTTCGCAGATGCGTATGACGGAGCCTTCCAAGGATGGGAAAGCCGAGGCCCTACTTGCAGCGTGATCAACCTCCCAGACCACGTCATCCAGAGCGTCAATGCCAGCGTGAGGCGCTCTGACTGGAGGGGCACTGAAATTCTCGACAAAGGCCAACCAGCGTGCACTACGGGATTGCCAATCGGTTGCAATGGCCCGGCCATGGAAGTAAGGGTCTTCCACCCATATTCCAGAACATGCGTGGTGATGAATAGGCGGAGTGGGAAGACTAGTTGCCGGTGGAGCGATTCCCAGTTGCCTTCCTGGAGATAAATAACAATATCCTTCCCATGTTTCTCAGCCTTAAGGGAATGTGCCCTGCGCTGATTCTCGGTTAGAAAGAATGATTGGATTTTAGTCAACAGGTCTGTAAACATCATCTTCGCGTGGATTTTTTGACGTTTTGGAGCTGACGTGTGTTGACCAAAGGTTCAAGTGGAGCAAATCAGTTATGGACTTTGGAGAAATCCCTGGCGAAGATGCACGGTCATCTGATCACTTCATCAGTATGATACGAGCAATGTTCCACATATATTGAATAGCTGCCTAGTCTGACTAAGCCACGTTGTGAGGACTAGCAGATGTTGTAATATTGAGAGCCTTGGCTTCTTCAGAGGCTCCAGTGTGTAGGTAGTCTCCAATGGAAGGCGTTTACTACTCCCTCCACAAGATCTTGTTGGAAAACGGCCGCAAGAAATGGTAATTAGCCAAGTATGACCCGTTGCAGATTGTGTAGGCAAGAAAGACATGCCTAGAGAAGGTGGTAGGTATTATGAAAAACCGGCGGCCGTTTATTCAGTCTATCGTCCGGCCTTAGAGGCTAGTGTTAGGAGACTGTAAGTAGAATAATTAATTATATCAAAAATTAAGTCAGAATTCTATGGAAGGAGATAAATAGGAGATATAGGAGTGCCTTGTAGCGGAATAATGAAAACTTATTCAATGGTGTAGGGTAGGTTTCAATAATTGGTTTATTCGCTCTTTGTACGGGAGTATTAAGGCCCCCAGCTCGGAGCTCTCACGCCATCCAGATCCTTATGAGAAGATATGAATATTAAATAGGTATCCAGTTCCAGCCTTTTGTAAGTTGTCTAAGATATGAATTATTTAATTCAAATTAAGATGCTACTGGAGAGTTGTAAATGAAGGCTGTGAAGGGCTCTATGAAGTCAAAGCACTGGAAGGATTCCGGGGCGTAGGGCTGTTAGAAATGTAAAATATTTTGTTACGTTTCAATCATGCCATCGTGCTACATTGTCTGGAGAATGGACCTTGGTCTTTTGAATCTAGTAGGCAGAAAACAGAGACATCATACGATGGGAGTTTACATCTTGGGCCAAAAGAATCTTCGAGTCAGTTTTGTGCATGATTAGGCCTCCTGCTCCGAGGCCAGAGATTGAAATGCGATATAAACTGAAAATTTGTTTGTATCGGGTGTTTTTTTCACACTCTAACTTACTGGCCCTGATGTCAACTTGTTGATGCCTACTAGACAGTAGGAGAACTCCGACGAGGACCCGAAGCTGAATCAAGATCCGGTTTGCCCCGATCCGCTGGCAGAAATTTGATTGTCGCTATCGGACTGAGCTTGGAAGAAATTGCCAAACCAGTCGCGTGATTGTACCCATGGCACTTGGTGCTGGTAACTCGTTGGCATATGTAAAGTTCTCCCCTGGACTGCGTTCCAACCAATGCATCGTCTATATTAAATATCTCATTAGGAGTGCCAGTCGGGCTTTAGACGTAGACGAAAATACAGAGTTATCGATCGTGTAGCCCTAAGGTGAGGCTCTGTCCACGTCCGGACAATTCTAAATACCGATCATATGACCCCGGACCTCTGATGTTGCCCTACTCGCTCTCCGATGGCATTTAGTTCTCAGATGGTAGCCTCCGGATCCCTGAGAATTTAATGTTGCATGACGAGTGGTGTTATCGTAGAAAATTAATAAATAATCTTCTAACTCGCAATTTTGTACCATACATCATGTTTCTTCGCTGACTTAGCCTTCGTCACAAGCACGCCAGAACAACGATGCCTTCCTCCACTGCCGCCAATGAGCCCTCGCTGGCAGAAAAAGACATCCATTCAAAAGCTACTGAGCCCCAGGATAATCCAAATGAGTACGAAGATGCTGAAAAGAACTACAAGCCAAAAACCCTGAAGTTCTGGACGATCCTTATTGGCATGTATCTGTCGATGTTCCTCGTTGCATTAGTATATCACTCGTACCTCTTATATGCCCTCTTCAGGTCACAACCTTGCTAACATGAATCTAGGACCGAATGATCATCGCAACCGCCGTCCCCAAGATCACAGACGAGTTCGAATCAATCAACGATATTGGCTGGTACGGAAGCGCGTACATGCTGACGGCCGCCGTTTTCTTCCCCATCAGCGGCCGCATCTACCAGATCTACTCCACGAAATGGGTATACGTCGGTTCCATCATTATTTTCGAAGTCGGTTCAGCTATCTGCGGAGCGGCGCCGAATTCAATCGCCTTCATCCTCGGGCGCGCCATCGCTGGATCCGGATCCTCAGGTATATTCACAGGAGGGATCATGATCATGATGCCGATGGTACCCCTTCGCAAACGACCTACATTCGCTGCTTTCTTTGGCATGGCTTTCGGTCTCGCCTCGGTTCTTGGTCCCGTTATTGGAGGACTGTTTACAGACAAAGTGTTAGTTTATTCCCCCCATATGGCAGTCTGATGTTGAACACCCAAGGCTAACCCTTACTTAATACAGGACATGGCGATGGTGCTTCTATCTAAACCTCCCCGTTGGAGGCTTCACCCTTGTTGCAGTTCTGTTGCTTTTCAACTTTGATCAAATCAAAAAGAAGAGCATGCCTACCGCCATGGAACAGATCAGAGCCCTCGACCCTTTGGGGGTATTCTTCCTTGCCCCGTCCATGGTGTGCCTCGTCCTCGCTTTGCAATGGGGCGGCACAACGTATGCCTGGTCAGCGCCTAGAATGATTGGTCTTCTTGTCACATTTGCAGTTTTATTCGTCGTTTTCATAGTCGTAGAGGCCCTGACACCAACCACGGCAATGGCTCCTGCTCGCGTCATTTTGAACCGCTCCATCGCGGGGGGGATGCTGTTCATGTTTCTGCTTTCGGGAGCAATGATGAGCGCTGTGTACTACCTTGCCATCTGGTTCCAGACGACCAAAGGTGACTCGGCAATGGATGCGGGAATCAAGACCATCCCCCTGGTCCTCTCGATGGTCGTATTCACAATCTTGTCCGCCAAGCTTACTGAAAATATCGGCTACTACGTCCCGGCCATGCTGATATGCCCAATCCTGTGTAGTGTGGGCGGCGGAATGCTATCCACACTGGATGACAACTCAGGACATAGCAAATGGATCGGATACCAAGTCCTCTATGGATTCGGAATGGGATGCGGTTTCCAGGGACCCAACTTGGCAGCGCAGACTGTCTTGCCACGAGTCGACGTCCCTATCGGCATTGCTTTGCTGTTTTTCACGCAACAATTAGGTGGCGCCATTTTCGTCTCCGTCAGCCAAAACATATTCGCCAATGAGCTCCTAAAGAGACTTTCTGGAGTTGCAGGTCTGGATACTGAAGCCGTTTTGCACCAAGGCGCCACTGAGCTCCGCAAGATCGTTCCACCAAGTGAGCTCGATGTTGTGATCAAGGCATATAATGCATCAATCACCCGCGTCTTTGTCATGGTCGCGGCGCTCAGCGCAAGCATCATCATTGGATCCCTGGCGATGGAGTGGAAGAGTATCAAGGGTCGAGATGGAAGTGACAAGGGACTCTCGAAGTATGCGGAGGGAGTCCACAAGGACCAGACTCCAGAAAAAGATTAAATATGGCAGTCAGGTTATTAATCAGGGCCAGTCTGGCTGCAAACTACTACGGAGGGTCATATTTAATAAGGACTTGAGGGTTAACTAACAAGTCAGTCAATACATGTATCGTATCAGCGACGGGGGAAAGGTAAGTTACCCATATAACTAGTATTTACTATATTGCCGGAAATTCCAATCATACAATTGGACGCAACTAGTCTTCCAGGTTCGTTCCTATTATTCTTCCTGAAATGACGAAAATTTGTCCATGGTTGTAACCGATCGAGTGACAGCAAGGCACAGCTTGACGTATGAAGAGGGGCTCTTGGGCTCGTGATAGTTGGAGAATATTGATTGATTTGGCTTCAATACCATATCTATCGCAGGCCATAGTCAATTTAAGAATATCGTAACCATGAGAAATTCCAAAATCACAAAATCGCACGGTTGGATTGCGACTCGGCCTGGTGTCCACCCTTTATCACACTGGCCGGGCTGGTTTTGTCATGGCTCCCGACTCACGGTGACAAAGCATCCAAGTTGCCTCGGCTCAGAAATTTAGCGCAACCAGTCTTTACGATAATAGGCGTAGATTTGACGTCACAAACAAATTATGTGATACACCTTGGCGAGAGAAGAGCGGCATCATGACCAAATCAACATAACTCAATGGCGATTTCCAAGCAGATAGTCATCAGGGGAAACCATTCGACGCAGTCAAAGTTCAAGCCGTGTTGTTCGTTTAGGCATGTTTGTAATTCATAATGCTGAAGCAGACATATGGGGTCTTTTTGTAGCTGTAGCTTTCGATTAACCTCTCGCCCCTTCGTCCCATTAATATAAAGATCTCTCAATTCACCCCCAAGATTTTATTCAAATTCAATAAGCACATTAATCAAGCGCCAAAATATCCAAGGAAACACTTGCTACAAAGCCATCTCACCTATCGTCAAACATCTCATCATGTCTCAGAACAAGATCTACCTTATCACCGGTGCCAATCGCGGAATTGGTCGCGGGTTGACTGCTAGTCTTCTTCAACGTCCCTCTACCACCGTCGTCGCCGGTGTCCGCGATCCTGCCAAGGCCAAAGAAGCATTAGAGAACCTGCCGACAGGCCAGGATTCGAAGGTCATCGTTATCAAGCTGGACTCTGGAGTAGACACGGATGCCAGCGACGCTGTCTCCCACCTGCAGAATGATCTGGGAATCTCTGCCCTCGACGTCGTTATCGCGAACGCTGGCATTGCCAACAATGGCAACACTGTTCTCAACACCAGTCCCGAGTCTATTCGTGATCATTTCAATGTCAATACCATTGCCCCCATTTCCCTTCTTCAGGCAACACAGCCATTGTTGAAGAAGGCTCAGAGCGGCAATCCTATCTTCGTTGCGATGTCGACTGCGATTAGCAGCATCGGGTTTCAGGAAAAGCTGGCCCACTTCCCGCCCACGTTCAGCCCCTACGGAGCCAGCAAGTCGGCATTGAACTGGCTTGTTAGAAGGGTTCATATCGAGGAGCCTTGGCTTACTGCTTTCGTGTTCCATCCTGGACTGGTCCTGACAGATATGGGAACGGGGCTGGTAAATGCGGCCAAGGACCCGTCCAAGACCGGGGCCATCACCGTTGATGTGAGTGTCAACGGCATTCTCAAGACATTGGATTCTGCTTCCAGGGAAATTAGTGGTACCTTCCAGAATTACGACGGCTCTTTCCAGTTCCCATGGTAATCAGGGGTAAGCGGCAGCACGCGAAATGCAGCAGATTTGTACGTGGACTTGCGTCAAAGAATAAAGCCATCTGACGGGATTTGGCCCGAGGTGTTCACTTTAGCAAAGTACGATACGCTGCAAGTCTTATAAGTGCAATGAGTGTGTTATAGTAATATGTAATTTAGAAATTACATTTATTGAAACTTGAATCTTCCTCTTGATTCATCGATCACTCTTTGATAGATTGCAATGTGTTCACGGAAATTTCGATGGTGATTTAACGTGATTCATTCAAGGCCCGCGAAGAAGCGAGTTTAAATGATGCTATCAACTATTTTTCTCTTAGTTGCCAATGAAATTACTCGTAAAATAATTCTGTTTATTTTTCCTCGTCTCTGAGACAGGGTAAGCACAGGATGCCATCACAATCACGTGTCAGGCGCCAGTTTGGATATTCCGACCGCCAAATTCGTCATCGTATGACACGTCTCACCTCTCCAACTCTCAGGCCGCGGATCAACAAATGGTTACACAAAAAATGCGCTAATCGCCTGCTGGGACAACTATCTCCGAAAATGGTCCATTTTTCATTTATCCGGCCTCTGGAAAGCATTGTTGGCTACGAAGTTGCTGATCGCGTTGAGGACGCTGCGTTCGATTTCCGGGACAACGTGGACTTTGAGATTGTCTTCCGCCAGATATTAGAGGATGAAGGTCTTGTCTTACCCGAAATATGGGATGAGGCTCGGAGAAGAGGGCTGATTAGGTCCAGCCCTGGCATTGTCAAATCAACGTTCCAGGCAGCAGGGTGGTTTTGCGGGATTCTCACGGTCAAAGCTGTCTACTTGGCCGCCCAGAAAATACCCTTCTCCAAGTACGGGAAACGCAGGAGGGAGGAGAAAGTACGACAGAAGGCATTCAGAGAACTATTCATCAAGCCACCTACAGAACAGCCGGTCAGCTTGGCAATACCATCGACTTCGTCAGCTGGAATAGGCGGCTTCTTTCGCCTCCCGCCCGAATTACGAATCAAAATCCTAGTTTGCGCGTTTGGCCAGCGAACATTACACATGAGCCTGGAGTACCAGCACCCTTTATACGTTCCCCATGAAAGAAGGCAGGGGTATGCCACGCACGCGGGGATCGAGAAACTGGCCGGATTTGAGGAATCGCATCTTCGAACCGATATCCCGAAGAAATGGATCTGGTTTGGGTGCGTGTGCCATCGATTCCGGCCTGTCGCTGATGGAAACATACCTTTATCATTCGGGAGAGTTGGTCTGGCGGCTGAAGATATTGACAGTGAATATATCCTTAGCGCCAGATACGAAGAGCTCTGGCGGGGTGATCTGGACCTTGGGCACGATCTTTGCCTCGAGGGATTCGGATATTGCGACAAGTGGGATGGGAGTTGGCCAGAGAAGTGCCATATCGGAATTATGGGCTGGCTTTTGACCTGCAAGCAAGCGTAAGTATTCAGGGTCTCCATTCCTTCTCCCCGGGTGTTATGGAACGCTGCGAAGTTGCTAACTTCTGCCTGAAGATATCTAGAAGGGCTCCATGTGCTTTATAGCACAAACACCATCCAAATATCATCAATGCAGCTTCATAGGAGCCTTCCCGATATCCTCTCTCCGACGGTTATATCGAACATGACTTCATTGGAATTGGTTTGGGACCTGGCAGCACTCTCTTTTGATGACGGCTTCGTGAGTAAGAAAGGCTTAAATTCGAAAGATGAACAAAGGCCCCTCTTCCCATCTATGAAATACCTACGGATCGCCTTCGCCGAAGATCTGACAAGCAGAAGATACCAAGCATTAGGAATTCGTTGGGACTTATCCGAGAGTGGCTTAGCAGACACTCTTAACCATTTCATCTTTCCAATGCTGGATAAATTCATTGAAAGGACAGTTCCTCCCACGACGAATGTAACCGTTTCATGCCTTTCCTGGAATTGGTATCAAGCTATTGATTTAAGACTGGTGGATGTTCAAGGAGAGGTACAATCACGGCCACAAAGAGCGGATATCGGCGGCTTGAAAATTTTCAGATTGATACCCAAAGCAGAGACAAATAACCTAGAAGCAGGCGGTGAGAGTTTAACGCATAGCGTTTCAAGAGAAGGGATTTGGATTCATGTGACTCAAAAAATGTGCCATCCAAACCTAAATTGTCTGGTGAGTTACTCCTATGTGCGCTCGCACGTGAGCAAAACGCTGAATGGCAGGTAGAGGATCCTAGGCGTGGCCATCTTTACAACTTTCAGATCTAATGCTCAGAGGAATACGTTTATACTACCATCATATGGATTCTCTTTCCTGCTCTGATTGTTTGCGGGAATTCACATGTATCGGCTCTGTGTGTTGAAGGATAAAAGCCAAGCTTCCTCGTTCAAAGAACATAGGACGACTGAGAGTACATTTGGGGTTTCAAGTAAACATTATTTCTGCTCTGTTTCCAGCCCCTCTTTACTACGGATAATGGACGGGTTTTTCATCATATCCGTAGTTTTGCCAATTATGAGGGAAAAAGTTATCAACCCCCAGCCAAACCTGGACATCCAAAACAGACAGCGTGTTGTTTTGGCCTTGGCCAACCATTTCCTCAGTTTTCAAGGCTATCCCGGCGTTGGGTGGGTACTGAAATCTAAGTGGCGTCCTGATTCTTTTGCTTTGCTTTCCAAGCTCTCCTGCTAGCTTCAGGTCCATAGTCTCAGCTGCCTTGTAAAGTTCCGGGTCCTCTTCAGCGGAGGCCAGGCAAAACCACGGCTCGGATCCCTTATTCAAGCCGAACAAGGCCAAGAAACGGCCGCTAGTAACTGATTTCCTGTTTTTGATATTGTTACTATCCTTCCTCTGCCACAAAATCCTGTGATATCGGTGAAAGAGGACTGCCTTGGAGACAGGATGAAAATGCCTTTGGCCGGAAACCACTGGCTGCGCGGCTCAATGGCTTCAACGGTACAAACATATTTTGAACTACTAAATTTGTAGGACAATCTAAAAACTTGTCTAGAGAGTTGCTCGAGTGCTTGGAGATCTGCTGGTAGGAGACTTTTGCTGATGTAAATCTTCCCAGGGGTAGTCTGAGTGCTTTTAGGTTCCAATAGCAACCTTTCCGGGTAGACTCGGGCAAATACTCCGGTGCCATAGTCCTTCAAACATATGCCGCAGGGTCTCAAGGCTAATCTTGGTGTGAAACAATGGAGTGACATGAAATAGGTATCGTGGTTGACGGCTTTTAGGACCACCTCGCTTGACAGTTTAAGACCCTTATTCGTCATTCTGTACTCTGGAAGAACGGTTAAATCCCCCGACGGAAATAGTTGATGTGCCATACTGAATTCACGAGGACTTTTAGCCAAAATTCCTCTATAATTTTTAGCAGCAGGATTCATCTCATTAAGACTTTTGCCCACGTCATGATCAGACGTCTGCCAGGCAAATAAGGTCATATCGTTAGTTTCTTTGATAATTTCCTCTTGCAGCCTTGTAAAAGCACGGTCGCCTTCGCCGTACAGCATTGGCATGCTGATTCCAAAGATTCCCAACAGGCAGTATGCAATATCTTCCTCCCTCTTGGTCTTACGAGTTGCAGCCCATGACATTCTCTGTGCCACGCTGCAGGCATATAGGCGAGTGCTGATTGCATCGAACCCAGTCAGGGTAAGGATATCCCCACTGATGTTAGTATTTTGGGAAATTTGACGGCTAAGATCTTTCTTTGTTCCTATGTATTGCCATTGTTTGTCGAAAAACATAACCACGCTTGGAGCAATAAGCTCTTGAAGCGTCCATCCGCGAGAAAACCAGTTGCACTTGGCGAAGTCCTCATCGGTTGATTTCGAGCAGAGTAGTCGGCCAAAAAGGCATAGCACTTGTGAGAATTGGCATACCATTTGAACATGGAATTGATCGACTCTGATAGCTCGGCGCTGCTGCTTTTATCGATGCAGCAAGTATCAACCCACGCATACTCCAAGCCGTCCTGTAGTGCTTGCTGGCAGGTGAGAGATATCTTTTCCCACCCAACCAATTTTTCACGGCTGGTCTGGTGGAAATCGGCGAATGTAACCTCTCCATCTCCCCAAGTATGAGATAGAATAGCATAAGGCGGTGCATCTTGGAGCTCCTTGAACTCCAGCTTCAATGTTCTACAATTTATCAGGCGCATTCTGTAGTGGATATATAGCCGGGATTATACTCAACCCTAAGAGGACACTCAAAGTAGCAATAGAGAAGGGAAGACTGCCTGCAAACCTCCTCATCAGTATCCGAGCGGGGAACCGACGCCAAGAGCAAGGTGGGACGGCTACACGTGTCCAACCTTATCAGCCTGAATGTACACAAAAGTGATTAAGCGAATGGCACGGCTTTGCCCATTTTCTGATTGCTCAAGTTAAACCGCGCCTAATCCAACGAAGGCTTTTTTTTGTAGCATCATTGAGCGAAACTATGACCAGACGAAAGAATGCTGCTAATAGCAGAGACATACGTGTTTGCTTCGCGGCAACAACTATAGGGTACTGATGATGGCAGGGATCCCTGCGAAATGGGAGACAAGATGATCTCATCGCCAGTTCCAAGCAATGAACCTCTCAAGAGATATGCTTGATATAAATCTCAAGAAGTTGACGTCGAGTAATAACTAACTATGTGACACCTCGAGGCAGGTCAAACTCACAGTTCAGAAGAAAGAGTTTAGCTTGGATACAAGGATGGGGTACGAGATAAGACAAACGCGCGTGATATGACATGTAGCACACCGAGCGTCGCGCTCGCCCTTGGATATGTAGATACGAGACGGAGTATCTTCTGATTGCCAACAACAATAATTTAAAAGAACTGCAACTCACATTGTGGATCAGTTTAATCCTTGGACTGCCTATTGCGCCGCGTATTCCTAGTCACCGCAATATCTTGGCGCTGGTTTGATCTACCATTCTCTTCAGGGACTTGGCCAGGGTTCCTGCTGAATCTTCGGTTGCAAGGAGGGTCATAGTGAGATTCGTTTTTCAAGTACCGTCTCTTCATGGCCTTGATGATTCTCTGTTGGTCGGCAACCCCTATATTCCAACCGGATATGAGCAGATGATAATATTCACAGGGGCCACGCATGCAACCTTATTTCGGTTAAAAGACCCTCTGAGAGCGTCCATCGCATATGAGTCAATGACAAATGCTCGGTGGTCCGTGGAGCACTGGAAATTTTGTTCACAGCGGTACAGAATCCACTTGCCGACAGCCGCCGGCTCTTGAGTAAGCCATCTGCTGAGAAATCAAGTTGGAGGCCCCTGACTGCTCGTATTCTCATTGGCGAGATCTAAACTGGCTAGTGAGCAAATGTTATCTCACCGCGGATCTCGCTGCCTGATTGTTAATCCACTCGCCCATAAGCCGCCTGCATATGATGCCCCATATATCAAGGATGGTCCCGCCCGGTTTCAAATCAAGCCAATCTGTGACGTGGGTTGAATCCACGAGCTGCTTATCGTTCTGTAACCTGCTCAACAAGTACGCAGCATTTTCAACTAATACGCTAAGCGATAATCCGGAGCCACGGAGTTTGGGGCGTAGTTGAGGGATGATGCAATACCCCCCTCCATGGCACTATCTCCTAATTCCGGCCTAAAACAGATTAAGTTGGGTTGCATTTCACATCTAGGGTCCTGTGAGTTTCTCCGAAATGGATCTGGCATCGTGTTTGAATTTGTCATTGGATGGGGATATGGTCGGATATTAGAAATCGGCCTGAGCTCGCTGCTAGTAAGATAATCTCCAGTGAATTGAAAAGTCATATCTTCCCCCATGGACCAACCCCTCCTCCCAAACGTGCCAGTCTAGCTGCCTGCCTGTGCGCGCTGAAAATTCTTCCTTGCTGGCGAACCAGCACGGCCAACGTCAATTCCTGATAAGCCAACACCCACCGGCCATACGAGAGAGCCTAATCGGTTGCTCAGCTTGTCTTCCCCAACATGTGGGGAAACACGATAGATGGTGAGGCCATTCGCCGAACCCAGTCGGCGACAGCGAGGGATTCTGCACCGCCGGTGCACCCTCATCACCGAGAAGCGACCCAATCACGGCAGCTGGGCGATGAAGAGGAACGCATTGGCGGCACTGGAAGCGAAGACGGCGCCGGCGAAGGAACCTGGGGAGAGCAAGACGTGAACAAACTCAACGAACACGATGCGATCGAGGCATACGAAGCTCTCGGGCGTGACCTTGCAGACTTGCACCACACTCGCACCGTCGACTCGCAGGCCAGCAGAAGCCGCGGGATCCTTGGGCGCATCAGCACTGGAGTTGCTGCAGTACGGACGAAATCACAAGCTCCAGAGGAGCACGAAAAGGATGACGGAAGTGAGTCGACTGAAAGAGATGATGAGTTCGACCTGGAGGGTTTCATGCGTGAAGGGCATTTCGAGAAACGCACAGAGGCAGCAGGCTCGCTCAAAAAGGTCGGAGTGGTATACGAAAACCTCACTGTTAAGGGGGTGGGCAGTACCTCAACCTTTGTCAGAACTGTTCCAGATGCCGTTATCGGAACATTTGGTCCCGATTTGTACAATATTTTATCTCGATTCTTGCCATTCATCCGCTTCAACAAACCCCCTACGCGAGACCTCATCCGAGACTTTACGGGTGCGGTCCGAAATGGCGAGATGATGCTCGTTCTTGGCAGGCCAGGATCAGGCTGCAGCACGTTCCTGAAAGCCATCAGCAACAAAAGGGATTCCTTCGCTGAAGTCCAAGGAGATGTTTCTTATGGCGGCATTTCAGCTGAGAAACAAAACAAGCAGTACAGGGGAGAGGTTGCCTACAACGATGAGGATGATATCCACTTTGCTACTCTCAGCGTGTGGAAAACCCTTACATTTGCCCTGATGAACAAGAGCAAGAAGGCCGTTCGAAAGGATATCCCTACCATTGCAAATGCTTTGATGAAGATGTTCGGCATCAGCCACACCAAGCACACCCAAGTTGGTGATGACTTTGTTCGTGGTGTATCCGGTGGAGAGAGGAAACGAGTCTCCATCGCGGAGACACTTGCGTCCAAGGCAACAGTAATTGCATGGGACAACTCGACTCGAGGACTTGACGCCTCTACAGCGTTAGACTATGCCAAATCCCTTCGCATCATGACTGATGTCAGCAACCGGACTACTTTGGTGACCCTGTATCAGGCTGGTGAGGGTATTTACGAGCTGATGGACAAGGTCCTGGTCATCGATCAGGGTCGGCAAATCTACTCTGGTCCTGCCAACAAGGCCAAGCAGTATTTCATTGATCTCGGGTTCGAGTGTCCCGAACGCCAAACAACCGCAGATTTCCTAACCGCTGTGACGGATGCCAACGAGCGCCGCTTCCGACCAGGATTCGAACACCGGGCTCCCAAGACTGCTGAGGAACTGGAGTCGGCCTTCCGTAACTCTACAAATTACCAGGACCTGCTCGCTGAAGTGGCTTCCTACAAGGATGAACTACATAAGTCCGACTATGCGGATGCCAAAGAGTTTGAAGGAGCCGTCCAGGAATTCAAATCAAAGCATGTTTCGGATAAATCACCGTATACAATCCCGTTCTATAGGCAAGTACTGGCTTGCACCCAAAGGGAGGCCTGGTTGCTTCTTGGGGACACGACTGCCCTTTGGACAAAACTGTTCATCATCGTCGCCAACGGTCTGATTGTAGGCTCACTGTTCTACGGGCAGCCTACGAATACCGAGGGTGCATTCTCTCGTGGAGGCTCCGTCTTCTTCTCTATCGTCTTCCTCGGTTGGCTCCAACTCTCTGAGCTTATCAAGGCTGTGTCCGGTCGTGCTGTCGTCAGCCGCCACAATGAATATGCTTTTTATCGGCCATCCGCCGTATCTTTGGCAAGGGTTCTTCTCGACCTCCCGGTGATCCTAGTCCAGGTGGCCATCTTCGACGTGATCATGTACTTCATGATGCAGCTGGACGTCAGTGCCAGCAAGTTCTGGATCCACTTCTTGTTCGTCTACACCACAACAGTGATGATTACAGCCATGTATCGCATGTTTGCCAGTCTGTCACCTGAGATTGACACTGCTGTTCGATTCTCAGGTATAGCGCTGAACCTACTTCTTATTTTCACGGGCTACGTCATTCCGAAGACCCAACTGCTGAAAGATTACATCTGGTTTGGGTGGCTATACTGGGTCAACCCTATCAGCTACGCTTTCGAGGGTGTGCTTACAAACGAGTTGTCGAACCGTCTGATGGAATGCGCCCCAAGTCAACTTGTGCCACAGGGGCCCGGAGTCTTGCCTGAGTATCAGGGATGCGCCATTACAGGTGCAGCGGTAGGCTCGCGCCAGGTTTTGGGCAGTGACTATTTACAGTCCATGTACGACTATACCCGTTCCAATCTCTGGAGAAACTGGGGCGTTATTATCGCATTCGGTGTCCTCTATGTTCTCGTGACAATCTTCGCAACCGAAACAATCAACTTTGCATCTGGCGTTGGCGGCGGGGCTCTCATATTCAAGAAGAGCTGGAAAGCCACAAAGAAGGTACAGAAGGCCAATGTGCCCGCTGACGAGGAAAATGCCGCCGTGGAGTCTTCCTCGGCCACCCTGAACGAGACGACAAGGTCCAATTCTCGGGATCTAGATGATGATGAACCGCTTGAGCAGCTGACAGAAAGCAAGTCTATCTTTACATGGCAAAATCTTGAGTACACTGTCCCATACCAGGGCAGCGAGAGGAAGCTTCTCAACAAGGTCAGCGGGTATGCGAAACCTGGTGTGATGGTTGCGCTGATGGGCGCCTCTGGTGCTGGTAAGACCACTCTTCTCAATACTCTATCACAGCGACAGAGTGTCGGCGTTGTCAGCGGTGAGATGCTTGTTGATGGCCAAGCTCTCGGTCCTGATTTCCAACGAAACACGGGTTTCTGTCTGCAAGGTGATTTGCACGATACCACTCAGACTGTACGTGAGGCCATCGAGTTCTCAGCTCTTCTACGACAAGAAGCTTCCATTCCCCGAGAGGAGAAGCTAGCTTATGTCGATAAGATTATTAATCTGCTGGAACTGGAGGAGCTCGAGGATGCCATCATTATCTCACTTGGAGTGGAACAACGCAAGAGGCTGACGATTGGTGTCGAGCTTGCTGCCAAGCCATCCTTGCTGCTTTTCCTTGACGAGCCTACATCTGGGCTGGATTCCCAATCAGCCTACTCTATTGTCCGGTTCCTCAAGAAGCTTAGCAAAGCAGGCCAGGCCATTATCTGCACAATTCACCAACCCTCTTCTGTGCTGATCGAGCAATTCGACATGGTTCTGGCTCTAAATCCCGGTGGCAACACATTTTATTTCGGCCCCGTTGGCGAAAACGGAAAAGATGTCATCGACTATTTCTCTCGTCGTGGAGCAGTCTGTCCTCCGGGGAAGAATGTGGCCGAGTTCATTCTGGAGACGGCTGCCAGACCGCATAAGAAAGCTGACGGCAGCAAAGTAAATTGGAACGATGAGTGGGTTAAGAGCGACGAAGCCCAGCGGGTCCTCGAGGATATCGAGCACTTCAAAAGTTCTCGTTCACAGGAAGTGGCTGCAGGAAGTGCTTCCGCTAAGGGTCACAAGAGTTTTGCCGCATCTACCTGGCTACAGTCTGTTGAGTTGACAAAGCGGATGTTCAAGCAGTACTGGCGCGACCCCTCCTACATCTACGGAAAATTATTCGTCGCTGTCATAATGGGTATATTCAACGGTTTCACCTTCTGGAAGCTCGGTAATAGTATCTTAGACATGCAGAACCGTGTCTTCACATGTTTCCTCATCGTCATGGTACCTCCAACCATTGTCAATGGCGTCCTACCAAAGTTCTACACCAATCTTGCACTATGGCAGGCACGTGAGTATCCTTCTCGAATCTACGGTTGGGTTGCCTTCTGTACCGCGAACGTCCTCGTCGAGATCCCAGCGGCCATCGTCTCCGCCTTCCTGTACTGGGTCCTCTGGTATTGGCCTACTGGCATGCCACAGGAGAGTTCTGTTTCGGGATACACTTTCCTCATGACGGTGCTCATCTTTCTCTTCATGAACAGCTGGGGTCAATGGATCTGCGCTTTTGCCCCCAGCTTCACAGTCATCTCCAACATTCTCCCGTTCTTTTTCGTCATGTTTGGTCTGTTCAACGGGGTGGTCCGGACATATAGCACTCTTCCCGTCTTCTGGAGATATTGGATGTACTATGTTAACCCGTGTACATACTGGATCAACGGACTCCTTGCTGCCACTCTTGATAAGCAACCAGTGCAGTGCGACCCGTCGGAGACAGCCATGTTCAACCCCCCGCCAAACCAGACATGTCTAGATTACGCAGGAAGCTTTGCCGATATCTCAGGCGGCGCTCTTTTGAACCCTGAAGCGACGTCAAACTGCATGTACTGTCCATACACCAGCGGCAATCAATATCTCGCTACACTCAACATCCATGCAGACCAGAAATGGAGAAGTAAGTTTTCAATTATCCCCCCCGACATATTTGCCTTAAAATGGCTGTCTAACATGTACTTTAAAAGATTTCGGCATCTTCCTTGCCTTCTGCATCTCCAACTGGGCGCTGGTGTACTTTTTCATCTACACTGTCCGTATCAGGGGCTGGAGTTTTGGATTTGGAAAGGTGTTTGGGTTGCTGGGCAACCTCGTGGAACAACTGAAGAGGCCATTCAAGAAGGCTTCCAAGAATTAATGATTTATTCTCAGAAAGAAATAGAGAGAAAGATTGGGAAAAGTTTAGAATTATATACCATTGGAACACATAGACAGAATAGAATCTCGGGTTAAGCCGAGACAAATCATGTTAATTAAATTACTTAGTATCTATAGAATGCCAGCTTCTCTTGAGAGAGATCTCACATTACTCTAGCCTCCAGAACATGTAAGACCGTCATGATCTATTGTCATAAGTTAAACATCTTTGTGCTGTTCTCCCAGGCCGCCTTGGCAACTTCTTCAACCTCGATACCCTTCAATCCAGCCACGACGTAAGCGACCCGGTCAATCGCAACGCTTTCATTTCTCTCCTTGATCATAGCGGACGCATCCCACTTATCCTTCTTCTTGCTCGCAGGCAGCGCGGGCGCATTAGCCAGATATCTCTTGGCCAAGTCGCTGCTGGTTTTTATCTCGCCCCATGGCGCATCGGTTTCAATCTGGAGACTCCCAAGGGGAATTGCGGCCGTCATTTCTAGACTCTCTCGGTCCTTGAAGCTGAAGCCGTTAACGCTGACATCTAGACCCATCTCGACGAGTTTCTCCATCTGTTCTTTCGATCCAACGAAGCTATGCACCAACCCGCGTCGGGGGAGCTTGTCCAAGTAGGGTGTGATCACTGCCACAAAATCTTCAAAAGCCGCACGGCAGTGAAGGAAAAGGGGCAGATCCCACTTCTTATTCACAAACAGATCAAGCTGGGCCTTGAAAGCAGCGGTTTGTGTTTCCTTGTCTGCATGATTAAGGCGGTCGTAGTCCAATCCGAGCTCGCCAAACGCCGCAATCAGACTTGGCGTCTCCGCAATGGCCTCGTCAACTGCCTGTTCGAGCCTGGCATAATAAGAGTTTTCCGTGTCGGCGCCAGGCTCAGCGGCGTGGTATGGGTGAATGCCAATGGTGACGAAGCAGGATCCCGCTGGTCGTGATCGAGCAATCTCCAGATTGGTCGTCACATCTGAAAGCGACATGCCAGTGAGAACAACTTTTTCGACGCCGGCAGCACGAGCACGGTCGAGAGTGTGTGCAAAATCGGGCTGGTGGCATTGTTTGTTGCGGTAGATGCCGGCAAACTCGTTCGCCGTTGCTGTTACAGCCACCTACTCGGGACGAAATATAAGCATCTGACTAAAATCCATTTCAAGTTCCAGGCAACAGATGTTATTAAACACCTACATCAGCATAGCGAAGTTGTGAAGTGGGCTTCTTGGGGGCTCCAGCTGGGAAGCCTGATAGATCAAGACTCATCTTTGGTCGAGCGAGGTTAAACGGCAAATTAGCGACAGGGCGAGAAAATACAAAGGCCCGACGAGGAGTTACTGGCAACTTCTGGCGGCGTGAAATCAAGCGTAGTGCTGCCGCAGAGCTACCCTTCGACATGAGGCAGAAACCGTCAGAATTGAACACGTTCTCTAGCGGAGCTGCTAGGTTAATGTTCTGGGGCTATCTCCACTCCGACACCGGCCAATGCTTGAGAGGTCGTCACCCGGACCGGATCCCCAAGCGTGGAAGACGAACCCCGGGCCGGCGGCCTTTGATCTTTGATTGTCAAATAGCTGTTACATCTTTGTTACAAGGGCGAGTTTATAACTATAAATTTATAATATGGCAACAATGAAGAGCCTAGACCATCTTTATTTGGCATCATCATTTCAGCAATAGTCATGTATTAATGGACCTGGGCCGGTCGGTCGACAGCAGAGTTTTTCAACCACCTAAGACTACAGGTCCTATATATAGACTCAAAGCGAGACCCATTTCAGCAATCAAATCCTTCCGGATCGTTCACATTACTGCACTTGATACCTGTTGCCTCTTTTTCCTCATCACCACTGACATCGATGAACTTAACATCGTCCATGATAATTCCATCACAGCCGCCTTGGGACCTACTGCATTGAAACTCGGCATATCTGCTGGTGTTGATTGTGCCACTAATTGCCGAGTATCTGATGTCAGATATATCAAATGTGGACGTACTGCAGTTGACCTTGGCTACATTAGAGTAGCATTGATTGATAATGAGGGGTGATTTGGCGCCGTCCTCGATGGTGATATTCTCCCATGTGATGTTACGTGCGTCTGTATGAGGCATTATGTGTCAGCAGCTCACGTACATGTCATAGTGAGGGGGGGATAGGATATAATTGATAACATACAGCCGATGCCGCCGCCTCCGCCATTCGGCGGCCACTCGTTCTGCTCACCAGTCCACGTCTTGATTCGGGCGACGTAGTTTGATCCATACTGTTTGATATTGCGGGCCATGACGTTTTCAACAATTTCAAAGCGGTCCGCGTATTGCCCAATGCTCCCGATGGCAACTCCCTGTCCATCGCGGAAGATACAATCTTCGATCAAAATATTGGTTGAATTTGCCTTGGCTGCAATACTATCATCGCCGTTTTCGATCTCCCACCGCCGAAGAGTAATATTGTCCGAGAACATCGTATTGGCGCCATCAGTATTACGAGCCGGTTTTGAGCTTCTGCTGATGGCTGAAACAAAGATGTCCTCTAGGACAACATTTTTGGAACCAACGATAGTGACAGCCCTTGCATCTCGTTAGTGAATACAGTTGTCAAGACGTTTAACCTGACTTGTCCTTTCTTTCTTCGCAGCTCATGACAGCCAATGATACTTACCACATTTGAGGTTGAACAAAACGAAGACCGTGAAAGTAAGAGTTCTCTGCCGTCACAACGAGCATGTGAGGACGATCTTGAATGCTTAGTAGGGATAATAGATCCATTGAAGCACGAAAGGAAGGGGAGTCTCACTAGGGTAATTTGACTGCCCATCCACGAAATCGTACCAAGCCTGACCATTACCGTCAAAGGTACCGTATCCGTGCCCCTCCACATTCAGCCTTTTACCACCTAGTATAAAAGCTGTCGTTTGGTTCTGATACGCCGCCGGCGGATAGCTGTCTTGGCTTTCCCCTGGACCTATGGGTAAGGAGTTCTCGAGCCAGTATTCAATGTCGGTACCCCACTTTGTGTAGATGTCAACGTTTCTTCTTCTGAGAGGGGTTGCTATATTCAGTCTAGCTGCTGACCTCAAGACGGCCTCGGACGTCAATGTGAACATTATCGAGGTCTTTGAAGCTCAATGCTTTTTTTATGTAATAAGTAGTATTCTGGAAGACGATGGCGGAGTTCTTCCCGCATTCTGTAAAAGCTTTGATGATCTCGGGCGAATCGTCGCCGGATTTATCCCCTTGGGCAGGAATCTCGCAGACTTTGGCGCTGGCCCTCCCGATTACGAGAGGCAACAGCGGCCATAATTTCAAGAGGCTGTCGATATGCATTGCGTAGTGTAAATGGTATTTTGGTACCGATTGGCTTCAGCAGGTCAAGTTCGTAAACCGTAAAAGATGAGGTGATGTTCTAGTTCATGATCGAAACAGAAGACAAGTGAAAGGGACGCGACTAGCATCTTCATTCATATACCTATTAGCGACACATACATTCCTACCACTGGCTCTCCACCTCGTGATCAAATTGCCCGACAACTTTTTCATCTTTGTAGTGTCCGGTAAAACATGTTCCGCCAATGCGAGGGAAACGAATGATATCATCATCTTATTTGACGCCTCGTTTGGTCAAGCCGGGTTCGAGATTTACCTCTAATACGCGAGATAGCAAATACTTGATGTATTCAAGTTTTCTGATAAACCAATTTACGTCCACCATAGAGAAATTGTGTGCTACTCAGAGGTTTGGTACCTGGGACGTACAGTGGGCATTGATATCAAAAAATATGTAAAACGTAAACCAGCGTCGACACACGGTGTCCCCTGATTATATTTCAACGTATAGGATTTTTTTTTTCTCTTATTATTACTATTTCAGTTTTGAATGTTTTAATTCTCATTTATACTTATATATACTTAAAGTTATACATATTATATTTTTCTCCTAAAAGGAAAGAAAAAAAACACTTTATGCGTGGTTTGAATCCAAAGTGCATCTACCTAATCGGTGGTAGTGGCAAGCAGCCAAACGCATTTTATTCCTCACAGAAAGTCGTGGTTACCAAGATCGGCATAATGATGTGTTGGTTAGGAAATGCACATCTCGGGCCATTCATCACGGAGGATTCACCTCGGGGTAATAGACAGCGCTCATTCATGCGGGGTACCCATGTACAATCTGACGATCGCGGATTGTGGAAGTCATGTAATTGGTCAAACTGTGAGGCTTGTCATTCCACTTGTTGTACACTGTGTATTGAGAATTTGAGGAGGCGAAAAATCCGGAAAAAAATCCGTGCAAGGAGCAGTCGGTTATCCCCCTTGCCTGGGTCTATCTGCATTACTATTCAATCCCGCGCATTTTACCCCGTCCCCAGGCAAGGGAAAACGTAATTGGAGGAAATTGTGCATGCCGTTCAAGCAGCAACCTATTGGCAGATCTTGTCATTTATGAACTGAAAGTCATGATTCGGCGCTAGGGATTCGCTCAGTTGTGTACAGAGTCGGCAAACGGGGTGTTGGTATGGCGACTCGAACTGATGATTGAGATTTAGGGATGTAGGAAACGGCACCTCCATAAATGTGTAAATAGCCATATGCCATGTCCCCTTATATAGTCGAAAGATGACCTACGGACCAAATATAACATACACTTTTCAATATCCATCATGATTAGCTCTCTAACTTTGTCCTTTCTCGCTTTAGTAGGGGCTTCTTACGCAAGATGGATTGTTCCCGCTGCTCGTTGGTACGATACTGATGGGAACAGATTCAATGCCCACGCAGGTGGCATATGTCTTGATCAGCACACCGAGACGTTCTACTGGTTTGGCGAATACAAGACCTCAGAGCATCCCGAGGGCGGCGGTATATCCGTATATAGCTCCAAAGACCTTGCTACTTGGAAGGCTCATAGACTAGCGCTGGGTAAGGCTATGATCACGCTTCACCTAGTTCGATATATTATCATCTTTCTCATCGTCTTTCTTCTCCTTCTTCGTCTTGTTCTTGTTGTTATTATTATTCCTTCGCTACCTGTTATTCTCGAGTCTGCATCTCACGAATGGGCCGCTGACCTGATTTTGGCTGTAGCACCGATAGAAGGCCATCCTTGGCTTTCACCGACAGAGAACCGAATTCAAAGGCCTAAAGTGGTGTATAGCGAGGAAACAGGCAAATACCATGTAAGTAAAATCGAATTTCGTCGCGCTTGATGATTCTGATGGACTGATTTCGTTCTGAGCTAAGATGCACTGGCACGCCGACGACAACAAATACACCAAGCTGCTTCAAGGCCTAGCAACCTCGGATCATATTGCGGGACCCTACGAGTTCCAACACGCAATTGCTCCCCTCGGAAACTGGTCTCAAGATTTTGGACTCTTCACCGACTACAAGGATGGTCGTTCGTATGCGCTCTATTCCAACGGCGATCGTGTCGAGGGCCGCGATGTATACATCACTCGTTACAATAGTAACATCACCTTGCCCGAGGAGGTTGTTTACCGCTTCCCGAAATTCGACCTGGAAGCTCCAACGATCATTCAAACGGAGCATTCTTATTACGCAATCATGAGCCACAAGACTGGATACAGGCCAAACAGTCAGTTTATCTCATCCTTCACCTAGCTAGGTACCGTTGCCTCCGAGTTTGACTGACAAATTTCAGACGTCGTTGCCTTTCGGGCTGACTCTCTTGCTGGGCCATGGTCTATGCCTTTCCTCGTAGCATTGCCTTACACACGAACATTTAGCACGCAGTCGAGCTTCGCATTACGTATTAATGGAACGAAGAAGACTTCTTACCTTTACATGGGAGATACCGTGAGTTGATCCACCAAACCTTGACGAAGAATAATCCATCAGTATACACAAGGAACGTCCGGATGATCACATGAGCTGACGCGGTTTATCTTCAAAAGTGGGACTCACTCGACCACTCAGAGAGCCGAAACACATGGCTGCCTATGGAAATCGACGATCGAAAGGGCATCTTGAGCATTGCATGGCATGATGTTTTTGATTTAAACATGTAGGTTCCCCCCCTAACTCGTCTTCCTCTGAAGCTGATTGTGGTCATAAGCAAAACGGGTGAATGGAAACCAATAGAGGGCAGGTCATATTGGGCTAAGCATGCCCGAACGACCGGTAATGCTTATCTCCAGGAAGCCGTAAGTGCCCCTATAGACGGATTCAGCGGGCCCTACCCGTGATTCAATCGCACGATGATGATCTGACCTGACAACTGATAATAGAACTTCGCCGGAAGCGGTGTGATGGCAACAGGAATATTCGGCAACACCAGCAAGGTCGTCTTTGAAGTTGATGGGGCAGGCAAGGACCAATGGGTCTCCTTCTACCACCAGAGTACGTATAATAGGCCGAATATTAAATGTGAACAATCCAACTGACACCACCTTACCGGTAGATATCGATGACATGGGTTTCGGCGATCAACGTGAGTACTAGATTCAAGACTTAACAACTGCCTATTTGATTGACGTACTACCATGCTAACTGTATGTAGCTTACGGAAACCCTGACCGCATTAACGGAACTTGGGCGCTTCGGCGCATCAGCAGCGTTATTGTCAACGATGATGAGTCTACCGTCCACACTCTATACCAGAAAGATACACACAAGAGCATCATTCTATCCTCGCCGCTACTGCTGCCTTTAAAGAAAGGCAACAATACGATCACCATCGGCGGTCTGTTCAACGGAAAGGATTATAATGGTGCTGATATCGAGAAACTAGTTGTTTATCCGCCGGAGAATGCTTAAAGAACCATTACCAGCGCAACAGAGGAACAAAGGGAAGGGGCAATAAGAGAAAGAAGTGGTAAACATCATGTAACCCAGCTAGAAGAGTTAAATCCTAGGTTATTCCCCCTCACTTCCCCTGTTTCTTCTTATTCCGGAGCCATTGCAACAGACGCTGGGTCTTTGTGGCAGGTGTTGGCTTAGGACTGAAGACCTCTGGGCCAAGCACGCCAATATCAGTAATCTTAGCCCGTTGCAGTCTAAGTGTCGGCATATCTTCATCAGAGAGATCTCGCCCAACCTTGCCTGCAGCTTTTATCATAAGCTTAGTCGCGGGATCTTTGCCGTCAAGCGAGCCGTCGAGACGAAACTCATCGACACTATTATCCCAGGTGTATGCACCATTGCTGTGTACCTGGTATCCCCATGCTAGAGGTATTTGATTGATGCATTCTGGTGCAGAATCCGGGATCTCCGACTCTGAGAGGACCAAGATACTATTGACTTCGGTAAAAGTGTCCATGAGGTCGCGAAGCGCGGAAATGTTCCTCTGGAGGACAGTATCCGGGATAGCAACCTGCGTCAGAGTAAAGCAGATCCTAGCTACTCCAGGTTCAAGCAAGTCGTCTTCACGCATCCGTGCGCGTGGGGCGTCAATGAATTCGTCCCATTTATCAGCGGGGATGTAGAGGGTATCATGAATGTCAAAGTGCCGAGTAAAGACTGGGAAGCGCTTGGTTTTCGTGTAGGTGATTTCCAAGCCTTCCTCGCGTGCCCAGAATAGAACAACGTCATAGGCCTCCTGGTTGACTAATGCCAGGTGAATAAAATATCTGCCCTTGATCTGACGGTAATCGAAAATGAGGGCAAGATTGCTGTCGTCGAATTCATTGTAGTATTCGTCATCTTCTGCGAGGGGCTGAGGCTCCCAACCTCCCTTCTGGAAGGAGAAAAGGGCTGGTTCAGGGGTTTCTGGCAACGCCTCTTGCCAAATCTGTATACGGATCTCCGGGGGAAGATCTGGGAATCTGTGAAATCTATAGGCTTCGGCGGTGGCGGCCATATCTCTCGGCGGCCACTATCCTCGTAGTCTTTCGGTCTTGCCGGCGGTAGATGCTCCTGGTAGTTCTGGGGTGAATCAAAACCTGGGGCTCAATGATGCAGGAGTGGAAGAGTCGGCGAGGAAAACTTGAACGACAGTGGTAGTGGTGGCGGTGACGATACGGCAGTGGGCACAACAGTCCTAGAACGAGCATTCAGTTTGTAGGACGAAAGAAGGGCTTATATAAGGCGGGCTCAAACATGCGCCCCCTCACCACCTGCACAACATTTGCTGTGCTTCCTTTGTGCAAGACTTGTGGCTCTTGGTGCGATGGAGGATGGAGAGCAGCGCAGCCGACACAAGGAATATTTCTGCCTATGTGAACAAAAGGCCCATTGGGTTAGTAACATCAATTTATCGCATACAGACCTTAGGACTGTCATGATCCTTCGTCACGCCATGCGTGTATCTAAACTGACAGTTGTGTTCAATTGTGCCACACTTCACTTACCATATTCTTTCGTGGAAAATCATCTCTATACTATCGGCTTCCTAGCAAAGGCGTACCTAGGCCCCTCAACCGGCACCTATGACGAAAATAGATGGTGACATGATTTTCAAGAGCCTTTTTTTAGATGGTAGCAGTTTTCATTAAAAAGCAACATACCTCTGTTTCACTGATGATCCATGGAGCCAAAGTACCTACCACAACGTGTGATGATTTAATTAACCAAAATTAGCCTCCTCGTGCAATGTGTGGCATGATTTGTTTTTCTATTTTCAGGTACACACGGTTCATCCATGCTAAGTACTTAACGAGGACGTTTCCAGGACGCGGATAAAGGTTTTGTAAATCCAGCAACCCAAAACTCGCATATCATCAAATATCATATGATTTTTGCCCTACTTTAAACGCCACATAACGGACTATTCTTCCCTTTATTGATTGTCGTGTCCCTCTTTTACTTGTACCCTTTATATCCTCTTTGACACTTGCCCCATCATAATGGCCAACTTCGAAGCCGTGCTTTTCGGTCTCTTCCTTATGGTCGCCCAGGCTATTGCCGCCAGACCCGGCCACAAGCCCCTTGTCTACTCGGCAAAATATACCGGGAGCGTACTCGCCAAAACTTCCCGCACGCAAGACCTCAAGGAGGTGCCAAAACACAAGGCCAACCAGGTGCTGGCGAACATGAAGAAATGGTCCGGCGGCCAGTTCAAGGCTTCTCCCGGCCGCAACGGCAAAGTCGTGGTCAGCAACAAGAAACCTGCCAAGAGCAAGGGAGCAGCGAGCGGTCAGGTCCAGAAGATGAAGTCCATTGTCCACAAGAATTATGACCCAAACCGGAAGTCCAAGACGGACAAGGTCAAGGTGGGGGTCAGCAAGGCCAAAGCCAAGGTCAAGGGCGCGGTCCACTCCATCAAGAATGTCTTTAAGGGCAAGAAGAAGCCTCGAAGTTTGCGCCGCCGCAATCTGAAAAGAAGCAACATGAAGAGACAATACTAATAAGTGTCGAGGCCTCGCGTTAAACCCTCGAGATGGTGATAAGGTGAACCAATCTTGAGGCCAATCTTGCTATTTCATATCTGCTATTCTTTGGTCGAGGGCAATGGGGACATGTCCGCTTAACGAAGAGATACGGCGAGTAAGGATAATGATATGAAACGGTGATAAGGTGATTTGCGATCCGGTCTAGGATTTGGCTATTTCGCTGCTACCTATACGATTGCATTTGTGAGATAAGGTATCTAAAAGAAGAAATAGGTTATCCGCCACGTGTTGGTTGTTATATTGAAAGATGCAGTGTCTATTTCATCTGGTTCTTATTTTGTCCAATGCTGGCTACGTTTCATCTGTGATGCTCTCAAGACAACGGCCAACCTTACGGACCCGTTCCATGGTCGGTGCACTCCAATCCACCCGCTCAAGCACCCATCTTATCATAAGACCCATAGCATGCGAATCACCTTGGTAATCCGGGGCCACATCGCCCAAGTCAATGAAAACCAGCTGCCCATCTTCCATACAGAGAGTGTTCCTATCCGTAATGTCACCATGAACGACCCCGGCGCGAGCAAGCTCCCACAAAGCTACCACCAAAGCTTGGATTTGAGTCTCCGTGATATGCAGCCGTGGCAGTGAGGCTGGCTCTAAGGCGACTTCGACAGTCTTCTTAGCTTCACCATCATGTTTCTCGACTTCGTCGCCAGTCTCACCATCCTCGTCTTGTCATCGCCGCGGTACCCCATGCCATACTGATATCCACCGGCAAGATCTTCCAAGCTCCGTCCTCCATACGGCATCAATAGTCCCAAAACTTCATCGGTGTCTGAGGACTTGAGCACGACAGCAAGGATGGGCACCACGTGAAAACGACTTTGCATGGTCGTGAAGCCTGTCTTGGGATCTTCGTCGAGCGCCCTGAGTAACTTCTCTCTTTGTCTGATTTCGCGTTCCATCACTTCCAAGTCTTCCTGAAACTCAACGCGTTTGAATACACAGTCATTTCCTTGCCAAGTGCAACGATCAGCTGAGCAGCTCAGATGCGCTTTATTCTTGATTTGGTCGAACGTGGTGGTGGGCAAAATGTCCGATTCGCCCCTAGAATAGCAGAAATTGCCTTCGATTGGCCTGGCAACCACTCTGTTTGGCTTCTTTTCAAAGGTCGTCGTAGATTCTTCACGTGTGGTGTTGATGACATTGAAGTCAGGGAGTGTCCCATGCTTGGAATGATATGCTTTGATGTGCTTGGTAATCACATCAGACATCCAGTCTTCTGCATCCCGCACAACCGTGTCTATGTTGAGCTCATACCACCTGCGGTTGGCTACATCATAAGCGCTGGCTGAGGAGGAAACTTCAGGGAAGATGGATGTGCACATGATAAGGACCTCGGGTTCTTTCCAGGTGCGATCGGGCTCAAGCTCGGGTGCCGTCCACCACTGGCTTTCGCCGGGTGTACAGTCCATCACGGAAGGCAATAACACGTATAATCACTTAGAAGAGAATCTGTGGGAGGTTATGTAGCTGAAAGCAGTCGGCACAAGTGGTGATTGGCATCAATATGTTTCGGTATCCGGTGGTGATGTTCGATGAGATACCCATGTTCTTCTGGTCTTGATGATTCTGTGCGTACAGTCTGGTGGATTGATTATATAAGCACTCCTGCAGGTCATCATGTTAGTTGGTTGGAAACCCTCTCGAACGCGAGTTGGTGCCATCAGAAAAACGTTTGACAAGGAGAGGCAACGCGAAATCCAAGACGAGGCGTCCAGCAAAAATTGCGGCACGTTCAAGCCACCCCTGTTAAAAGTAGTGTTGATGGTTGGTCCATTTGGCAGAAATCATGCATGCATCCTGCGACCTGCGTCATCCCGAAATCTTAAATCAGCGGATCGAAATTGTGAGTTGGCGGTTGATATTCACCGTGCTGAAGTATCATCGACATTCTACATAGCACTGGCAAACGAACCACCACCGTCGGTACAGCGGGTGATGGGATTAGAGAGCGCTTACTGGGAGCTGGAGGAGTGTGCGGCCCACTAGGGTTATCCCAAGGCACCCCTCATCTCAATCCAATGGGAGATGCGTCCATGTGCCTTAATATCGCGTTGCTTGATATGCAATATGAATCGCAGGCAATGGCTCGACTGAATGGCCTGGTATCAGGGGACAGAAGGCGTCAGTCGGTCTGAACTCGAAGCGATCAAGATGGATCACAGACAGCCGAAAAGAAAACACCGCTGGGGGCCGCGGAGGCCTGTAACGTGGGGCGATTTAGGCAATTGGGTTGGGTGCCATTTTGCTGCGCTGTTCAGTGGGCCCGACCGCTAACTCCACTAATTCCCCAAGGAGCCGCCGGTGGATAGCTCAGTCCGGGACGTCCGGAGGTGACATCTCTCTACCTTTAATGTATCTGGACGTACATCTGGAAGTTGCAGTGTGCTAGGGACGAGGATGGAGAGAAATCCGAGATATCACGCAACCAGAAGGGCCGCTGAGATGAAATCTGGCCCCAAGTCACCCAGGGCACGTCTCCCTGCGACAGAAAAGTTCAGCCAATAAGCCCCTGTAGAATGAGACAAAGGCAGCCAATCGGCATGTAACCAGGCCTATCTCGACGGACGCGCTGCTTATTCGGAGCCATCAAATCGCAATTAATATGCATGTCTCTAGGCAAGACAGACAATATAAATCCACTATTGGTTCTTTTGGCATGTGCCTACTCTGACGGCCACGTACTCGGAGCCTGCGGGGAGCTCGGATCAGTGAGTCGGAACCACGGCACAGCGCCGTCCAATTATGCGTCTAGCGTTAATAATATTTATCCCGCCTGTGCTGCCCGTTGTGACTTTGTCCGCGATCCTTCATCCCACACTCTGACTTTGTGGAAAGGTGGCTTGTTCGACTAGCTTTTCCTTCACCATCGCCCTGCATCCAAACAGAGCCGCGGAGACGGGCGCTACCCACCTTGATACTACCTATACACAAGATAGCACACCAGAACGCGACGCCGATTGAATTTCCTGCATCGCAGAGCCGTCTGCGGATGTCTGGGGGTCTCCGAGCTGGTGGGAGAGAAGCAGAAATGGATACGTCATCGCACGCACACGCGCCATTTTGGGGTGCCCAAACCTCGTATCTCAAGTTGGTCCACCCTATTTACCATTCCATAGCCTGAGTCGACATGCTAATCTGATTTCCCTTCAGCTTTTGCGAAGAGGTATGCCTCGCTGACTCATCCCTTGGATCGCGTCTTGCCCATCCACAAGCTAATCTAATCATTCATCAATAATAATTAGGACTACGCCATCACGCGGTATATTGCCGAGTTCATCAACACACTAAGTAGCATCACATTCAGTCAGTCCACCCCGAAAGAAACTTCACGTTTTCTATAAAAACTAACAAAAGAATAGTCCTATATGGGTTATATGGCCTTCTCTATACCCGCCAGAGGAAAAATGCGAGGTCCCCTGTCCTTTTGTACTATGGCTTGATTGGTATAGGCGTTTGCTCGGGGGCTATCACATGACTCTGAAATACCACACGCAGATGTGTATGTGCTCGACTCTCCCAACATCTCACCAACACAACTCCACTGCCAAAACACCCATCAATTCGAATCCATTTCATACTAACACCCATATCATCTAGCCGATGAGTTGTCGATGCATCTTCTCACCACCCCGCTGGTATACCGCCTCCTCACGTTCAACGCCACCCCCGAAAAGACGAGATTGGTGGGCATCGTTCTCACCATCCTCTTCACCGTCGTCATGGTCACTCACATGGTCATGGACGAATTTCTTCTCCACGCCACAACTTTCGCCCTGGCCATCTACGTAATCGTAACGCGATCAAGACGTATCATCCCTCACCAGTGCCCTGATCCAAAGGTCCGAAAGTCAATTCAAAACGTTTCGACATTTGGACTCGGTATGTCCTCCCGCCCTCAACCAGCCAGGGGAGAAGATGTTCTAATATCCAGTCGCAGTATGCTTTGCCGCCGGCTATTCCGTATGGCTTGTCGATCAGTATGTTTGCAACGTACTTATCGACACGCGCCGCTCCGTCGGGTTGCCCTTGGCGTTCCTCCTGGAATTACACGGATGGTATGCCTTCTCCTATCTTCCATGAAGCAAACATAGACTAATAATCTGTGACACCAACAGGTGGCATGTCTTGACAGCTATTGGGGGATATGTTGCTGTCGCGACTGTGGATCTCATCACGTCGGGTGAATTGGTTTTGAAAGATCCCTCCGACCAGCTTGCTTGGCCAGTCCCCCTCGCTGCAAGGTTGATGTCTGGAAAAACACGTACGACAAAGGAGCATAAATAGAGCCAAGTATTAGCCTCAAGGCTAGCATAGGTCAGAAGGTTTCCCTACCAGGGATATAAAAAGGAGAATTATCTGCCGTTTATAAAATACATGGGAATAAAATACTAGCTCGCAAGGATCGATTGAGCTAAAAAGTCTTGATCGAATCTGTAAAAAAATAGAAACTTGAGAATAAAGGGAATAGAGTCATTGTCAATTTACATTACACCCATTCACGTCTTCGTTACTCTCTTGATGCAAGTTTAAATCCCAGCCAGTTCACGGAAATTCATGTTCAATCGGAGTAGCAATAGTGAAGTTTATGGATGACGGGTCATCATCACCGAATCGTAATCCCCGTTGTAGTGATTAATTGTTCCCTACTGGCCACTTCATCTCGGTACGCATGAAAGCCAAAATGTCATCTATCTCTTCAGGAATTTTATACCAATGTCCCAGGTCCTGATAAGTCCTCCACGAGACCTTAAATCCAATTTTTCGCAAGGTATTACATGCTTTCTCTCCCAAGTCGGGGACAATCTTCTCATCTACCATGCCATGCCCAAGGAAAACGGGCGTTGCAAGCGCATTCCGCAGCAGAGCCTGGCGGTCACCTCCAAGCAGATCCCGAATGAAATCCACCGCTTTGTGGATTGGTTCTTGCTCTTTCGACTTTCTGCCATCAGGGACATCGAAAGGGTCCTCGTCACCAAACGGATTATTTTCAGGGCCGTCGTTCAAGATTTCCTACAGGTCTTTGCTATAGGGCAACCATCCACTCATGCCGATGAACCCTCCCAAGGGAAACTCCAGATAGAGCAAGCAAATAGCGGACATTGCCATGCCTTGGCTGAGGCCTCCGAGAAGAACATTCTGCCCCGAAACTTTGCCTACCTCTACACTAAGCAGCTCAAGCACCTCGTGAAGTGACTCCTCAAGACCCTCAAGCTGGGTGTACTGCCTATAGGATGGATCATCCAAGGACGCGATGTCAAACCATTGCGTCAATTTGGAGCGACTGAAGGCGCTTGAGCGACGTCGCTTTGCTGTTGGGAAAATGAATCGCGCTCCCGGAAGCAGTTGCGGTAAGCTGTGGCCGTCAGAGCTGAGGCCTGTCTTGAGTAGTTCAGAGCCGAATTCCTTTCCGTTGGACCCTAGGCCATGGAGTACGATCAAACTGTGTGTGTGGGCTGAGAGAGGCTCAACAATGTACGGAGCGGTAAACCTTTCAGAGCTCGCCACCCCAGCTGATACATCCATGATAACTTTGCGGGAAATGGGCTTGGAGTTGAAACACAGAGGTAAATACCTAAGTGAAAAGAATTCATATCTTGATGGCATGGTCGGCGACGGCCGCACTCTGCCCTCCGTGCAGAAAACTGCACCAACAGCGAGGTATAGGGTAGCCAACATGGAAGTAAACCATGACCCACTCTTCACGTGCAATGTGCCCAATAACAAGGCCGATTGGAGCAACTGCAGACATCCATCGCATTCAGAATTACCATTATACGAGTGAGGCTTGGAGCTGAGCTTCTTTTTAGGCATGTTCTAAAAAAACAATTGGCTAACTTAGAACTGCGGTTTCGAAGACATACTAATGTTCCTCTTCTCATCTTTCGGTTCGGTTTGTCAGGCACATGAACCTAGGTTGGTGATGAACATCACGAGAGTCCGTCGAAACGTAGGCGATTATATCAGGACGGTTCGAGCTTTGACACTACCAAAGACATTGCCTCTGATAAGACAAACGGTACTTGTGTACTACGGAGTGCATTATTTAGGTGTGTGAATGACTCGGTAATCGACACTACCCGCTGAAAGTTTTCCCACGACTCAGTCACCCGGAGCGATAAGCGGATCAAAGAATTAACAATTATTAAAGTACGATTTCTGGGTATTCAATTTCAGCGTGAGGATATCTTTAACTTAACGACAAGAACTTGAAACCAATATGCATCAATTCATAAAGTCATGACGGCTTGACGCTTTCAAAAAAAAAAAAATCATGGGTAACCACATCACGTCTTGTCAAATTGGTGTGTCTGTTCGTGGCAAAGGGGCCATTTCGAGGATGTTTCAAGACTTGTCTAATCGACGAGAGTCTTATTGGTCTCTTCCCTTTTCGGTAGATGTCCGAAGCTCGCGGGGCTTGCGTCGGGATCATCCATGGGTGTATGCGGTGCTGGGGAGGGCGTTGGAGGTGGTGCGGCTGAAGCGGACAAGCTGGCGACGGCTGCCTCTTTCCCCTTGTCTTCGGGTATCGGTTCGGATGGTGACGGTTCGGCCGGGGGAGGAGTGCTGGCTTTGTTGCTGTTTTCTGAAGACTCGGTGGTAGATGGCGGCTTGCTTCCTTCCTTGGGTTTGGCTGGCTCGGGTGCTTTGCTCGCGGGACTGTCATCCGGGTCGGCGGCCGGCGCTGGTGCCGGTGCAGGCGGGGGAGGGAGGGGAGCAGGGCCGGATTCTGTAGGGACGACGGCGGCGATGAAGTTGGGGCCAGGCTGGGCCTGAGTTGGGTTCTTCCTGAGACCGGCAGAGTACTGATCCATACCACCAGCCGAGTACATGTCCGGATCGTTCATGGTGTTCGTCTTGACGGCCTTGTCGTATAGGCGAGTGAGGCGGGCTACCTCACTGCGCACTGTGACCTGCTCATCGGTATCAATCGCATCATACCCGTGCGCGGCGCCGCTGATGCCGTACCACATGACAGCCGAGTTCTCTATCTCGTCAACTACGCGGGACAGATCATCGCGGAACATGCGAGCACGCATGGGCTGGCCTCTGGACTTGAGGAAGGCAACGACGCCGGCAATGATTGTGTTGAGCGCACCAAATACGGTGATGAGGATTCTGCTGCTGTTGCTGGCTCCCAATCCAGTCAAGGCGGCGCCGAGAACCACCTGAGTGAGTAGCAGAGTGTTGATCAAGGTAGCGGTAAACATGTAGGTGCAGTTCTGGGCGCTCCGGCGATGGAGAGCGCGGCCATAGAGCGACTGAGGCCGAGGTTTGTGCGGCTCGTCGTGTGGGTGATCGACTGGACGGACACCAACGAGCTGGCAGAACTGTTTGTGATGGTCACAATTGTCGCCGGAGATGGAACCAGCTCCTGGGAACTGAAGCAGGGGTGCGCGTTCATCCATACGAGGAGACTTAGCTGACAAGTCGAGACGGTCGACTTGTATCAACGCAAACCAAGCAAACAACACAAAGCACGAAACTGACGCCGAGGAGGGGAGAAACCCTGGGTCTGCCGAGAAGAGCTAATATACATCATATGAAAACTTGCTAGCTCGAGAAAAGGGGGCTGGAGAGCAGGCTTGACCAGCTGAGAAGCGAGCACGCTATGGCCCCCAGCCCTGAGCCCTTGCAATGGTTCATGAACAAATTTCCTGATATAGTTAAACATCCTTTCGGCTGCGGGTCGGGGATGCCGCGAATGGCGCCCAAATCAAATCTCAACAGTTTAATTACTGTCGCCTTTAATTTTGTAAGTCAAGTTTTTGGAGCTGTTCTCGGATAGGCTGAGCCTTTTTGGATCAAACCACATTTGCAGAAGCTACTCACCAGCCGGCGGCAGACAAATAATGGGTTGGCTATGTTTGACTGACTGCGAGCAAGTCGGTGTAATTAGCATCCACTTTTGCGTTGCTAGCCAAATCCTTCTTGGGCCTACTGACGGACTGAGCGGTTGGCTAAAACAGACCCGGTTTAATCTTCGTGATGGGCTCGGCAAATGGCAGAGGGCTTCTTTACTAGTGCTATTGCTCTTTTTGGGATAGCAGTTGGCTTGTTGCAATATGTGCTCATGACTGTGCTAGCCAGTTAGCATATGCTGCACTGGCCATAACTGCGCCAATGGTAATGACGCTCTGAGGAAGCTGCTTTCTTTTACAAGATATCTCAAGGCAGAGGACGTCGTTGACGTTGGTTCAGGATATCCCATCGTGTGAGCTTTGAGACTTTGCTTTGAGACAATCTAAGCAAGTACACCGACTGTTGAACCCACGACTACCGAAGTATTATCATAGCCGCCACTATCCTGGAAAAGATCATCCTCATTTTTCTCCGAGGAATACGTTCTTGATAGCGGGATATTGCTTTTCCTTCACTCACTAACATCTAAGCCATCCACATACGAAAGTAACCCACAGACTTAGGCAGATTTGAGCCGTATTCATATGCTCGCTTTGATTTTATCCGCTAGGTGGCCTGTTAGAGTAATCAAAAATACTAGATGAGCATCATGCGCTGTTGCTCTCATTGGCCTCGGGCATAGGAGATCAAGCCATTAAAGAGACATCATGAAATGAGCCAAACTACTTTCATATATTTTCTTCAGTGGATTTGAGATATACATCTAGCCTTCAATGACTGATAACTTGGTAACGAAACAAACAATATCACTGACAACACCCTTCAAAGCTTAGGCGCACAGCATGGCGCCGTCTGCTTCTCTTCATGCAGCGTGGAACGGTTGAACTTTTGAGTACTAGCCGGAACGTCAAGCGCCGGATTCTTGGTAAAGAAGCCGTCTGGCTTGAGCATCACACTAATCCTCTCGCACGGCATCACAGGGAAATCCTCCGGTCGTGGGTTATGGGTGAGCCCAAAAGTATGCCACAGCACCACATCTGTATTTTCAGTGTTATCATCCCGAGCCGCCCACACAGAGAGACCCGTATCAACACGACTCTGATTGGTGAACTCTCCTGCAGCATAAAGCTCGTCGTCCTGGTACCGGGTCACCCAGATGGCGTGCTGGGCAAAAGCAGCTCGCTTGCTTGAGAAGGAACTTGGGTCCATGAGGAGCATTTGACTGGGGGCCGCGTGGAGCTTATACGCTACCGGTTTGAGAGAGATGGGGTTGATGCTACTGTCATTGCGGATCTTGAAGACGCGACCATTCTGGACGCTCAAATCTGCATAGCCAGCCTTGGAAAGGACGGTCGGACGTGAGACGTACCCTACCCCAAAAGGGTTGAGCTCTGCATCAACGGGGAGCGCAACGCTATCTTCGTAGAACACCGTGTTGTTGTGTCCATCTACTGCCGGGTCAATCCGCAGAGAGAATAGGTGCTGATGATTAGCAGCCATAACACCCGGTCCGACGTTGGTGCCCCATGGAACCTTCACTCCCTCGTGGTTATCAATAGGCATGGTGGAGAGGATGCCAGTGGCGCGCACTTCATGTTCAATATTGCCCGCCTGGTCGAACACCCATGCCAGGATGTATTCATAGTTGGACACAGTACATATCATCTGCACGACGAGCTCCCTGTTCCGCACCACAGTGGCTACATTATTGCGGTAATTTGTGTGCTTGTGTTGTAGACCGTTATCCTGCTCATGCATGCAGATGACACTCTTTAGAAGAACGGGGTTGCCTTTCGAGTCGGTGCGGTAGCCATCAAAGTAGGCAATATGACCTAAACAATCACAACCGAGAGCGAGTGAATTAGCAGTTATGCCGAACCCAACGTCTCCAGCATCAAATGCCTGCTTCCTGTGGAACGGCTTTCGGGGATCTGGAAAAGGTTAGCTGGATGTACTGCCTTTGATTTGATAGGTACTTGTGGAATTTGGTTGTGCATACCCCCATATGGAACTGTCATCTCGCACATGGAAAGTCGATAAAATGTCTGGCGGCCGTCAAATGTGACGTTATACAGAACAAGGCCATCTCGATTATTGAAGCCCACGCGGAACTTCCACTTCTGCCAATTGACCTCCCTTCCGTTGATGGTATAGGATGGCCCCTCGGGCTGTTGAACAACGTAAGGTTTCAAATCAGTGCGGATGGGTTCATCTAGAAGATCATGGGCGTATTGCACGCCCTTCACCTGTTTCCAAGGCTGCGTGGACTGAACTTGACCGTCGGCTCCAGTAGGTAGATAATCCATACGAACTAGCTCCTTTGTGATCTGGTCGAAGACCGGCGAGAAGGTACATGGGAGCGAGTAGTGGTTGGATTCGGGGTGGTCGACCTCAATAATATACATATAACATTGCGCAAGGCGACGTGTCTCGCTGTCGCTGTCTGTGCCATAAATCCACGGATCATTGCAGACTTTAAAGCCTGGGGGAAGTTGCATCTTCTCAATCTCAGCTAGGACAGCCGGGTGCTTCATACATGCCTCCTCGACCTCAATCAACTCATCAATATCGGCAGGCCCCTGATTTGATTAGCACGGAGGCAATACGCCTAGGAACATGGGAGGTTGCATCGCGTGGATACACACATACCTGGATGTCCTTGGGCAGTTCCTTGATGTACACAATCTGTCCATTGACATTCACGACTGCCTTGTGAAATACGCCCGTATCCATACGATGAAAGTAGGAAAATAGAAGTCGGGCTGGCTTTGGTGGAAGGGCGTGACCACTTCGCTCTGCCTCTAAGTAGGGCACAGTCTCGCCTTTGACTGGCTCTAGCACATCGATGCGCTTGAAACGCAATGTAGCGCCGGGAATAGCGTTTCTGAGAATATTGGCACATACTGTGATATCCTCCGGCGTCAGGGGATCGAAGGGATGCAACTGTGACAAAGACATCATGGCAGACAGATGGAGTACCTTGACTAGATGCTAGGATGAAGCCAAAAGATGGTGGGTGAGGTGCGGGGGAGGTTAGACAGGACCTAGCTTTATTATTCACAGGGGAAATAGGTGCATGGTTTAACAATCCGGTCCGAGGAGCTTTTATCTCTCTGTCTCCACAGATATTATGCAGTGTCAGCCCAAAGTTGTTATCTCTCCACCCGTAAAGCACTAGCTTGTGGTAGAGAAATCACGCTTCGGGCTTCAATGGCCGCAGGTCCTCAATTGTCGACGGACAAAAGTGCCGATGGCCAAGGCAATGCCCTATCTGCGCGGGGTAAGTAACATACAACATGACGGCTGAAGATCACAATAGACGCCACCCCTACCCTTTCCCACACAGGATAGTTATGAAAACACCACGATCCGTATCATCCTGAGTCATCTTATTCAAGCAGTGGGCTCGGTCATCGTGCCACCCACTACTGCCCTGCTCGCACAAGCTGGATCTGGCGGATATATATGTACCTTTGAGGTGATAAAACAAGGTTTATTCTGAGAGCTTCACCTCCCATTTTCACATAAAAAATCTCTCTCCCCTTGTAAACCTGTCATATGCTTGGCGTAGAGTCTGACCTAAGTTCACCTCGACGCATCACATATCGTTGAGCAGGACAAACACCTTTCTGATTTTAGATAGTAATGTGCACAAGCTCAAGGGGGAAACCAAGTCTTGTTTGCCATTTGAGCCATTAATGTCAGGCTTTCAGGAGCCTCCCCTCTTCTTCTCATATGAATTAGCTAGCTAGCCCTAAGACTGATCAATACTGTCACGCGTTTTAGTAGAGTTTTGGTTTCCGGCGACCTCTCGAACCCCTTACAGTTTAAGAAAGGAAACTGAGTGTACTAATGATTTGAAAAGGCCAAGTCCTGATCGTAGGCATCAGATCTAAGGTTGCTCTTAATTAGGAAGCAAAAGATTTCTCCGTATAAACAAACGGCCCCCTGAAACAATTTCTCATCTAGCCACCAAAATAGCTTCGTCTATCATAATATCCCGTAAATACCATCATCCGGGAGGGAGCGAGCCGCCGGTATTAGACAGACTTAAAAGAGCGCAAGCGGGTTGGTGGCGTTCTTGGGCAGTGCCTGGATCACGTCCCAGTGTTCCTCAATGCACGTGCCATTAAACCTCCAGATGTCGGTGATGGCAGTAGGCTCCTGGCCTGGAAAATCAACTCTGTAGTGGACCATCCCGAAGGGGCTGTCGAACAGGTAGTGCATAATGGTCACGTTACCCTTGCTGAAGTCATAAGGGCCACCGGCGCCGAGAGCATCAATGCTGGGCTGGCGGCCGCTCAGTACAGCTGGATTATGCTGGATGTATTCGTCGCTGACAAAGTTTGTGAGGGACTCATTGACCAAGTGTTGCTCAAGGAATTGGTGAAGAAACTCAGTGAAGGCAGCGCGCTGGAATTCGGGGGAAGCAGGTCGTGCAGGGCAGTAAGGCGCTGTCTCGATCTTCCCAGTGGCTCTATCGACAAGTGGGAATGCGCAATGAACCAGCTGGCTTGAAGCGGCCAGGAGAACGATAAATTTTCCGATCATTTTGATCAAAGAAATTGGGGTCTAAAGGAGATTGGGATGTTGAGAAGATCCTGACTCTTGGTTGCTGTGTCAATGTTGAGCTTGATGCAGAGAGGTGATATTGGACAACGACAACGACCAGCTTGCGGTTATATATTCATTTGAAATGAAGTCTCGGGAGGTTTTTCCTGTAACAGCTTATAAACAGAGAATTATGACGTACAATTTCTTGGTAGAAAATCATCCCTATTCGCAGCATGGCTGGGGGCCCTTGCATTCTACAATGAAGTGGGATAATTCTAGAGTAATCTAGACTTTAGGCCCCAGCATTAATATGTGAATTCGGTTTGTAATACCTTTGAAACCTATCTCATTGGGACCTTTCACTCAAAGGTTCTCTGGCCGATCCTGCTTATGACGGCGCTTCCAGCATTCTCTTCGCTAGGGTGGGTTTCGGGCTGACCTCATGGGGTAAGTGGGATGAGTGGAAGTGGGATAAGGATGATGACAGTGGGATGCGTATCACGGAAGGAGCATGGGATTATTGCTAGCGCGGGATGAATGTCACCGTGGGATAAAGCATCTTGAATGATTATAGATGCATGGAAATAAGTGAATAGTGAAACCGGTGTTTAGTGCCTCATGCTTTGAAATTCCCGCTCCCGACTGTCTGAGCTTGACCTTGCGGCTTCAAAGACTAGATCACTGACTCGTTCTTCTTTTTGTCAGACTTCTTAATCACCTGTATGTTGTTTTCCATTATCTCCTTTACTCTTGATGGATCTTCCTCCATATCCTATACTGAGATAGTCAAAAAACGCCAACCTTATCCTTGGCCAGCTAGCATAAAAGAAAGATGAGCCTGACCAAAATGAACGGAAGATAAAGGAGTTTACCTTCAGAAATGACAATACTGACAAGATCTACGTAATGTGCCAGCCAAGGAGGCTTTCCATCATCGTAGAAATGCTAGGTTCGAGCTCCAGCTCCTAGGAATGTTCCAGTAGAAGGATTCCCTCAGCACCAGAGTGATCCTTAGTCGGTCGCTGATGAAGGGCCATTAAATAATTGCTCGATTGATGTCAACTAAGTAAGTGAAGGTGCATGCGGAGATAAAAAAAGATAGAGCGAAGATAGATTTCACTGTTCGCGATACCAAAAGCCAATGTGATGATCGACGAATATTTATTTTTGCTCTTTCTTTCCACCTATTAAAACACCACCAAACCGGATACTCCAGAACGGGTATAACTAGAGCCTCCAGCAAATGATTGCCCATGCAGGAATGTTGCCGAGTACCGCTGCAATATGAGCCGCTGCAACGACGTTTTCCTTCCACGGGGACGCTCCAGGGGCCGCTTCCCCAGCCTTTGGCAAATTGTCAGCGTGTCAAATCAGCTGGGCCAGGGAGGTGAATCGGAACTAACAATAGGAAGCATCTTGTTGGCCCCCCAGTAGGCTGCCGCGATCTGTGTGAAGATCATCGGCCATGACACCCATACCCCCCAATAGATAATACGGGCCTCCCATTCTTGTAGCGGCGTGCTTAGATGTTGGACAAGAACTCCCGCAGCAATTGCCATTGTGCCCATTGAAGCTGCTTGTGAATGAGCCATCAAACCGAGCCGCTTGTATGTCGTCGTGGGAATGAAGCATCCCCACACGCAGCAGAAGAGAAAAGCCCAGCCCCGGTGCGATACAGGTCCATTTGAAGTGTAGAGGCCATCTTTAGATGTTGGTGATTGATGGTAAGATTGGGGAGAGGTTGGGCAGATGAGGGGGCGGGTGTGCTTGAATATAAGCTTTCCTAGTGATACTCCCACACAGATGCAACAACCGTTCAGCTGAAAACAGATACCCGAGCTAGCGACTAATAAGATGGACCCGATTACGAAATGGAAGCCGCTGAGTAAGATACATGCGTCCAGAATTTATGCACGTAGATGTTCCCAGACATGGTAACTGCCATCGGTCGACATCAGGCTAGAATTTTGCATATGGAAATGGTGTTGACATAAATTCTGACTAGCCAATTCTTGGAACGCAGTTCCTCCGTGCTCAGGTTTTATTCATAGTCAGTTCCATTCCCGTAATCATTCTCTTGGTACTGTAGGTGTGTCGATGATCTTATCTAGGGCGCGCAAACGGGTGCCGAACGGTACCAGATGGAAATCGTCAGCGGTAGCGGATTCCCGATTACTACCCACCTGATTATCCCCATGTTACTCACCCTCTCCTACAGAGATAGTTAGCTCTGACCGGGACATCCAATGGCTGACACTCGGGCTCCCGATTACTCCTGCGGATGATGATCGTGTATCCGCCGAACATAAAATCCCAATAGGCACACACACGTACGCGAGTTAAAAAAAAAAAAAAAAAAAAAAAAAAAGAAGGTTACCCTAAGGTTACCCCAATCACTGGAACAGAATAGTTCATGTGATTTGTCCGAAGCTAGATATGGCCCTCAAAGCAATATCTCAAACTAGCTCAAGGACTTTGGAGCTGAACATATCGCTAAAATCATAGGTGTAGGACTGAGCCCAATAATTAAGATTGATGAGCACCACCGTGCATTGTAATATTTGAATTTATTATGCTGATGTTTCAATTCCAAATGATGTTGATAATACATGCAATATATGCCGTACCTATTTGACTTCCTTCTTAACCTGGTCGGCAATTTCTTGAGCCTTTTTGGATTTCTTCTCAAGAACTTGTTTCAGTTCCTCCACGGTCTCTTGTAACAGTTTCTCGCCTTCCTCTCGGTGCTTCTCAGCAACCTGACTTAGGTCCTTCAATTTGGAGATCACCTCTTCGCCATTGGGCAGCAGCTTCGAGTATTGATCCAGTGAGCCCCAGCCACTGGTCAGCGACTCGGCAGATGATCGAGCCTGTTTCGTCAAGTCTTTCACGTAACCCTCGAGATCAGATAAGTTTCCCGAATCCACGGCAGACTTGGCCTTTTCGAAAAGCTTCTTGACATCGCCTTGCTTCAGAGCGTCGGCATTCTTCTCCACCAATTCCTTCACCTTGCTGTTCTTGTCAAGATATGGCTTAGCCTCTTCAAGGGCCTTGTTCCATGCCTGGTCCCCAAGCTTGCGGACTTCTTGCAGCTTTTCTTCGATTAGCTCGCGTGCCTTGGTGATGTTCTCCTCACTGAATCCATTGGCAAAGATATCCTTGACCTGCTTCCAAGTCTCGTCGACCTGCTTTTTGGCCTCTGGTCCGTATTTCTCGCTTAGCTGTTTCAGCTGATCAACATTTCCCCCAAACTTCTTCTTGACCTCGGGATGATTGTCGAGAATGTCAGAGATGGCATCGCCTGTGAGGCTGGCAATTTTCTTCGTCAGGTCGGCAAGAATCTCATAGGCGCGTGTGGCAGTGGCTAGGCTCAGACCAGACTTGGACACGTCCTGGAATTGCTTGTACGCATCGGTGATGATTTTATCGGCCTCATCCTTGTGATTCTCGCGCACCTTGTCCCAGTCCTTGAATGCGGCGTCGACGTAAGATCGCCCTCCGGGGACCCAGCCAACGTAGGAATATGCCACCTGCTTGATCGAGTCGATTGCTTCGTCTGCAGACGGGGTCTTTTGCTGGAGCTTCTTCGCGGCAATCTGGTATTTCTTCTCCGCTTCGATGACGGCCTTGTTCAAACTGGATGCAGTCCGACCAGACGGTGTGAAAGAGTAGACACCGTAGAAGAGACTGGCACCGACGACGCCACCAAGAACACCGGCTGCCCATGGAGTGCCGCCCGCTGAGGGCGTGGAGGGTGTGGAGGACGTGGAAGAAGATTGGAAGCGGATCTGGCTACGGCGAGGAGCTGGGGCAAAGCGCCCCGCCCTGGAAACTGCTGAGCGAGCGGTTTGTCTTGGAATCATTGTGAATAATGTGTCAGATGAACAGATGAACAGATGTCGGGTTGAAGATATCTACCAGCTAGACCTGTAGGTACAAGAAAGGTTCCCAAGGTACGATTAATATTATATAGGAACAAACCACTTCTAATTTCGTAATGATGACGCCGAGAATCCCTCATCGCGATCTGGCTTCGGTTGAATTGGCCAATCAGGGGCATAAAATCATGACGTCGTCATTGACGCCAATGATGTTTCCGGTAACACCGCCATCAGCTAATTCAGCTGCCCGCCGCCTAATTCAGCTCCAAATCCACCTCGGTCCGGAAGCTTTCCTTGGATTTTTACAAGATTGTTGATACGAGCAGTGGTACGTGATGGCCTTGTAATTATATCCAGGCCAACCCACTGACATCGAGTAAGTGTTATTCATGGCTATCAAGGGGAGCGAATTGGATCAAGTAAATTTCCGTTCAAGTATGTCGGGTCAACATAGCTGTGGAGCTCCTCCCAATCCGGTGTATCTTGGTCTCCCGTGGGCAACAATTCTCCAAGGAGCTCAGTGTCTGCGTCCTGCCTTGATGATGTCGGCTGCCTTCTCCGCAACAGCGTAAACCACACTTTGGATGTTTCCAACAGGCACAGGAGGGAAAATGCTAGCATCAACAACCCTCAGCCCTCTGGCACCATACACGCGTAGATTGGTGTCAACAACGCGACTTCTGTCCTTGAGCCTCATGCTACAGCTCCCGCAGGGATGAAACACGCCAATCTCACTCTGGCGCACAATGTCTATCGCATTTTCCAAGCTGTCGGCCTTGACATCGGGGACCCGAGCGCCTCCTGCTTTCAACTTTTGCGCGAAGGGAGCTGTGCTGGCAATCCGGTCGACGAATTGGACGAGCCGCGCCGTTAACTCCGTATCCAATGGATTTGAGCCGAATTTCGGATCCCAAGTGGCATTTTATGAATATCCGGGCTTGAAATATGTACGTTTCCTCTAGACAGGGGATGGTTCAACATCGTCATGACCGTAACGTAATTTTCAGGCCGTACAAGCGCCAGGTAGTCGATCAAACTGTTGGGCTCGGAAATGACCGTGTTTGTTTGACCATGGAATAACATGTATTCGACAATCGGCTCGTATCCAGCCTGAATCATGTCGGCGATTATTTTGTCCTCTGCATATTTGATATGTTGCTGGTTCGCGGCTAGAAATTCCCCCTTAGCCTCAGCTGAGTATGTTCCAGTATGATCAGCCAGAGGTACATATGCAACGCAAGTATTACTGCCACCCAATGGGCCTTGGTGATTATCCTGGTATAGAGCGATTAGGCCCTCAAGCAATTTTGGATCGCGGATTACATCGTTTGAGGGGGTGCCAGGATCAACCTCGAAGGACTGGCAGGCGAGACTGTGATCCTGGAGGTTCTCCCCTACAGCAGGATTGTCAACAATGACTGGCATCCCGTAACTCTCCAGCAATTTTCGTGATCCAATGCCAGAAATCTTTAGGATTTCTGGCATCATGAGGGCACCGGCAGCAAGAATGACTTCTTTCGCCTCATACGTAATCTCAGACGCATTTGCCAACTCAACGACAATGCCCCTGGCGACGGGCTCCGGCCCACCCTGATCAAAGATAATTTTCTTCACCAAGGTTTCCGTGACGACTGATAAGTTTTGTCGTTCTCTCACTTCATGTGAGTAGTATGCGGTTGTGGCGTAACTTCTGGTATTATCGACAGGATTGATACTAGATGGTTGTTGAAAGGCGCCCATGGCGTTTCCAGTCCTCATATCTGATGGCATTTGAAGTCCAAGACTCTTAAAATTATCCATCCAGGCGGTGTTTGTGCTCTGGTATCCTTCGCAGAAGGATGCATGGATGGGTCCGTTGGTGCTGAGAGCAGCATCATAGTAGGCTAAACCTACAACATCCTTGGCTCCCTGAGGGGGCGGATGGGTAGTAAAAAACTTCTGAAAGTATGGAGACATCGAATCATAATCCCATCCTTCGTTACCCAAGGCAGCCCAGGCGTCCAGACTGCGCCACGAAGGATGAAGAACCATCATGAAGTTCATGCCGGACGAACCACCAAGCATTTTCCCTCTGGCATTCGCGATCTTTCGGGTGTTTCGCTCCGGCTAACGTGGATGTTAGTATGGAGACAGGACAAGGTCACGAGCATCTCGGGCGAGAAGGTGGAATCTTGACTGTGGTACGGAAATGGAAATTCCAGTCATATTCCGGATTTCCAAACATACCGCCAAGGAAGCCCGACGTCAGAACCAGAGGATCATCCACATTATCCGGGTCAGCTTCAACGACCAACACACAGATGCCGGCATCCTCGGTCAGGCGGGAGGCGAGGGTTAAACCGGCTGTCCCTCCTCCAACAATTACGTAGTCAAAGCTATAGCCCATTATGTCGATTTATGATTGTAGAGGTGAGATGGTCGTATCTTTCCCTGCACGAATCACTACAGCGGATGAACTAGCTTTAGAAAAATCAAAGCTATCTCTGATAACGAAAAGCTTGAGAATTTGAGGACAGCACTATATCGGTATCTACTCAGGGGTTAAAGTTGCTTGTTAAAGCCAAACGAGCAAAGGTTAAGGGGCCGTGTAAAGAGCCGGAGGATACGCGGCCCAATGCCCTTCTTAGCTTCACTTTTAAAAGTAGTACCTCCTCATTGCAAACAGGCAGCGTCAAATGAGTTAATTCGTTACGCGCATCACCCGTTAACTTGAGCGTCCCCCAAGATCTGCCTCTGCGCTTGACCTGGATTGGCATGGTAACCGGTGGACCGTGGCCACACGAAGATGTTCTTACGGTTGACGACGGTCGCTCGAAGTCGAGTTTTCGAGTATATTTCATCTTCGTGGAGATCTTATGCTCGTCTGCATTCATCCCGATATTTCAGAAACTCAGTCCATGAGCTCTATTCTCTTCGTACCTACTATAAATGATAATCAAGTGAGACTTCCCCTGCCTCAAGCTATTACATGACTCGCATAACGACAACATTTGAGGAGACCGGACTAACAGCATAAGAAGGATCTACATAAATGCCTCAATATTCATAGAAGCATGTAGCCTGAATGGTCTGTCACTGCTACAAGGCGGGCAGAAAGTGAAGCCAGCTAGTGTTGGTGGCGCATATCATTCAAGGTGAATAGATTTACGGACCTCCTAGCGTAAGAACAAATATGGGTGACATATTGTTGATAGAAACTCTGCTACATGGGAGCGCAGTTATTAGGTCTTTTCCATAAAGGTGAAGATCTAGAGCTCCTCATAAAACCTCTATCAACACGTTCAAATGATCAAGTTTTATCAGGATAATAAAGACATGCGATTGTACTAAACTACATCTCGAACTAGATGTCTCGATTTGGAAGAAGATGCATGAGCACAAAGAAAACTTGAGGTGCACGTCCTTCCCCAGCGTACATTCTCACGCAGATCCGGTAATTTACGAGCCCCAAAATCTTGATATTAATGATTCTGGTAACGCCTGCCACTGTTTGGTCGTTTTAAAGACCTTGATCTCTCGGGCTAGGGACTCTGGCTTCGCTTCGAAAATGGCAGCGTATTCACCAGCCCCAGAAGCTCGGGCAATGGCACGTAATTGTTTGAGCACCATAACCAGCCTCTGCTGTTTGCCCTGGTGTAGTTCCTCCCAAGCGCCAAAAGAAGCTCCAGCGTCAGCGATCGATACTTGATAAAACGTTCCCCTCGAATGAGTCCCACAAAGAAGCCAGGGAGTTCGCCCGAACCATAGCTGCGGCATAAATTTGCTTGGCAATATGTCCGTAGCAGTCGATTTTATTTCAGCTGCAGTGGACTGGTGCTTCAGGCCGGCTTGCCTCATGGTTTCATCCTCATTTTGGGTTCGAATATTTGCTGAGCTTTGAAAATACCTAGACAGTTTGTCTAAGTCGGGACCATTAGTGGGAGATCAGCTCGTCTGTTCCGTGTCATTGTAAGAAGCGTCGACTTCGCAACGGACGACGCAGCTCAGCTCTCCAAGAAAATAACGTAAAGCACGATAATGAGACGTGCCTTCTCTCCACCCATCTGGGTAACTCCTGCAATCATCTTCGAAAACTCTGCCGAATCCACTATCTACGAACGGACGCCGATCGTAACTCTCGATCACCAGAGTATCATGAGCTAACTGCAGATTCAGTCGAAAGCTTGGGGAGCTGCTATTCGCACTGCAGAAGAGAAGCAAACTTCTGAGACTGTTCCTGTTCGAGACGATATCTATGTCATCGAATCTCAGTCCGGGATTAATCTTCCCCACTGCTTGGAACATCGGTTCTAAGGAGTAGCGGGGCCAAATACGAGGGGTTTGCCGCTGATTTCGATTAAGGGTGACTGGCAATGAGATTTCCTTCCACTCTGGAAGACACCCTGTAGAGCTTCATATTAGCGCTTGGAAGTCCAGATAGTAAAGATTGTGAAGGTCTCTAACAAGGGAACAAATAATCACCATCCATCTGCAAGTCGTAACTGCAGATCAAGTCACAGCCTTGCGAGCTTGTGACTTTGTCCACATTTGAGGGCGAACCTAGTGCTGAGGCAGAGACAGTGCCAACTACTCCGCGCCTGCGGATTCCGTCCCACATCCATAAATCTTCAGACGTTCTGGCGACTGTAGTCGCTCGAGGAAGACCTGGATTTTTTGGCTGGCGCGATATGCCATGGTTTGGTCTATCCGCTCGACGTTGAGCGAGATGCTCTTCAGCATGGAAGTGACGGCCGCATGTGTAGTTTGGCATAGTGGATAACTGTCCAAGGGAAAATAGATAGATTCGGCAACTCTGTAGCTTGTGGGAAAATCTTCGCCGAAAAGAAACTTGAAAATTTGTAACAATGAGGCAGAACTACACCCAGATCCAAGGTAAAGCAACGACTTTTTGTATGTGCTATAGGAAGATTTGGAAGTGGTAGAACTCAGACCTTGCCATAAGACTCTCAAAGGTAAGCGGTTCATGATGCGGATTCTTCAATCAAAACGATACATAAAACAAACAAGTTCTGATTTAAATCGAGCGAGAAAAATGGTTAAAGTCAGCAAATCGGATGTGAGATATGGATGTTTGTTCGTTGAATTCGATATACACAGCTTCTACAGTAAAAGAAAACATTAAGGTCACTCTTTAGAACCCCTTAAAGGATATCTCGACGCCGAAAATGAAGGTAACTTATGCAATGGTTAAAGCGGACATTCTATGAAACAACTTCAGAGCATCAAAACATAATCCCGATTTCTAAGCCCATTTGTTTGTTTGATCGGAAACACTGTTCATTTGATATTTAACCGAGCCGGAATTGAATCACATAAGCCCCTTATCGGGCCTCTTATGTTCTCATTGAAGAGACTGAGTTGATGACCCAGTGACGCGTCGACGGTGTAACATCACCACAGCCCGCATTGTGCTCTTCCACCCAAAAAAAAAAAAAAAAAAAAAAAAAAAAAAAAAAAATTTAAGAAGCTCCAGCAGAAGTAGGCCTGCATGTTTACAAAAATGATAAGCTTGTATTGGAGTTTGATACGTATGTAGATGGCGACCCTCCTGCATACGGTCTGCACCACACACATGGCTGAGCTGAGCGCACTACCTATCAGACTTGCCGTTGATTAATTTCAACTTTATAAGCTCGTGATTATGGATGCGTGCATTACCATGTATGGACAATATAAAATTTAAAAGTCCTAATGAATGACACCAATGCGAACGATCGAGCTGACCTTGCTGACATGGAGCCTCTTACGATTCCCGGCACAGTTCTATGCAAATGACCGGCCACTCAATTTAGTGAGCAAAACATTACCCTGCGAATTAGTAGACGATGTATCTGATGGATCGCGGCGCCCAAAGACGCACTCCGCCATCGACCGTTTGTTGACGTTAAGACTTAAAAATTGAAAATAATTACACTTCTACTTAGCAGGCTTAAATTGAAGGGATAAAGAAGGCTCGTGCTACGTTTTCCTCGAATTCAAAAGGATCTATGCATTAGTAAGAATGAGTAGTTCAAGCCATGAAACGAACTTCATCAAAGATCAATTGAAGTACTTTGAATAGCGCTCTATATTGAAGGGATGTTTATTTCACTCATGAATCACTTTTCCACCTGGTAGAAGTCGATAGGAGTTTCTTAACAGGGGCTAAGCAAGGCCGCCTTGGTCACGTCCTTGGGAATGACACCCGCATTGACGGCAGATTTATAACACCATCGCCACTCATCGAAGCCTCCAATCCAATTGCACTTCCAGGACCAGTAAACCCAGCCGCCAGACTTCTCAAAGGTCTTCACCTGGGCCGCCCAGTACTTTCGATACCAATCTGCCTGATCAGATCGTCCACGAATACCAAACTCGCTGTTGCTCTCAACGGCGTCGGCGACGGCAATGGACCATTCTCCGATGATGATATCCGCGCCACGGTTGTCCTTGCACACTGCATTGATGTAGCCATCCTTTGTCGTTGTGACAGAGGGATCCCATTTGTAGTAGCGGTGGTCGTCGAAAGACAGGAACTTTTTATCCGGGATATTCGCAGTCGGGTTACCAGATCCCCAAGCCTCGCCCTATGGATAGATTAGAAAGATGATAATATGGCCGTGACAAGACGTCTTACCATAAATTGAACGTGAAGAAGGTTAGCATCAGCAGTGTTGAGTCGGCGTTCAGCGGCACGGATGCGCTCCAATGCTTTGGGGTAATAATTGGCAATCATATCCGCAGCCTCAGCAGAGTAACCTGAGGCATGCACTGGCTCGTTCATTACTTGGAGCATACCGACGTTCCAATAATTCGGAGTAGTGTGAATGCGGTCCGCCATCCACTCGAGGAATTTTATCGCGCGCTCGTAGTTCTCGGCTGTGTAGAACCCGGGATAATCGACACCCTAGCAATTGTTAGTTATTGCGACAATTGTCAAGATGATCCAGTGGGAGAATTACATGACCGGTGAACTGTTGGTTGGGGTATTGTGATCCGGGACCACCGTGCAAGTCCATGATAACATACAGACCAGCTTCTCTGCACCACCCGACAAGTCTGTCCAGATAAGCGAGACCACCACGGGGATAGTATTCGCCCTGCTTGACAAGATCCTCTTTGATCCAAAAGCCGACGGGAATACGAACGGTGTTGAGACCCAGGCTGGCAATCTCTTTAATTTCAGCCTGAGTTATCCAAGTATCCCAGTGCTTCTTGAAAGCAGCATCGGCAGCATCTTGGCCCAACTTCTTGACACAGGCCCATTCATCATTGGTATTGGCACATCCCATGCTGTTCCATTCGTCGTTGGCCATCCAAGGCTCGATGATAAACTGGGAGCCGAGATTGACACCCCTGATCTTGCTGGCTCCAGACAACCACCGCTTGGCCTTTGTCCCGGAAGTGTCATTTTCTATCAGACGCGTTAGTACAGCCCGTATTCCACTAATCGAGGAACGAGATAACACACCTTGGGACTCGGGGGTCCAAGCCTTGGCCAACGCCAGCAAAAATGAGGCCGTGAAGATGAGACGCATTTCGATATTTCCGCCTGCTTACGAGTATCCCTAGATGCCTGTAATTCGACAACGACAACGCTCCGGCAGATGCTGGCTGTTAAATACGAGAGCTGCGAGAGCATGTTATCCCGCTGTGGGTAAGCGGAGCCGTAATCCGAGAGCTCCCCTGCATTCAGCAAATATTTTTAGAAGCTAAGCTGCCGGATACATGCAATGAGCGACGAATTTCCCATCGTTTGTTTCACGTCGTCCCTAGCGTGCTACGCTGAGCCGTGTTGAGCGGCTTTGTCAGAAGTTAGATGAAATGAGCTGATCCTTCCATTGTCTTCAGCCCTGTAATCCTTGCTACTTTAGCCTTATACTAGTTATTTGATACCTGTGCCGCCCGGCTCTAAGCAATGATGAATGCTCTGGGGCAAACGTGGACCGACACAGCCGTTGCAGGAGTAATAAGATGAGTGACATTACCCCAGCCGTCAGCCCGACCACCACGTCCCTGCACACATTTTTCAATAATCTCGCATTTAAAGTCCATTTTGAGCTTACTAATAACTATGCATACGGCGCGATATTCATATGCCCTGATAAGGGCTAGAAACCAGGCCTGGTCGAGTCTTAGGATGGCCCTGCCTTTCCTCTCCATTAATACACAGCTGTTCAGACATACGTGACGTGAAATAATTTTTTCAATGGTTACTGGAAGCGCTTAGCACTATGCTGATGAGCGTACAGTTCTATGGCACAGCTGGAGAAAATTCTCAGCTATCGGGCTAAAGGAAAACACCTTCACAATACTGGGAGTATGCAGCCCACCAGACTTTCCTCAATATCAAACTATCGAATTTTGAACCCTACATGGAGATATTAAGAACCCCTCAAAAGAAAACTTCGAGAATAAGGGGCAGAGCTTGCCAATTGACGTCAAAATTCAGATGTTGTTTCATGAGTCGGTCAAGACTTACTCCTTAATCAACTACCCAAATAGTCAATGGTATGTCAATTGATATAGGCACTGTAGATTTAGTAAGTGTTTCATGACGCTTATGGCTTATATTGCGTTTCATTTCTAATCTTGCGATTACCAGTTACAAGCTATTAGTCATGTGATAGTAACATGCTCCGATCAAGCAATTGCAAAGATGGGTGCTCTTGGAAATGCTCTAGTCAAAGTATATATTCACTCGATGGAACTTGATGTAGTTGTCGTAGGGTCATTGTCTAAATTGGCTATAAATCGCGCCTCATAGCCAAGTAAGTTGCCATAATACCCCCACAAGAGAGCCGAATAGGCCTACATAGGTAGTTCACCAACTCCACGTGCAATCTGGAGACCAAGGGGGTCTTGGGGAGGATCTAAACGATAACCTTTCATCGTTTGCGGTCTCATCTTTCCATGGACTGGTTTTGCTCTTGATTTGGCCAGGTAACTGGAAGCTGGGTGGGTGTATCTTGGCAACCAAATCCGCCAGGTATGAGCACGCAGCGCTTCGAATAAAGGGACTTTAAATACCCATGAAGCAGTCTCCGGACTTATGGTATATCCAGTTAGTAGGCGGATTGCATTATATTCACACATGGAAGGTAAAAAGGAGACTGCAAAAGTCCAGGGCGAGGCAGAACACATCAGCCATGTTGGTGAGGGTGGTGGACGAGGCCTTTGTTCAATGCCGTCATGCTGTTAACTTAAACGCAAAAGATCATTTTTGAGAATCATCAAGTGTATCCAGTTGACTCTAAGATCGCTTGCCTTGCATACGTATCAATGGTCTTTGGTCATTGATGACTCGAGTGCTGGCCTCTGGACAAGATAAGGGCGATGGAAATTAATAGTACCCAGCAACAACCGACTTGTGCATACTTATATGACTGTTTCGACAGTTTTTTGACATGTTCTGATAACGAAAACTTTGTGCGTAAAGAGTTTGAGGGAGAGAGTGAGAATGGGCACTACCACGCAAGCAGAGTAAAATCAGAACATCCAACAGATAAGAAGCGTCATGGGTAATATCTAAATCCATGTCCTTTGATGACTAACACACCCCGGATTCGAACCGGGGCAACCGGGAACAATGCGATGGAGCCTAGAAGCCTAGTAATGAACGGTTATTATGGGCTTGTGCATGAGAATCCGCACGGGCTAAAGTGCTCTGCCTGGTCTTGGGCGGCCAATGCTCACGCCTTAATGGACGTTCGTTGTCATGATGGATGTGCTGTTGCGTTTCCAGGTTGGGAAGTGTCTGTTGTCCATCGATTCGCCTCTCTGGACACGGCTATGTTGCGTGTGCCGGCTTGTGAAACAGTTATGTGTGTGTGGGGTCGGAGGGGGCACCTCCATTTTGCGCGCGCCGTTTCATTTGAGGCTCAATGGGTCTCTTCTCCCCTCTTCCAGCTTGGTCAATTCATTCCTTCGTTGGATGAGGGCCTGCGCCAACGTTGCGTGTCGCTGTCACCATGCCGGGCATCCCAAGAACCAAGGGCTGCTCAGTCTGCAAAATCAGAAAGATAAAGGTAAGGCTGCGCTGTGAGGAATTAAGGGAATAGAATGAAAGCCTGACTTTGGATGGTTGCACCAGTGTGACGAGAATTGGCCCAGTTGCACCCCTTGCCGGCGCTCTAAACGCGAATGCCCGGGCCCAACACCACTTGTCAATGTCTCGTCCGTCGCTCCTCGAGATGCTGCACCAGGATCAGCCAGCCATGGCAGCAAGAGAGGAGGCCTGGCCATTCGTGCTGGCCATCGCGTGACAGCCAGACCCAAAACTCAAATCAACAAACAAGCCCATCCATCCGAATGCGGCCCCCTCACGACATCGAGATGCCAGGAATCGCGTTGCCTCGGCGCCCTCCGTTCTCATCCCACGAGTCGCCCTGACCAGCTTGCATCGTACCTTACTGCTGTTTTAAATGATGGCACCTACCAGGGTGACCTCGCCCAGCTGGACGTGCTGTCCTTCATCCCTCAACGCCTGCACGTCAGTCCATGCCTGACTGATAGCGTGGCATTCTGGTGTCACTTGCAACTAGACACCCGTCGAAAACTCCCAAAGCCCAGCGTCGCCACCTTGCATTACTACAGCAAGGCCCTCCAGAGCCTCCAGAGCACCTTGGAAGGCAAGAATGCCTATCGGACTGAAACTCTGGCGGCGGCAGTCCTGCTCCAGCGAACCACTCTGCCTTTCCATAAAATGGTCAAGTCTGACGCGATTGCACACGCCAAGGGCATCTCAGCTTTGGTCATGCAGAGAGGCCCTCCTAATTTGGACGACGATCTTGATGTCTCGCTGGCCATTGAGTTGTGCTCGAACCTGGTAAGTTGCCTCCGTCCTACTATCACCTTCCTATTTGTGTCCATAGTACGTTGATTGACTCTTCTCCGTCCAGTTCTGTTGGCATTCTCATGGAGATGAAGATGACACACTTCATTCTGAGATGGAGCCAGCATCAACCGATGTTGACGATTCAGAACCCCCGGCGGAATCTTTAGCAATTCCGGGACAAGAAGTAGTCCGAGAAGCCTTTGTCGACTTGCTGAATACTATACCCGCCCTCAACTCCATCCATGAAAATCCCGAATCCAGGGAGAGAGTATCGCTCGAAGCAGCAGATGTCCGTCGACGACTCTACGATTTAAACGCCATCGCGTCTAAAGCAGCTTCCCAGATCAAAAATCAGCTCACCGAGATGGGACTGATCCAAGTATTACCCGATCCCGAGTCCTTTGTCAAACAAAAATATGAATTCGCCTCAGTCGACATAGCACAAGCTGTTCTTGGGATTTTTATTCTCGAAATTATTGCACCCAGAATGCTACTTGGGCTCATCTCACTTTGTGACCCCCCAGAATCGGATGACGTATTGCAAAAATACCGGTCTGCCTCCGTCCAGCTTTGGATGTGCATCCCGTATTTGGATAAACTGGAACTCCCAGATGCGCAGATCATCTCATGCGCCTTCTGCCTCAGCTATGAAGCGGCGGATGCCACCGAGAGGGATCTCGTCGCGGACGTTGCCGCGCGTTACGACACCTACCTCTCGAGGCTGAAGAACAACCGCACTTTGTTGATCGAGCGGGTGATAAGGACCGCAAAGCAATTGACCGGCAGTGCAGACATCATGCCCATACAAGTACTGATGATTAACCCGACTAAAAAGTCACCACCCACTAAAAAGAGCCAACCTCGGCGTCCATCTAGAAAGCCACAGTCTGCTCATCTTCTTCACGGCTGCTTGTTCTTCCAAGGCATCTTGAGCCCAGATGACCCTTGATCCGATTCGTCAACCAGCGTTTATGACGTATAGCGCCATATCAAGTGGCCAGGCGGTGTTGGTGGACGTCTTCGAAGGCGTTCATTAATCGCTTGTGCGCGGATAGTGATCATCTTCACCAGTCAGAATTTTGGGGACCTGCCTCGTGTTCACTCTACTTCCACTCATTGGCGCGGCAGGGCGTGAGGTTTGCCTCCTACGATAACGTTGATGGCAAACCGGTATTGGACGGCAGTCTAAGCTATCTAATCCGAGCGAACATTCAGAGACAATGTGGTGACATTAAAACACCAACCTAGGCATGGCGCCAACACCGCTGCCGACTACCTAGAACGATTTTAAAGAGATGCCGGAGTCTACCAACTTAGTCTTAATCAAGGATCGGAAAGTTGATGCGCAAGAATACGAATGAAGCTGTGGCATTGCGGCCGTGTAATCTGGCATGACAAATTCCGAGGGATATTGTTCTATCGGCTTGATTGGGAAAAGAAGAAGAATGGTCAAGGAGAAATGCTTGGCACAGTCGCTTCATGAACTGGACACTCACCTTAATTCCTTAGTTTTCATTTCATAACCGTGGCTGCTGCTATTCTAAGCAGCCCGGTACATATTTCGGGTCTGTCGGCCCCTCCCGTAACTCTCGGCAGTGCGAGTTGAATCACATCTCATTGGGCCTGTCTATGTTGATCGGCCAGAGCACACCATCCTCGTGTGGCGAAGTCACAATGTCACCTCCTTGGCAGTACTTGAGCGATGTCACTGTGAAGATACATTAAGAACTACACGCCCCTGATAGTTCTAGAATGTGAACTTGAAATAAATGCATAGGGTATCCTTCGTATATTGCGGAATTCAAAATTGACAGATCCTGAAACCGTATTTCTCAAACAGCGTCGTATTATGCCGTAATTATGACTAACGGGCCTGGGGTCTTCATCCTCACTCCCTCTCACACTCGGTATGCCATGATTTTGCATGACATGAGCACAAGTCAAGATGAACTGCGTTCCCCATGTATTTCACTTGATATTATGATAGTGTTGATTTAATGTACAAACTTAGTTGGCAGAATTAAAATATTCTACGCAGTTTGGCGTAAAGATTCGCGTGCTTCGACCATTCATCAAAGGATGTCATCCAGAGCAGCAAATCTCACCCCGGCTATGGCATCATCCCCAGGACCCGCTTGAAATGCCCAAGAATAGGTCCAATCACCATCGGAACAGGGAACAGGAACCAGTGAGCCTATCTTAATTACGCTCCCGTCAGTATAATTAAACCCCATGGCTTTGCAGATAGACCTACCTAAACGGGAGGATCGAATGCATCCCAATAGGTGAAGGATGTTTTCCTTACTCAGACACCCCTTCTTCCTCTGTTGCAGCCAGGTTTTCGACATTTGTTAATTCAATGCCGCCATTGACTCTCTCCAATCGGGAAAGTGTATAGATGTGCAGCCACCTACGAGGTTGCAGTGGCGGATCCTTCCTAATGCCGAAATCTCAGTTTCAGGATAAAGATCATCATATAGTCTCCGCTGTGTGAAGCTTATAAGGTCTGGCAGGTATTCCTCAAACCTGCCGAGTGTAGTCCGCCATCCTCTGGAATCTTTCTTAGAAACAATTCTGAGAAGTTCGCTCGTCAACTCCGCCAGAGTGCCAACCGGAAAAGAAATCTGTTTCTCGACTACCCTCTTGAGTCATTATGCGTTACACATTGGCTCCGGCTATTCTAGCCCTCGTCTCGCAAACACTCGGAGCTACCATTGGCACTCGTCAAAATTCCGAGGTCCCCAAAACCGACTTCGACGCAATCATTGTGGGCGGTGGCCCCTCTGGTCTCAGTGCGCTCAGCGGCTTGGCACGCGTGAGAAGAAATGTCCTCCTTATTGATTCTGGAGTCTATCGCAACGGACCGACCCGGCATTTACATGACCTTATCGGTCTCGACGGTAAGAGCTCCCAAGCCTGCCTAGTAAATAGCTAGGATTTAGAGCCCGAACACGGGACGTTTCTAACTAAGGACTATAGGTCTGACCCCAGCATACTACCGCTGGCTTGCGCGAGAGCAGCTCGCTTACTACAACACTGTCCAATTGACCAACGGCACTGTGACCAAGATTGAGCCTCAAGAGAATAACACATACTTTCGCGTGATTACAGACAACCGGGAACCTGTTACAGCCCGGAAGATTGTTCTTGGAACGGGTCTGCGGGACATTTTGCCAGAAACCCCTGGCATTCGCGAGAATTGGGGGAAGGGTATTTTCTGGTGCCCCTGGTGCGATGGCCATGAACATGCGGACCAGGGATTGGGTCTTCTCTCCAGCTTGGAGTCAGTCGCTGGTTTGGTCCGGGAGGTTGCAAGCCTCAACAAGGATGTTGTTGCCTTTGTGAACGGCACTGACACTCCAGAGACCCGTGCTCTAGCTGAGAAGAACTTTCCGGACTGGGAGAAGTACCTCGAGCTGAAGAAGGTGAAGGTTTACAACAGCACCATTGAGCGCCTCGAGCGTCTGCAGAACGCTACTCTTGGTGACCCCAGTCTGCCTACCTACCCGGAGCATGATAAGTTCCGTGTGCACCTGGCCGATGGACAGAAGGTCGAGCGAGATGCATTCCTTACCAACTACGATGATGAACAAGCGAGCTCAGTTGGCCCTGACTTAGGTGTTCGGTTGGATGGCGGACGACTAGCCGCTGATAATTCGAAGGGCTTGGTGACAAACATTCCCGGTGTTTATGCCATTGGTGACGCCAATGCCGACAATGTGACCAACATCCCGCATGCTCTCTTCACCGGCAAGCGTACTGCTGTCTATCTCCATGGTAAGAAATATGCGCGAAATTAAGTTTTAGAATCATAGAAACTAACAAGGCCGTAGTGCAACTTGAGCGCGAGAATGCGCTTGCTGAACTTGAAGCTTACAAGGGAAACCAAACACTGGCAGAGAGAGATTTCAGCGACGACGATCTTCGTGCTGTGTGGAAGCGAATGAACGGCGAGCCGGGCGACTTGCTATATGCTGGCGAATACCGTCAGTAAATAAGTTCCGAGGATGACCTCATAATATCATAACTCATAAGATCTCGATCGCTTATACTTTGTCAAAATATTTGGGAGGAGGTAGTGACTAGGCTTCGGGACAAAACTTATGTTTTTGGTATCTTTCTTCGACTGTATTATTCTTGAGAAAGAGGAAATAATTAGAGATGCCCCAAGAGACATATAATAGTTTTGTTCCAATTTCTAAAACCATGTATTATTTATCTGCGTTACCCAAAGATTAGCTCGCGCATACAAGCAGAGCCTTAGCTCTTTAGAGCCATGCGGTCTTCAGAATTCCTGGCTTCCTAGCCTCCAAGATCGGTACAGTTTGCGACCATACGCTCTTCTGGACTTCATCTCCCAAGTCAGTATAAATCCAATCCTCCACGTTCTGATTTTTCCCATCGCTCTGGAACTCTCCAAGCGAGTTCTCCGGCGCGGACGCAGCCAGCACCAAACACCGACCACCCACTTCGCCCGTCCGTCCCAGAAGTTTATACATGAGGCGAAGCCCCAACGAGCTACTCTCGCGGCTGAGAGTGCTGTAACAGAGGCCTGGGTTGACAAGGTTGAGGATAACTGGGTGAGCTTTGAAACCGGGGCCTGACCTCAGCCTCGCCACAAGCTCGCGGACCAGCAGAATCTCCAGGAGCTTTGTCACTTCGTATCTTTTCTGTCCATTGTACGACTCTTCTTCGTTTAACCTCTCATAAAGGTCAGACGCGCTGATTTCTGGGAAGTTGGTCAGGCGGTGGGCCTCCGAGCTCACGACGGTCAAGTGCGGCATCGAGTCCGGAAATCCAGTCTTCGTTTGGCGGAGCTTTGGTAACAGCCCCAGCACCAGAAGGAATGTATTCAACACGTTTACTTGTGTGGTCTGCTCGTGGCCCTCGACGGCCTTGAAAATCTTGGTGTTGATACCTGCGTTCAACACGACGGCGTCGAGGCGTGGCAGCTCCATCAGAACCCGCTCCATAAAATCAATAGTTGACTGGTTGCTCGCCTGGTCTAGTGGCCAGACTTCGATGGCGTCGGCATCATTTCGGCCACCAACGCTTTTCAGGATATCCTCCTTCGCTGCTTCACCTTTGGCAATAGTCCGGACCGCAAGGACCAGTTTGGCCGCATTGAGCCTATAGAAGTGGCGAGCAGCCTCAAGTCCTAGCCCAACGTTCGAACCTGTGACTATAACCGTCTTTCCAGAAAAGGAAGCCTCGGGATAGGGAGGAGTTACGAAGAGCTGCGAGTGTAGAAAGAGGCGGAGGCCCGCCCCAACGTTTGGCTGAATCTGAAAAGTCTTTGCCATAGCGAAAACAAAAGAGTACTGCTATAAGGAGCTTGTCAATCAATCGCTTAATACGATTTTGCATTCTTGACTAAGTTCCAGTCGCCATTTAATACTTCTTGAGCAAACATTGCCGTACCAACATCCGTATCATGATGCCTTTAATTACCTCTTGTCCCGATTAGGAATTTGTTCAAGGATTCCAGAAGACCCGTTTAATGTATCCACATAAAAATGGAAGATGGCCTGAAACTAGGCTGCTCTAGGAATGTGTTCGATGCATTGCACCATGACAAATCTGCTGACTCGTGAGATTGTAGCCCCAGATCAATCTTGATTCTTGAATCATTTGGCTCTCGTTGTCATCCTCTGCATCAGCACATTCTACTTTCGGAAAATGTCTTGACGTTGAACCGGCCAAGCCATTATTCGAGCGCTATTCACTGCCGAGCGCATTATAGCAGGGTAGAACACGATGGAATCAACCGGGTTTCTGCCTGGTCTGCACTTCATCGTCACCAGCCACCCGCAGGACGCGACCACTTCAGATACACTACGTCAGATCCGGTCGCACGCAGCCAAAGAAACGCGTTCGCGCGCGCGTAGGTCGATCAAAAAGCCGGCCTCCGGTTCTCGAAGGAAAATCAGGCCCCGTCCGAAGATAGACGAGAGCACGCATGACAAACAGGGCCTCAACAAACAGGCATGTCTTGCTTCCAAAATCGAAAGGAATCGAGAGTCTATTGACCCAAACGCAATTAATTTCCCTACCATAGAGTACTTCAACCCATATCAGTCCGCAAAACTTTCCCGTGACGTGGCATGCTTGGGTTCCGTCCGGCCCTTTTCCGATATTGAGTACTTCTTGTTTGATCACTGTACGCCCATCCTTGTTAGCAATATGCTGCTCGCCAACTAATGTTACCACCTCAATAGATATCAAGTTTTTTATCCCTTTTATTATTGGCAGCTGCCACAGGAAGAAGAACCCAAACCTCGTCGCCATCCAGATGACCCACTGGGTTCCATTTGCTCTGACAGACGTGGGTCTCATTGCCGCCGTATTCTTACAATCTTGCCGCAGCCTTGCAACATTGGCTACGACAAGTGCTTATGAGGATCTGTCGACTAAGTATCGGCTTCAATGTATCCGGTCCACAAACGCCTCCCTATCCAAGCAGTCACACAGGCCAACGATGCGACCATCAGCAAGGTGATGATATTGGCATCCGAGGAGGTTCGTTTCTCTGCTAAAGACCGGTCTATAGAATGTGAACATCCTACATCCTACTAACATGTTTTTTGTGATAGTTTGAGCGCGGTAATTTCGACGGATGGAACACGCATTTTGTTGCCATCTCTCGTATGATTGTCATGAGGGGAGGGATTGATAACCTCGGAGTCGGTGGGCTTATGAAGGAAATTTTAATTAAGTAATAGTCCCCCAATTCTCCCCTTGTCTCTTTCTCTATATTAACTAATTCAAGCACACCGTACTGCTACGGATTCTCGGATGAAGATGGTTAGAGACTGATACGTTGAGTCCGTACCCTCATTAGAACCACAATCGCGAGCTACGAAAAGCTACAATGCACATGTATGAATTGTTCTTATTGCTCTCGATCTAATTGTCGTTCAAGTTCATCATCGTTTTGCTCCATGTTCGTCCACAAGCGTTGTAGATCTCCTCTAAAGGCTCCAGCCGCAGAAAACGTAGTCTCTATCCTCCCCAGCAGCGTTGAAACCGTCTCCCTTTGCGAACTGCTTCTTGAACGTGCCCCTGCAACCCGTAGTGGGAATAAAAGAAGGACAGCCGATATCCTTGACCTTTCAAGTACGACCTGGCTCAATTCTAGAATGCAGCGCACGTGAGCTTGGATATCGTCCTCGGTCAAGGTTGGAAGCAAAGCTCCCAGATCAACCCAGTAATTAATCTCGTAGTCAAAGACTCCAGAGAGATAGATGCTTGTGGCAGCTTGAAAAACAGATGCCAGGAGATCAAAGTCATCGAAATTTGAGCTTCCATTCTGGCGGCCATTGCTCGTATACTCAAGCATGCTCTCCGTCTTCCACACGTTTAGAGCATCACGCAGTAGAAGGCCCTCAATCGCAATACCGCGCGCTTCTTCCTGCTGTGAATCTCCATTTGATGAGCGAAACTGCTTGACATGTATATATTCGGCGACCCTAGAGTTCGTTAGACTACCTTTCGTGTGTATTTTGGAGCATTTGGAAACCCACCTGGAACGCAGCGACGCGCAGCGCAGAATGATGTCAAGTAGATCATCAAAGGTATGAAAATTGCTAGTATCAATGGTGGATTGAACCCTCTTGGAGAAAGCAATCCACTCGGCTTGCATTAAGAAACTGGAATCATTGAAAACAATGGCTCTGCAGACCTCGAAGATCTTAATTTCCATGAAAAACCTTTGTGATAGCGAGCCTACACATGCATGTGGCCCGATGGCAACTAGAGCTTTTGACGTTCCGTGAACAAGATGTTGCACCCAGCGTTGCCCCGACGGATCGACCATAAGCTTGCAACATATTAGCATCCTTTTCAATGAAACAGAGACGCCAATTAAAATTGCAGAAGCACGACTCACCTCAAACAGCCCCAAGAGCATGGTAGTCCACAATACCGCCAATTGTGGTTCCGGGCTTTGAGTTTGGTACTCGATCGCGTTTCGTAGACCAATGACGGCTTCATTGTAAAATGTGAGGGCCAGACGATAGTTAGCAAGCCGGTGGTTGGGGTTTAGTTTAGTCGCTGTGAGTGCGCCCAATGCCAGAACAGACTGCCTGAGGAAGATCCCCGATGATGAGGACTGCACCATTTGTTTGATGTCAAAGGACAAGATCCCCTGCTGGCTAAAGGCATTTTTCTGAAGAAATCTATCCCAGTACAGGAGAAAGTGGGCATTGGGATCGAACTGGGGGTCGACCCTCGGTGAATCAATCAACCTTCTCCTCGGAACAAGAGTGCTAGTGGTCACCTTGCGAGACCCCTGGTCGATTATGATGTTGAAATGCTTTTTCTGCGGGGCGGGATAAACGCAGTTGAATCCTCGTTTTTGGCAATATGTACATGGTCTTGTTCCCGAACACTGTGTGTGGAGGGTGAAACAAGGTCAGCTGGTTCAACACCGCGGGCCAAAATTCCCCTAGGTCAGGGTCTCACCTTCACATGCTTCAGGACACACGTCTCGCACCGAAACGTTTTCTTGCGGCTGTCATTAGGTCCGATGGGCATTTTTGCTCTTACATTCTGCTGGGATCTTGAAAACAACAGGAATGGAAGACTGCTTAGTCCTTTTGAGGCATCAACTGAGCGAGATGGTGTCTATCACGCTATTCCTGAAGAAGAAATAATCGTACGGCGCTAGGAGAAGCCGGAATTTGCTTCAGACTGTTAATTGGTCCAGGGTCCACAGCTCCCTGAATATTGAGGCGCTGTGGCTAGGCACATTGTGGCTGGTGTAAAATGTGTACCATGTGCCGGAAGACCAGCGAGAAATTCAAAGGAATTAATTGTGACTCACGCTTCATACATCATGCACTGATCTTCTATGTAGAGGCTCATCTACGGATTGTGATTGTCTGCTTAGAATAGTCAAGATCTAACGTTGATCTGAAGTCCTCAGATTATTTATAGCATCGTAGCCGCACAGCCGATATTCACGCTTTTATGATCAAACAATGTTAAATTTGTAACTGTAGTATGAGAAATATTTTTATTTATAACGTTTTATATACCTATACACCGTACATAGGTTCGATAAGCTTCAAGAAAATGGAATGCTAAGTCTAAGGTCGCCTGTCTAGGGTAACTGTAGGATCTGCATAGAAACGTGAACGGGGCTTCCCACTCGAGCCGTTTCTGCAACTGACAAAGCCAAGCGTTAAAAACGGTTAATAGCACGTGATACCGCGCCAACACAGCCTTACCCAAAATGGAAGCGCGTTTCAACAATCCGAACTTTTCTCCGTTCCACACCAGATACACAATTATTACCAAACCTGTAGCAAAACCCCTGCTGCGATCGTTATTGCCATGGACCAGCGAAGACATTCCAACCATCAGCGGCGGCGCGGATTTCGTGGCAAGAACAATATCCGGCCTCGGAGAGCTCGCACTGATGAGAACCGCACGGATGCTTCGTCGCAAACTGGTGCAGCTGCACCTCCTCGACAGGCCGAGCAGGAGGATACTGTGATGACTGGCGCAACACCAGAGGTCACGGTGCCCTTGGATGATGCCAAGTTTTCTGACCTCAAAGGATCCAATCTTGTTCATCCCACCTTGATTGAGACCATTACGAATGATCTCAACTTCTCTCATATGACGCCTGTTCAGGCTGCTACACTTCACGATTTGCTTCCCCCAAGCCGCAGTGACTGTCTGGTTCAGGCAAAGACGGGAACTGGAAAGACCCTTGCATTCCTACTTCCGGCGTTACAGACACTCATCACAAACCACCGAAACCAGGCTGACCGAGGCTCGCCTGCAGTGTCTTTGCTGGTCATCTCCCCGACTCGAGAACTTGCAATGCAAATTGCACAGGAGGCTACGAATCTTCTCCAGCGGTTTTCCAACTTCCATGTTCGTCTTGCCATTGGAGGCACGAACAAAGATCAGGAAGAGAGACGGATCCTTCAAAGCTGTAATGTGCTTGTTGCCACTCCTGGTCGTCTCCTTGATCACATGGCCAATGAGGATGTTTTGTACACATTTCGCAATCTCGAAACTCTCGTCCTCGACGAGGCTGATAGACTGCTCGACATGGGATTCTCCAAAGCTCTGAGGGAGATTGTCAGCAAGCTTCCTAACAAGAAGGAGGTGAACAGGCAGGGCATGCTGTTTTCAGCTACAATTGCCCAGCATGTCCACCAAGCTGCTGATCTCGTTCTTTCTCCCGGGTACAAGTTCATCTCAACCGTCCCTGCCGGCGAGGCCAACACTCATCAACGTGTTCCGCAACTCCTTATCAAGGTCGATAAATTCAGCAGCGTTGGCGCGGCTGTGGTTGGCTGCATTCGTGAAGAAGCCAAGCAACATCAAGACTTCAAAGTCATCATCTTTGCTCCCACTGCTCACTTGGCGGACTTTTATGGGCACATAGTATCTCAATTGTCCGATATGCCACCCGTCTCAATTCTCCATAGCCGGATTTCTCAGAGCAAACGTACCAAGACCACAAATGAGTACCGTGATGCAAGGTCAGCCATCTTGGTCGCTACGGATGTTATTGCACGAGGCATGGATTTCCCCGGTGTCACTACTGTCGTCCAAGTTGGCATTCCTTCCGACAAGGAAAGTTACATTCATCGTCTGGGGCGTACAGCACGCGCTGGAGCCGAAGGGCGAGGAATCTTCATCGTTACCGAGGCAGAGTCCTGGTTCCCAAGATGGACATTGAAGGAGATTACTTTTATCCCACACCCTGCTGATGTATCTGCATTGGCAGAAGTCGAAGCAATTGCTACGGTCATGGATGAAACCGACAGAGCAAGGATTTATCAGGCATGGCTAGGATATTATAAGAACCACCTCAAGGGTTTCAAATGGACCAATGAAGAGTTGGTTGCTCAGGGTAATACGTTTGCCCATGATGGCCTGGCATGCCCTGAGACGCCGCCCATTGCGAAGTCAACAGTTGGCAAAATGGGTCTGAAAGGTACACGAGGTTTGGTTGTTGTCCCAGATCCCCCGAGGGCTCGAAGTGGTAGGGCACCGCGGGGACGGGGTAACCGTTCTTGATTATGAAGGGATACGAAAGGCTGTGGTGTATAGATAGGTAACAGAAGAATGAATACAAGATTCCAAGCTGTGATCCCATTGTGCAAATTCCCAGCAGCGGTTGTCTGTAGGTGATATGTTTTCTGAGATCGAGTTGACCATAAAAAAGTAGTCTAACATGATACATTGGATTTAATCGTGGCAACGGAACAAAAGGTGAAAACCTTCAAGGTGGTGTGCCATTGTTGTCTATATAGTTGCATGGTCCTTCGACAGCTAACCACAATAGGTGACAAGGTAAGCAAATTTCAAGCTAAAAAAAGGCTCCACGTGGATGTTGATTGTCTGTAATTTCGGCACAGGGATAGGGGAGAGTTCCGCCACAGATGAGAAAATCGACGATTGGTGCAGCAATAATTAGACAAAGCAGGGTTGTTAATTAGAAGTAAGCTAAGGTAATTCTCTATTATTTTCTCCTTGTGGTTGCCCACCAATTCTAACTATCATAATTCCTCGATTATATTAGATACCATCAACGGCAAAGGGTTAAGTAAAAATGATAAGAGGCCGGCCCCTCCAGAAGCAAAGATGAAAAGAACGTCGAAAGACGAAAATTCCCGAGTTGGCGTGCGATGACGTGGCACGCCGGCGGGTTTTTCTTTTAAGCGCTGGAAGATGAAGAGCTTAAGTCAATGTCCTTCTCGTTCACCGCTGGATTATACCTGGGGCAACTGGAGCTCCAGAAGCAGTTACCCCCGAGCATGAATCCCGTGGCCTTGATGTAATTTTGGATTTTGTGCGAGTTGCCGGAACGTTTTTGCAACTCTAGCCCTAGCCGCCGGGTCTCTTGCTCGTGATGTATTACGAGCCCCTTGACGAAGACAATCGCATCGTTCTCACACAAGCGGCAGGATTCCATGATCACCGGAACAGCGTTCCACTGACGCTCACCACGATCATGCCTTTCCACATTCCATGAATAGAGATCGTTTGTGAGTCCCATGGCGCGACCTGCGGAAAGTGCAAACTCGTGACACATTTCCTGCTCGGCTTTGTCAAGTGTGATGCCCATTGTCCACAACATGAAACTCTCCATGATCCTAGATCACACATTAGCGTTTCGGACATTTTTCTCAAGATAGTAAAGACTAGACATACCAAAACCCAACGTTGAGGATCCTGTACTCAGTATACTCTGCGATGTTCGGAAGCTCACCGCCCTTTTGGCTGTCATAATTGGCCAGGTATGACTTCAACGCATCAATCACACGTGGTGTACCTTTTGGGTCTAGCTTTGACATCCGATCGCCGAATTGCTTGAACAGACCGGCGATAACGGTCTTCCGACTGGGTTTCTCTGCGTCCTTCGCCGATCCGAAGGAATCTCGTAGACTGGCATGAGTCTGCAGCGCTTCGGTGTGAGGCACATCCTCGATGAGGTCTACCCAGTCACATTGTTAGAAAGCCTGCCTTGTGATCAAAAGGGGGTGTGGTTAGAAAACTCACCGTCGTAAAGCCAAAGTGTTTCGATAATCTCGGTGGCTAGCTTGACACGTTCCGTCTTGCCATATGGCCAGCACAGGGCAAAGAAATTACCATCTGGCCCGGCAGAGTGGGTTCGAAGATCCTGCCCTGGCATCAGGTCCAGCCACGCTTTTCGTGCGGCTAGGGCTCCTTCTTCGATTTGGGCTTCGGCACGATGTCGTGCCACCGGGAATGTGGTAACGCAGGACGGAGAAGAGGATACAGAAATGGGCGTCCATAACGAACGTTTAGAAAGGGCAGAGGCAAGCTTTCGGGTTGGAATAGAGCCCTCCTCTATGTGGTTTGAGGAGTGGTTGGAAAGGGTCAGCATGGTGAGAGAGGTTGTGATGTGTACGATATGGACATAAATGTCTTCACAGATGCTGAATATATGACTCTTGAGAAGCATTGGTCGCTGTAGATTGTTTTGCAAAAATTGAAGGATAGTCTGCTTCTTATAGGAACCCAACCAGCCGGTCCATGAGATGCAGTACCCCAACCCCAAGCTTTGATCCGAGCTATGATCCAATCTTTGCTTTTTTGCCTCGACATCGTACTGACCGCTGTAACCCTGCTTGGTGTAGCTGGTAGTGATAGAACCGCACCGCGTATGCTAAATTTTCACGTTAATCCAAGCCCCTATCGGGGGTGTACCTTGAAGCCCAAAATTTGGATGATGTTCAACGGTCGGTGCGAAGTCCAATGAAAGAGAGCGCAGGTCAGCCAGTGGATACGATTTTAGCACAACGGAATCCCCGGCCCGGAGCTTATGACAGGAGTCGTAGGCTAACGTGGCTTCTCTTGTCCCTTCGAACGTCATAGAGTCTTCCGTTGGGGGCCAATTGGCCATGCCCTGAGATCCGGGCTGGGTGCAGACCCTGGTTCCGTCTCCCAAGGCCACGGTCACGGTATGGACATCCCAAATCACAGCACGAGGCAACGCTGTCCCGGCACTCCTAAAGCAGTAAGGACCCGCAGATTTCAGGATTACATTCTTCTAGGCTCAGGGATTGAGACCAATGCGTTTGTACGAGGTATGGGTCCTTCGAATCACGGTATTCGGCAACCCTTGACGGAAGCCGTATCTCTTATTCGTTATTCATTTTCACAAAATGAAACAAATGGGTGAATTTTCAAACTCGTGGCTAAGAATCCTTCACAAAATGAGCTTCAGGTCGCTGGATATCGCCTGCTAGTGGTCGCATAACGAACACAACAGGTGTCACACTTTATCAAGCATGTTATTGGGCGAAGAGTTGGGGCTAGACGGTGTGCCGAAAGAACTTTTGTATTAAGACTGATCTGCATTCACATGGAAGTGTTTTTGATCACGGGAATGGACCACGTTGTTGGTTCGTTGTTGGTTCATGTGTGATCGTGCTGCATGATCGACACCCAGTTACAAGCGCCGTGACAATGATTGGACACCGTCGAAGCACGGCGGCAAACACACTGCACTGGGAGGGGTTGGGATAGCGCGGAGTCATATGACGGATGGAAGTTTTCTCGAAGGTACACCGATAAATTGCACTCGTGTGAGAGAAGTTGCTCGGGTATGGGCCGGGGTTCAGCACCAAGAAATCCTTGTCGTCAGTTTTTAGGATAGGCACCAGCCCTCAGAATAGACCACACAGCCTATAATATCGGGTGTCTAGGACGTATCCGCGGTGGCGGGGAGCGGCTCGGCGGATACATGACCGTTTCCAAGTCAGCCTCGCTTAGAGGCCTGGCTCAAGTGTGGGCTCCAACCCTGGATGGATAACCCTGCAATTCGCAAAACTTGTTGCCATATTTGTGGGTGCGCTTTGAGAGAACACGATACTTATTGTGATCACCCGTTGCAACCTGAAAGGGGTAATCCAGCGCATGCCCGATGTCGTTCGATGGCGGTCAGGGTGCCTGCGTGCGCTACTCCAGGAAGAATTTTCAGTTTGAAAGCGGCATAGTTCCACCCTTTGCTCATTTTCTAGAGTCTCTGTGCAATCCTAGTAGCATCATCCCTAGGTGGTATATTGCTTCCATTAAAAGGAGTAATAATGATTCAACGGAAAAAGGTTTTACCAGTCATGGTGTGGTGTGTCTAAATACTTCTGAGACCATTCTCAACGACGCCCAATAGTGAAATTTGGAGCCTCTCGCCTCTTCCTACTTACGCCTCAACGTCGGTGACAGTGTATTTTGGGCCCTTGGCGAACTTGTCCTGAGGAACGATGTGCTCCTCGCTTGTGTTTTGGTGTGTGTCCTGGATATCACTAAGCTTGATGTTCGGGCCCATTTCAATCCGTGAATTGGCGCTCTTTTTATAAGAACGACCCTGCGACCCGATCGAACCCCACGGAATGAACTTCAGCAGAGGCCGCAACGCGGCAAGGGAGGCAGTGAAGATGGTAAGTCCCAGCTCAGTGATCGAACTGATAATACAAGTTAGCATGACTTCTCTAACACACATTGTTTCTATTTGGTAGCTGCTGGTACTCACAAAACAAATGTTACAAGGTAAGCGTTGGCAGCTTCGACACCAGTTGGGGACTTCATATTGGCGACATCGAGCAGATATTTCAGCCGCAGGACGGTTGCAATGGAGCTCCTAGTCACTTGGGTTAGAGAGCTGTAACAGACTGACTGATTCCAGACCGTGTTTTTACTTACACTACTCCCATTCCAAGAAGGAATATCACCGATGCCTTCATCTTTGGGCTTAGCTGGACGCCTCGTAGTAGGAAGACTGGAATAATCTGCAAAGGTAATTGTTAACATCATCTGACGACTCCCGAGAGCAAGAAACACCATTGTACTCACAGCGTAAAGAAAGCTAGACGCGATGTCCATGGACGAAATGGCATATCCGACATTCCCCAGCGTCTTGGCCGACATGCATGTCCCTTCACCCACTCCCCAAGCAAGGGATAAAGGCCGGCACTGCAGTCCAACCATTACGCTCGTAACCGTTGTCCATACCGCCATAATACCGACCGACGCTTCCAATATTCTTTGAATCACATTGTTACTGCTAGCGAGACGATAAAGAACGAGCGCCACGCTGACTTTAGCAACAAACACGAGAATCACGTATTCGATGGTCGAAATGACGAAGAACTATGCGGTCGATTAGAATATGTTCCAACATTGAGCACCGGGAGACCAAACCAACCTTGACGGCGGTCACGACATCATAGTCTGGGTTGGGTGAATCATCTCCATATCCAGCCTTGACTGATATAAAGGTGCAGGTGCAGAGAATGATAAACCCAGCCTGGTGATCTGTTAGCTGGTGTCGTGCGAGTCAAAGGGACAGCAAGGCATTGGTTTCTCACATGAGCCAAGACCATGGCATAGTCGTCGTATCCGAAGGACTTGCTAATGATTGTCCGCACGTACACTCTCAAGCCTACGCAGAGCGTATTGACGGCTAAGAAGACGATCATCGCCGGTTGGATGCTGTCTCGAGCCCACATTGTGCTTGTATTTGTACTATACTCGCACTCCGGTATCCAAGATTGATGTTCAGGCAAAGTCTTTGGGCTTCACGGTTGCAAAAAGTAGAACATGGCCATCAACGAAGAAGTCAAAACAAAAAAGAGGTCTCACGATGCTGCTTTTCAGTCAAAACTCCAATGCAACGCTGTAGGGGTGCTCCTGCAGCTTGCATGTCTTCTCGTGGATTCGGCGCTACGGGCGCGTTGTGATGAACCAACACTGAAATGAGTTCCAGCCCCTTGTGTCCAGTTAGCGAGCTCAGCTTGGAAGAGATGTGCATCTCATCTCCTCATTCCTGCAGGTCCGGGCCAGGGGGCGGGGAGGAGCGTTGGATCCCGCAAGGGCTGAATCCATGATCATTGGGCTGCATACGGCAATCGAAACAGAAAGTGGCGAAATTTACGACCGGAGAGCTGAGACACCTTATTGCAAAGTGATTGCATTGGTTCGTCGCAGGTTATATTCCCCGCAATTAAGAGCTGTTGGTTGACATGTCGACAGTGATTTGCAATCGCCGACGATGTTATCACCGATGCCGCAGGGCGATCCGCGTCTTTGCTTTCCGCATCAGACCACCACGACCGACCGCAAATGGCTCGCCGTTTAGATGAGTTATTCTAAATGTTTGTGATCTATTAGCTTTGGGAGAGATCCGTGATGCTTTGGACGGTCTTCGAGGGCTCTGCGCCTCTGACCTGCATGTCAGACCTGCATATGATTTTCGCTCTGCGTTTACATGCTCAGGCTCCCGACGCAAATTCAGCGGTGCGTCCAGTCTTGGCCAAGCAGTGAGACAATATCTCCATACGCATCCGAATGGGTCTGCTGCAGGTGGGATGGAGTGCCCCTGTCCCCTGCAACTTGGATGTAACCTCCCAGGTTGTTGCCCTGTTGGTGCATAGCAACAAGACTACGCCACGTTTCTGGAGACATCACAACATGCATTGCTCTCACAATGGAAAGTGTTGCACTCTGAGGCTGATATTCGAGGACTCATTCCATCTGGGGGAGTAGAACTCGTCAGTGAGGTTTCTACTGAAAGAATCCGCTGCTATTGACGTGACGGCGATCTTATATCTAGCCAGGAAGTGCGGAGCGGGCCACGCTCGGCTCGGGCAATCCCGTTAGAAACTAAGCCGAAGAAGTAGCCCTTGGACCAACGCTTACTGGCCATCCTGGGCAGCAGGAAATTGGGTTACATATGTCTTTCATAATGGATAGAATAAACCCCCTTTTCATAAGCATGAACCAAAGATCCCTTACTGCTTGCATCACGCGCGCGGATCTCATCAGCTGCCATAAAAGTACGGGGTACCTCATGCAGCGAATATAAATTCCTCCGAATGAGCCCTTTTTCTGTCACCAAACCAGCAAGCTAGATCTCAATCATCTCACATCGGTATCCCACCTCACTTCAATCAAAATGGCCGAATCCGTTGCACTTATGACCTCTATCGCCGATTCGGCAATCACTTCGAAGATACAGGCCGTGTCTCTTGAACCGGAGCTTCCGGTCAGACCCGGAGATGTCACTGCTGACTGGCTCTCACGCGTCCTGGCCCGCAAGGTCAAGACCGCGACGATTGACAGGATCATGCCGGGCACAGCGACCAAGGTCTTTGTGACTGTCACGTTCGATGAAGCTGGCGCAGTTCCTGTCAAATTATGCGTCAAGGGAGGGTTCAATCCCGACCTTATCCAGATGATGCCCTTCGTTGTCATGATCTACCAGCGTGAGGTTGATTTCTACAACAATGTGGCCCCGCTGCTCGAGCACATGGACCTTCCAAAGTCCTGGTGGGCAGAGCACAGTTCCGAACAGGGAATCATCATCATGGAGGATCTGGAGGCTGCTGGCCACTCTTTCGGAAGTCCCTCCAAGTCTTGGTCAATGCCCAGTGTGCTCACAGGCATTGAACAGTTGGCAGCACTGCACGCCAGGACCTGGGGTGTCAGAAATGCTGACTATCCATGGCTGACGTCCGATTATGACCAGGCGCTTCTCCACCTCATGCAGACTTACGAGCAGGTGGTCCATTCTCCAGGTCGGCCGACCATCCCTGAGTACATGAAGGACCAGGATCGAATGACGGCAGTTCTCAAGAAGCATTACGCCTCCCGCAACCCCAAGTTCAACTGCCTTTTGCATGGAGATAGCCACGTCTCCAACACGTATCTCGTCAACGGAAAAACGCGGTTCCTCGACTGGCAGATGATCCACATCGGCTCCGCGTTTCATGATGTGGCTTATTTTATTGGCGGCGCGCTTGATATCCAGACGCGTCGGCGCCGTGAGCTTGACATTCTCGAATATTATCTTCGTACCCTAGAGAAGCTGGGAGGGCCAGTTCTTTACCTGAAAGATGAAGATGTCATGTTAGAGTATAAGAAGTCCTTCTTGGCTGGGGTCGGACCGATGATGTGTCCGTACGAGATGCAGCCTAGGGAGTGGGTATTTCCCATGGCGGAGAGATATGCTGCTGCCCTGCACGATCACAATGTCTTGCAGCTTGTCGAAGCACTCCCATGAGGGTAGTGCAAGATACTGGTATGCGTCTTTCCAACTTGAACATTCTCAGCTTGCTCGTCATTGCTGACAACTTTCACTTTCCAGACTTGGGAGCGACTTTTGAAGTGATTTTTCATGCGTGGTATTAGGAGTATTGTGGGAGTTATTCTTGTAGAGCATTTGCTAGCCTCTGTGCATTCTATGCAATATGACTTAGCCAGCTCTGGTCAAATTACCCTTGTACATAGTGTTGCTTTAATCATCCAGAACTGAATCTCAAACAGTCGATTGACAGTGATGAGCAGTAGAAAAGCTGTGCCATGTAAAATATGAAACGCACAACCTTGTAGTCCGGGGTGGCGGAGAACCGACCGTCCTTAAAACCGACCTCCAGCCGACCCCTAGTCATATCTTTGAAAGGCTATTGGCCCATTTGTGTATTGTGTATTTCGACCTTTGCATTAATAGTTATGAGCTGAGGCTTTGAGCCAGTCGGGTGATATTATTTTACAGGGGTCGGTTATTCCCCCTAACTTGGTACACGTACGCGAACGAGGCGTGAAGCAGATGCAGGGATTGTTACCATGTAGCCAATGCAGCATGGTAAACACAACTCATCATGTTCACCTATGATTTACTATTAACAAAAATAGATGTTGAAAGAGTCTCTTCAGAATTCCTTATTCCCCACATAAACATAAGGCTTTTGGAGTCTGTAACTATCAACTTCTACTACATACACCTAGTTTCTTCATCATTGGCAACAACCTGGACTAGCTATAAGGTATCAGCCGCTTACTGGCCACATGGAGGAATGAGGGGACTAGCAATGGTGTGATTTGTTGACTCGGGTCGGTGGCCTGAGGAGGTTATTTCCATCCGAAAAAGAAAAAGTGTGTCAATCATGCGGCTTCAGATGCCAAGTTGAACTTTACTATTGGAGAAGATTCAAGCCTATAAACAGTCTCTTGGTCTCTAATCTAAAGCTAAAGTTGAAGATGCGATAGAGTAGGCGATTCTCTAATAGCTATACATAAAATAGGTAAGTTAATCAAACATTCGGATATTACACAGTGCTCAAATATATCCCGGGGGAACCTCTACTACGCCCACGCCTAGATTTGCTTGCTTATCGGAGATCGAAGTCTGTCTCCTTCCAAGCGGGTTTGCCGGGCTATGACGTACATTTTAGCAGTGCCCTCACTTCGACTAGTTGGCAAGTTCCTTGATCTTAACTCCTTCGTTCTTCTCCATGCCAAGATCTCCCTCGACAATGGTCCCGTCAGACTCATGACCTGCATTGTTGAGAGTGGAATCGGTGTCCATAGCTTCCTTCCTCCTGGCATCAAGAGCCTTCATGTCGATTACCGGGCCGGTGAAGGAGTTTTTCTTGCCCATGAACCAGAACACGAAAATGGAAGCTGTTGCCACGGACACGACGATAGGGACGTAGTTCATGTTCATTGCTGTGATGGGCAAGGTAGTCGGGAAGCAGAAGAGGATGTTGAGTCCGAAAACCCACAGAACAGATAGGGCGTTAATGATGACGCCGTATCTCCCAAGGTTGAACCAGCGGGGTGGTAGTATCCGATCCCGGCCTCGGAAAAGGACGATTGCTTGTGGAAGGACAATTGAGGTCTGGATAAAGATGATGGTCGCGTTCACCATCGCAGAAAAAGCTGTTGTCGACCCGAGGAAAATGAGGCCGTATGCCTAAATGACATGCTGGTGAGCTTTCAGCCAGTAGTTGGTGGTGTTAAGGGCCCCCCTTACCGTGATGAATGATGCTGACAAAAGCATTGAATTGACGGGGACATCGAAATAGGGGTTGACCTTTTGCCAGAGATGCGAGAATGGAAGGACGTCGTCGCGCGACACTGCCCAGACTGTGCGTGATCCTGTGGTAGCTAGAGTAGACAGGGGAGTTAGCAGATTGTTTAGGTTGGCAGGCAATGTCAGAAACTCACTAGAGGCGATCAAAGTGCTGAACTGGAACATTGAAAAAACACCCAAGAGCACCGAGGCGGCTAACTTTGACTCAGTTGCCTGTAGGTAAATCTCGAATAGAGGCAGGCCTGTAGCAGTATTCAGAACTGAGTCAATATCCTTGATAGCGTAGAGTAGAGCACTCGCAAAAGGGAACGCTGTGAGGAACCCCGTGACAACTGGAAAGATGGTCACCAGTGGAACGTTCTTGGAAGGATTGGGAATCTCCTCAGCTAACTTCGCAGCACAGTCGCCACCCATAAACGCATACACTGCATTCCCCATAGCAAGTAAGAAGCCGAAACCGTCGCTTGACCAGCCAGTGTGCGTTTCCATGTTGGTGAAGATGAATTCGGCTGACTGATGATCCCCCCGAGCAACGACGAACATGGTGATCATTGTTGAGGTCATTGTTATAAGCGCAAACACGAACATCATCTTGTTGAAATACGGGATCCAGTTGGCCGCGAAGATATTAAAGGACGCGGCTAGCCAGACGAACGTAACAAACAGCAGATATTTCTGCCAGGCCTGCGGTTCATAGTCCGTATTCCAGGCCACCACAATATTCAAAATAGTCCCAGCAACAAAATTAGCTACTGCGCCTGCTGAGAACCACCAACCAATAACGCTTAACATGGCCGTACTATTTGGTTCTGATTAGCTGACTTTCTATGAGGGAAAAATAAAACAAAACAAAAACTGTTCAGGTAGACCTAGACCTACAGAAAAGCCGCAAATGCTCGGTAGTCATCGCTCGCAACCATGTAGGACCAGTAATACTGGGCACCAGAAACAGGATATGCGGAAGCCAGTTCGGCCATGCCGGCAGCCACGACGGTTGTCATTGTGCCTGCGACGAGAAGAGACCACATCACTCCGCCGGAAGATGCAGCCCTAAGCCCAATGCCCATCGATGAGCCTGTCCCTTGCCAGGTGCCGGTCATGGTAAATGACAGGGCGCCGAGAGACCACAGCGAGAAGCGCCGGGGCATCTGAGACTCGTAGCCGGCGGCTTCCAGCTCGTTTTCATCTTTCTCCGAAGACATGTTTTCGGCCGTGGCTGAGTGCTCGTTGCGAAAAGGGAAAATGATGCCGTGAAGGTAATAATGCCTCTACCTCGAGATCTTGATTTCATGTTTTCTTTCTTCGGTTCTTCAATGGGATATATCCTTGGAATAACTGGGAGAGGAGAGGGAGATTTGGTATGCAGACCCTGATAAGGCTGCATGCCAGTCGACGGCGGGTGGTTGAACCACGATGTCCATCGCCAATCCCTCTCCCTTCAACTGGGGACTCATCAGCGATCGAGGAAACTGGCAGTATGTTATCTCCGGCAACTTTCTTGGTTGACTTCATCATGAATAATTGAACAAGATTGTGGGTGACAAAAACGCCCGCTGCACCAGCTTCTGGCATGTAGCCCACTCTCAGACCCAACCTCCTTCTCACCCCATCAGATCATTGAGAGTGCACGTCGATAAGAAGTGAGATGATGAAATGAAGAAGAAGCTTGATATATTAAAATTACCATTGCATCCATCATCAAGATGCCAAATGCAATTTGGGCTTCGTTTCAGTTGAACGTCAGAGTCAGCAACCTCTATTGTACAGGGCGTGCGGCCGATACGAGACCATATGTCTCCCTTGTTTTATGGGGAAGCCCCTCAATATGACCGACATGACTTACCTGGTCGCGCTAAACAGAATCACAGGTGCGAGCTGCTGCCTCTTGCTGGCGCGCATGAGGGCCTTTGCTCAACCGGCAGGGATATATCAACCCAGATATCTATCTCCACGAGCCTGCCCGATGGAGGGGAATAGCACGGTTTGGGAATTCTGCAGGGGATTGACAGACCCGCCAGATAAGCCGGCCCTGGGTAAAACGCACTGGTTGGTCCAGCCTGCATCTGGAGATAACAGTCGCGACTCGTGCAGCGGACGATCTTCACCTGTTGTCACGTGTAGCTCGTATGTAACCCACCCCGCACGGCTCTAAGATCCCGTTCCGTCTCCTTTATCTCGCTCAACTTCGACCGTCAACACCGATCTAGCTTGGAGTTTCCCTTTCTGCCACGTCAACATGTCTCATCAGCCTTCTCGACAGAGATCCAGCAGCACATCTGCGGCTTTAGTTGGCAGGGAGCTGGCTGCCGATCCCGACATCGCGAAGCGGGTACTCAGAAAAATTGACTACACCATCATTCCGTTGTTGTTTGTAACCTACATGTTCAATTTTATGGATAAGACTATCCTGTCGAGCGCCGCGGTATTTGGACTGAGAGAAGACAATGTACGTTCATTGGGAGGGTGATCAAGTGGTGTGACCTGCCAAAACAGTAGTTGATTTTGTTTTGTTTTTGAAGAATCTCAAGAACCAAGAGTACAGCTGGGTTGGAAGCATATTCTACTTTGGCTACCTTGTTTTCGAATACCCAGCTACCATACTCATCGCTCGCTTGCCCACGGCTCGATATCTCACGGTCAACACTGTCTTCTGGGGCATAGTCGTAGCGCTCACGGCAGCATGCTCGAATTTTGCCGGACTTATGACGGTGCGGTTCCTCCTTGGAATGGCGGAAGCTAGCATCACTCCGGGCTTCATGTTTCTCACCTCGACATGGTATACCCGAGATGAAATGCCTACTCGTGTGGGCATTTGGTTCGCCGGAAATTCGTGTGGAGGCTTGGCTTCCAGCTTGCTGGCCTTTGGTGTTGGCCACATCGGCGACCACGTACACCCTTGGAGATGGATGTACATCATTCTCGGCGTGGGTACATTTCTATGGGCTATTCCCATCTTCCTCTTACTCCCCGATTCCATCTCCACCGCTCGTTTCCTTACGCCGGAGGAGCGGCAGGTCGCTGCCAACCGCACTGCTACTGCAGGCACGGGCAGCACCGAGAACGCACGGTGGAAGCTCAACCAGGTCAAGGAGTGCCTTATTGACCCTAAAACCTGGTTTATCTTTTTCATCCAGTTGCTCACTCAGATCCCAAATGGCGGTACGCAGAGCTTCAACAACATCGTAATCACATCATTTGGTTTCACGGAGTTGCAGTCTACATTAATCAACATCCCATATTCATTGATCTGCGCTGGGATCATCGCTGTTACAGGCTTATTAGCTGGCCGCTACCGTAGCCTTAACTGCTTATTGATCGTCATCGTTGTAATCCCTTGCATCGTTGGTGCCGCTATCATATACCACCGCGATAAGGTTGCCCATGGCATCCAGCTCTTCGCCTATTTTCTCCTATCGTCAGGTCCTGCAGCAGTTCCGTTAAACATGTCACTGGTACAATCTAACTACCGTGGAGTGACGAAGAAAATGACAATCACGGCAATAATGTTTATGGCCTACTGTGCCGGGAACATTGCCGGTCCGCATTTCTTCCGCCACACTGAGGCGCCTAGATACGAAACTGCTTTTCAGACTATTTTGATTTGTTATGTCCTCGTTATCGGATTGGCGATAGGCTTGCGATTCTATCTCCAGTGGATAAATAGACGGCGGACCCTCGAGGAGGGCATTGAGGGAAACGCAGGCGCATCGGGTTTGCTGAAGAATGACAAAGTCACCACGACTATCACAGAGTCTACTCTCCGCCAGACAACCAACGAGCCGAGCCCTGAACTGGAAGATGATGAAGATGTGACAGATTGGGAGACTGTGGGCTTCAGATATCGCCTCTAGAGCCCCAATCATTAAATGGCGGCTAAGGACTAGCCTAGAAGCACCGCATTTATTTCCTGATCGTTCAGACAATCTAGGAATATTCAGATGGTCATTACATTCTGGGAGAGTGGACGTATTGAGATTTTCCCTTCGGATCCTAGTCTGACAGGCGACGTATGCGAGAGAAGTCAAAACCTTTTTTACTACGGTCAACTCCATAAGAAAAGTCCATCACTCTTTTCCTGCTCTTTGTCCATGAATGACTTTCAGGATATGTGCATCTGTCTTCGAAGATCCTAAGACCGAATTGGGAGTGGGACAGGCACCCCTAACGGTTCAACCACCACAAAGTCTCTGATAATTGCACTATGGATTCGACAGGATGATGACTACTACATTATAGTCCTCGATACTCTCGGCCCTTCGCTCGACGATCTTCTTAACTACTACAGCCGAAAGTTTTCACTCAAGACCATCCTCATCATCGCCAACCAGGCCCTCTCTCGGCATTAACTATATCCATTCCGAAGCCTTTCTCCATTATGATATCAAGCCGGACAATTTCCTTATAGGAGTCAGCAAGTTAGTAAATATACTTTACGCCATCGACTTCAGCCTGGCAAAGGAGTTCGACGATACGGAGCAGGATCAGCGCTAGGAGAGTCACACCTTTAGCGGTACCAGTCAACACGCCAGCCTCAATAATCACAACCGGCTGGATGCATACTCATAAAACAAAGATGCTTCTTCTTTTGGTTGAAATTAGGACAGAACAGTCTTAGGGGGACAATCTGGAGCCTCTGGGAGATATATTTTTATACCTAGCCCGAGGCTTATTGCCGTAGCAGGGCCTGAAGGCGGCGACCGACGAGGAGAAGAATAAGCTGATAAAGAAGAAAAAGCTAACTTTATCTATAGAAACGCTCTATAAGGGGCTTCCCAACGAGTTCATCACATACATCAACTACACCCGGTCGCTCAAGTTTGATAATCGGCTAGATTACGTATGGCTATGTTGCCCGCCATCGTAGTATGCGCAGGTCGCGCCGGGAGCAATAGCAGTGGTCAACGTACCGGAGATGAGGTCACCGAGATCTTTACCTTCTTAGCGTAGTCGAAGCTCAAATTACATACGCTTATCGTGCAAGTTACTGGTCGATGTGCGTGTGGACAGTGTTTGAGAAGACCCTCCCCGGATTGGCGCAATCACTAGCACACAAGCTCGAAAAGACTTACAGTGACACTGTTGGTAGGTTGATAAGAAACTCGGTTCGGAAAGATATGCGCAGAGCCTTAAGAAGGCACTTCGGCTCGCCTAAGTAGGTGGCCCTTGATTCATGAGACATTTTCGACTACTGCTACCTGATGTCCACGCAAGGAATAAAGCTGACAGGCATGTGCTGAAAAGCCTTGGTTATCTTAAACGCCAGTGGAATTTTTCATGGGCAGCCACATGAGTAAATCTCCACGGTTATGAGTTTGCCGAGGCTGCGCCTAGGTTAATGGAGGTGTGAGAAGGTGCACTGAGGTTAACCATTTCAGGATCTAGGTGACGATAAGTGTGATATGTGACAATCGTAAGAATGGCTGAGTAGGTAGGTAGTGAGGGTACTGGTTGACAGATGACGCTTTTGATTGTTAATGAGAAACCACCTGTAGCATAAAACAAAACTATAGATTAGGCTTATATAAGGACTAACCTGCGAAGACGTTTAGTATCGTCGCCTCAGATACTCCTCCATGGCCGTGGGCTTCTTAGAAGAATCCAGATTGGTCACTTGGTCCGCGGGGATGTCCCAAGCGCCTCTGGACACCTTCAAAGCCACAGCCTGAGCAGTGTAATCCCAGTACCCAGCAAGCCCCTTTTTCTCGCGCGCTGCTTGCACCTCATGTGCAATATCTTCCGCACTGCCTGCCTGGACACCCTTGGCTTGGGTACCAGTGGCTTTGTGATATGCCGGCGCCAGCTCATCAAGAGTGACTGCTCCTGACCTGAACCTGAACACGCTACCTTTTCCCTCCTGTACGTCTTTGTTAACAAGAGTTCAATTGTCCAATTGGCTGCGTCCTCCTGCGATATCCACCGGAACGTGCGGTTTGGTTCATCACCCTAGTACCTCAGGGTTGGCATTTCGCCCGTCGTGTCGAATCTACCTGGTCCAAAGACGATGAACAACAGACTATCAAAGAACCCGTTAAAGATGTATACGGGCTTAATGAGGCTTGTCATGGTGGCTTGGTGGTGGAAAGCGATGTAAGCATCATGGTGCTCAAAGTGCCAAATTTATTCTTGGTCGAGTCGTTGTGACATGAAGCCGAGAAGAAGATCTTGACGCCTGCGCGCTCGGCAGCCCGTAAGAGGATGGGATGCCGCCAAGAACGAACACATCCGTCGACATGTAGGCGCAGATGATGGCATCGACTCTCTGAACGGTCTTTTCGATGACGGGGATGTCGTGGTTAGGAATGCTTGTGACGAAAGACTCAAGGTTGACACCTTCTGGAACCTTGGACACATCACGCCCTAGGCCACGTACCGAGAGGCCACGAGCAGTAGCCGCAATTGCGAGGCGGCTGCACATGTTTCCAGAGATACCAGCAATTAGGACGAGTATGTTGATCACGAGTGAGGCTTGTAGTGGGATATTGTTTGGACGTAGTTGGCACTGTTAGTCTTCCAGACCGATCTGACATTTCATACATTTATTAAAAAAAATAATGGGCACGAGATTTATAATCGCGAACGTTATTGCTCGAGGTTATACCAGAACTCTTGAATACGTTAATTCTATACACGCCACCGGCCGAAGCTCGGGAAGATACGACATCACAAACCCGGGCCACTTCCCTAAGAAAGGCCGAATAACGGTTAACCGCCGTTCAGGCGCGCGCTGGTGAACGAACATTCAAGAGGCTTGGGGGAAGTGGAAAATTAGATTTGTAATGTACCACCTGTTCTCCTCAGAAAGTCTGCCGCTTGAGTGTGGAAATGGAGATACTCTCAGATAATTCCCCTGGTTACCCGGAGTTTCGGGATCCTCGAACAGCCCGATTGAATGGAACCAACAATGTGTTAAGCTTCAGTCCATCAACACCAACATGGTGTGATGCTTGTGGCCCAGCACCTGCTGCCAAGTGGGCGCTTGTTCATAGCTTTGCCTGCGGGGCCGCAGCATTGTAAATCTCCTTGACCATGTTTCTCGAGTCTGCCAACCTTGTTTGTGTCTCTTCGAACAGAGATGGTAGACCTGAGCTTCCAAATGAAACCCCATCGAGGACCATGTCCGCTATCCCCTTGGCGCATAGGAACACCTGCGGCATGCCGTGGCCCGTAAATCCTGCCATGATATACATGGCTTCGCGATTCGGGATGGGCCCCACTCTGGGTAAGCGGTCGGATGAATAGCCCATGACTATTCAAGTCAGATACATTGTCTCTCTCGCTGCAAAGAGGATCCATGTTGATGAGGAGGTGAAATCTCACTTCCGGTCCAAAGGTCTGCTACATAGGCCTCACTGTCCTCCCACCCGATAAAGTGTCGTTGCATGTACCCATCAAAATATTTGCGAGTCTTCTGAATGATCTGACTATCGTCGACATTAGCATACCACTGCTTCTTGTCGGCTAGATATGTTTGCCGTGCACCCCCGACGATGATACTCCCGTCAGGCCTCGGAATGAGATAGTCAAAGTCCCAGTCGGCGAAGCGGAGCGAATAAGTGTTGGGGAGAAACGGAGCTTTCCCCGGTGTCTTGATATGAGCAACAGCCCCTCTGTACGGAATGATTTTGTCGGTGTATTCCGGAAGTAGTGACGCTGTGTAGGCGTTGGTAGCCATAATGATTTGCTTGGCGTGGACTTTTCCGCGAGTAGTCTCAATACACCACTTGTGCTCTTGTTGTTGACTGCGCGAAATATTAGTGGCAGAAGTGTTAGTCTGGATATTTACTCCTTGCGCAATGGCGTTTGCAAATAGTTGGTGGATGAGCTTGTACGGCCATACATGTCCAGCAGTGTAGCTAAACATGCCCTTGGCGCCTTTGACTCCGGAGAGCTATAGAAGAGTCAGTGAATATCAAATTGTCATACAGAACATAGACTGACCTGCTCCGCGTGTTTCTCCGGGGCACAGAACGTTGCCTTTGTTGACTCGACACCGGCTGCCACGAGGCCCTCGTAACCCTCCTTCAGACGGCACTGCTGTTCCTCGGAGAACTGCACATCGATGGCCCTGGTAACTACAAAGTCACAGTCGATCTTTTCTTGACGAATAAAGTCGGCTACTGCAGCAAAATTGGCAGATTCAAAATCTGCCACCTCGGCAGCCGCTTTCAGTCCATACTTCTGAGCGAGCCTGTTGATGGAGGCGTACGAGTCGGGTTTCAAATGTCCGCCTGGAGTATCGTGTCAGCTTTTGAGTTGTCTGAGAAAGACGTGCTAGTAGGGGCACACAGACCGTTGCGCCCGGTTGCTCCTGAACACAGCTGCCGGGATTCTAGGACTACGATAGATGGCTTCTTGACGCGGTAGCTGGGATGACGGAGTAGCTGAGTGACGATTGAAGCACCGCTATAGTCGGCACCGATAATGGCTACGTCGGCCGACGTGGGAAGATTTGCAGTTGAGCGGTGGTTATTAAGATCGCCAGGCGTGCTCCGCCAGAAGCTCGGCATCCCTTCAGGGTGGGGTCGTGGAGGTTGCTGCTCGCTCATGGCGAGGGAGGCTTATCACTGTTACTAAAGGGAGTGTTGGAGAGCTAGGATGGGCTCTTGTCGTCGTGGCTAATCAGGCAAGCCTGGATGATGTTGTCGGCAGGGAAAAGATTCAATCACGGTGTCAAGGACGGGTTAGGGGTAGGAATAACAACAAATTCACATGTTGGGTGATGGTATCAGCACCTACAGGTAAATTGCCTCAGAGTTGTGTTTTATTTGAGACAGCCAGCTCTCGATAGCTGGGATCGTGTCTTTTGCTGTTGTGGCTGTTGGATTCTTGTCATTGTTGCAAATAATAACAATAGAAGCCTTCACGAAATGTATCAGGCAAGGCCCCGGGAATAGTTGCCCCTCGCGTCATATCAATTCTCGCATCCCATCCTAGTTTGGCAAGAGACTGATTTGCTAACCAAAATAGTGCGACAGGGGGAATCAACGAAACGAATTCGCCTCTTTCAATGTTGGGTGTTAGGCAGGCTCTTTTTGACCTCATTGCTTTACACTTTATCATGGTGTGTTTATAATTGTTGACAACCATGTATTAGGGGGCTTTGACATCCAAATTGCGGAGGATCTTTGCCCTCTTTGCTTAGAAAGAGGACAGATTCCTTTACGTTGATCGCTGGTGGGAGCCATGGGGGAATGGGCAGCTCTTGGATGCTTTGCTCTGTCGCGCTGCCTTGCAACGAATCATGGTTTGCCGAGTTGCCGGTATCATCTGGTCCGATATCGTCTTCCATCCCCGGACTTGTCGGGACAGGCACAGCATCAGCATATGCCCACTTACAAGGATGGTAGCTATCGGCTCATCGTGATCCCCGAGATCTGGTTATCTAAACCATCCTCCGAGATCTGGTCATCTAAACCATCCTCCGAGATCTGGTTATCTAAACCATCCCCCGACCAAGCCCTGAGACAAGTCGGTTGCCTATTTAGGACGTAGTCCGAGCAACTTGCGGAACGGTACCAAACCCCCTCAATGCGTCACCCGACCTGTCATTCCACTCTCACCGGAGACCCCAGAAGCCTAGCTGCCTCCAAGTCAGGGTTTCCCCGCCCTGTAGCAACCACCCCGACATTTGAAGAACATTGGAAAACTGGTTTCTGCCTCAGGGTTGCTGTCATTAACAGGTCGGAAACAGGGCCAAACAGGCAGGCGATCCACTCCCCCCAGCTCAACTTAGGGCCCCGTTGATAGAGACGGCTTCTATCATAGTAGACAATTTCCAGTCCAGTTGAGATGCTCCAGAACTAGAGTTGCAGGCTGCACCACAGGCGAGACTATAGTGCACGGCATTGGCCGATAAGAATAGCTGGGCCAGATGCGTGATGAACGAGCCCGAAAACGAGGTCCGTAGATTTTGTGTCTAGGCACTGTGGCCGAGTTAGCGCTAAGAGGCCTAGCTTGCTGTGGTTGGGTCTAACCTTGCAAGGAAGAGTTTGCACTGGCCATCTTGACGCTTCAATATCCAGACTCGCCTCCTCCCGTGGCGTGCTTGTAAGAGAGGACAGTATATAACTCTGAGAAGGCGGGCTTGTCTTCCCTCATCTAAACGGGGTTCTATTGTTTCTTGATACAGCTCCGCTGGGTTATCGACCGACGCTTGGCCTCGCAGTCCGTAGTCATAGTCCCTTTGATCAACATGCCTCAGCCAAGGTCCATGAATCCCCAGGCTCGAAGCCCGGGCTCGGCCTCGTCGGGCTTGGAGGCCCAATCCAACCCGATTGGCATCGTGACCGAACGTATCGACCGACCTTTCAGCACGCTCTCGGCCATGTCCGTTGGGGCGACGACGACCAACAGCGCCATCGGAGTCATTCTCAGCTTCTACACAACCCTCTCATACGGCGGCTCGGTGCTGCTCTTCTATGGCTTCCTCGCCATGGCGTTTGTCGGCCTTTGCACAGCCGTCACGCTAGGCGAGCTTACCGCCGGCTTTCCAGATGTTGGCGGCCAGTACGTCTGGGCTGCGAGGATGTCGCCTCATAGATACCGTCGATTCCTTTCCTACGTGTGTGCACTCTTGAGCTGGGGAGGGCCGTCTGCGTCGGGGCCGCCACGTGCCTTATTGCGCCTCTGCTTGTCTTCCAGGCTGTCCCATTCTTCGATCCCAGCTTCGTCTACAAGCCGTGGATGGGTTTCCTCGCATACCAGGGTGTCAACCTACTCACTTTCATCCCCAGTCTCTTTGAGCATCTTCTCCCCAAGGTCTCTCAGTCTCTCCTGGTATTCACTGGCTGTATTCTTCTGGCACTATTCATTGGCCTGTTCGCAGCGGCCGACGAGCGTCGGTCAGCCGAGTCATTCTTCACCAACTTCTACAATACGTCGGGATGGCCGGCAGGAGTAGCCGTCTTGATTGGCATGAACAGCCTCAACTGGTGCTTTTCGTGCCTCGATAGCGTCGTTCATCTCTCCGAGGAGATTCCGAACCCACGACGCAATATCCCACGAGCACTGATGTGGTCCATCGCTGTGGGAGCTGTCACTGGTGTCCTCATCATATTCGCTTTCATCATCAACAACACTGACTACGAGACCCGGAATTCAGCTATCCCTATGATCTACTATACATTCCGAAGCAAGGGAGCTGCCATTGCTCTCCTGGCTCTACTATTCGTGTCCACCATTGGTGCGCAATGGGGTATTCATGTGTGGCAATCCCGTCTAGCGTGGTCCATTGGCATGAACAAGGGCTTGCCAATGCATGACCACCTCTCCCGAGTTGCTGAAGCTCCTTTTGGCACCCCGATCTGGGCTTTGCTCTTCTCGGCTGCGGTGACGAGCGTCCTCGGCTGCCTCTACCTCGCTTCAGAGAGGGCGTTCAATTCCTTCACCGGGGCCGGGCTCTTGTTCCAGTACTCGAGCTACGTCATCCCCGTCGTCATGCTTCACTATCAAGGCCGTAGTCACTTTCCCCACGGTGACTTCTGGTTCCCCCGTTTCGGGTACGTGGCCAATCTGGTCATGTGTGTTTGGGCTGTTATCGCTCTCATCTTTTACTGCTTTCCTTATTCTTTTCCTGTAGTGACGGCTGAGATGAACTACGTCTCGGTTGTTGTCGGCGTGTTTCTCTTATTGATCATGATCAGCTGGTTCTCATATGGCCGGAAACACTTTACCTTTCCTGAGTTGGAGGAGATTGAGGGAAGGGAGATCGACATGACTTCACATAGTGATACTCCCGGCCCTCAATACTCGAAGTCGTAGTCACGGCGAGTAACTCTTTTCGGATGGGGTGAGCGGAAGGCTGGTTGTTATTTTCTGTGTATCTATGTACTCTGGCCTAGGCATTTAAATGAAGAATGGAGGGTTCGTTAGTGTTTACGGACTCGCGTCCCATAGAGCTTGTCACCATCTGGTGAACAACTTCCTGCCCCATTGTTTGTAAAGCTATCCCGGACCCCTTCGAAATTGAACTTTCTTGTAATTAGTGTGAATGCCTGTCTGAATTATTTAATAATTTTATCTAATAACTGATATCTACAGTTTCGCGTCTGACGGCACTTCTTCCTGATGTCTGGGCAAAGTCATGGCCCAAAACTCCTCCACCGTCTGTAACTCGGCGTCCTTGCCAATGCGACCACGAGCCTTGGCTCCAATAGCCTTCAGAGTCTTCATATCGGTCAAATCAAGTGGCTTGTTACCACAGTAGTTACCCTTGACCCAGTGACAGTAGCCAAAGAGCCCGTTGACCTCCTTGGTCTTTCCCTGGGTCTTGGTCTTGAGGGCTCCCTCGGGGATGACGCGACGGGCGCGTTTAGTGCCACTTATCTTGTTGTATGCATCGACGAGGTCCTGGAAGCTGCGAGGATCTGATACAGCCCAAACTGTCTTGCCATTCCAAGGCTCGGGGTCAACGAATACACCGAGGACAGCGTCGCCGTAATCGTGCTCCACGGCGGTCCATGGGACCACCTCAGGATCGTTGCCCATCGGTGGGACCTTGAGCGACAGGAAGCCCTCCTCGTCTGGCCTCTGTGCCAATCCACCAAATGCGTCCACATACGTGTCAAGCCAGAAGACCTCCAGGACCCAACCCAGATTCACGTTTGTAGTGGTCTTGAAGCCAGCCGTCTTGGCATAGTCGGAGATGGCCTCCTTGTTGTCAAAGGACACGATGGGGACCTCGCCGTTGGTGATCTTGCACGCGGCAGGCAGATTCTGGAAGACGAAGTGGTCGACTCGTTGGCGGATGGCAGCATCAATGATGATTTGCCCCATCTCCGACTCAGGAGGCCCGACCTCATTTTTGAAGTTGATGTCGTCTGAGTTGGTGTTTACCCAGACGCCCCAGCAGCCCTTGAAGGCGGCATCGAGTTCCTCGGGATTCCAGGAATCAGCTTTGACGACCTCAATACCGCTGTCGGCGAACTCTTTGGCCTTTCCCTTGGTAGGATCACGAGTGGTGACTCGGACATGGAAGAGTTGGCTTTCGTGCAGAGCAGCGACGACTGCTCTACCAATGTTTCCAGTACCGCCAACGACGGCAATGATCTTTTTCTTTGCAGCAGGCATTTTGAGAAGAAATTTTCTTTTCTTTTCTTTTCTTTTTTTTTTCTTCTTCTTTTTTTTTTTTGTTTTGGCTAGAACGGGTGTGCGAATTCGGATACAGAGTCAAAACGGAAGGACAAGGGCCTTCAAGTCGATAGTGGAATGACTTTCACGAGGAGGGCTGAACGGAATGAGCCTATCGGGAGCCTGAAGACAGAGTCGGGCGCATTTATGAGGGGTGATCACAAAGAGATGCTATGATTACCAACCATTGACGGCCGTACCCGGGCCTGCGGGGTATCATCAATCGCCGGCGAGAAGGTGAGAAACGCCCCATGCATATCTCAACTTGCCGTTTCTGGCCGTGACGCGAGGAGTACCGAGCGGGCGGAGATGCCCTCACTTGGGGCCGCAGCACCCCCGCTTGCGATCGGCCGGGATGCCGTGGCTGCCTTGAAGGGCCCCGAGAAAGGGGACAAACCTCTCCAGGCCTCATGGGATTGGAGACATATCGTCCATAAATCTGTGGGGAAGGGTCTGATGCCGGTAGTAGAGGGCTCGGTTCCAGTCACTTCCTGGTTGGCCCGATCCTCCTCGCCTGCCTTCTGAATTAGTCGCAGAAGCGAGCAGCAAGGGGACATTGTCATTCTTGGCTGGCTTGATATATACCGAGTCCTCAACTCCTGCGTCCTTGGTTGATGCCATCAGTCAGCAAAGTCTTGTCCAGGCTCTCGTGCTGGCACATCACACCTGTCCCAAACACAACCCCCAGCGCCCGCCAAGATGGGCTCCATCCCCAAACTTCTCAACGTTGATGCCCTTGTTGTTGGAGCTGGTGTTGCTGGGATCTACTCCACCTATCGACTCTCACGTGCCGGCCTCAATGTCCAGTGCATCGACACGGCCGGCGATGTCGGCGGCACCTGGTACTGGAATACATACCCAGGTGCTATGAGCGACACGGAGAGTTACCTCTATCGCTTTTCATGGGACAAGGAGGATCTTGTCTCATATCCCTGGTCCAACCACTACGTCTATCAGCCTGAGATCCTGGAGTACCTACGCCACGTTGTCGAGCGCCATGACCTTCGAAAGCATATGCGATTCAATACCGAGATGCAAAAGGCTATCTGGGACGACGAGAAAAGTGTCTGGGTCGTCTCTTGCTCTGGTGACCTTGTCATCCACGCTCGTTATTTGATTAATTGCTTGGGGCTTCTTTCCAAGCCCAACTACCCCAACATCCCGGGTATCTCGTCCTTTTCCGGCGACCTCATCCATACGGCTAAATGGGATCGCACGGTCGAACTGCAGGGAAAGACGGTTGGCATCATCGGGAACGGATCTACAGGCGTTCAGGTTATGACAGCCCTCGCTCCCAAGGTTGGCCGTCTGGTCTCCTTCCAGAGACATCCCCAGTACTCGGTGCCCAGTGGACAGGGACCTATTCCCAATGGTTATCGCGACAAGATAAACCAGAATTACGACCAGATTTGGAAGGACGTCTGGGCGTCGTCTACAGCGTTCGGAGTGCCCGAGACGACAAGGAAGGCAATGGAGGCCACGCCCGAAGAACGCCAACGTGCTTTCCAAGAGGTTTGGGAACAAGGAAACGGTTTCCGTTTCATGTTCAGCGCCTTTGGTGATTTAACCACCAACATCGAGGCCAACGAAGCAGCCTGCGAATTCCTCCGCGGCAAAATCGATGAGATCGTCAAGGACCCCCGCAAGGCCAACGCCCTCAAGCCTCGTGATCTCTATGCCCGACGACCGCTTTGCGATACTGGTTACTACCAGATATTTAACCGTGAAAACGTGGACATTGTCGACCTACGGGAAACATCCATAGAGAAGATTACGCCGGAGGGTATCGTCACAGCCGATGGCGCCGTGCACCGCCTCGATGCGCTCATCTTTGCTACGGGCTTCGACGCTATTGAAGGCAGCTACCTTCGTATTCAAATCATCGGCCGCGAGGGCAAATCGATTCACAAGCATTGGGAGGCGGGACCTACAGCCTACGGCGCGGTGGCCTGCTCAGGCTTCCCAACATGTTTCTCGTATCAGGGCCGCAAGGCGCGTTTGCAAACTTCCCGGTTGTCATCGAGAGTGAAATTAACTTCATTGCCGAGTGCATCCTCCACTCGGAAAAGAGCGAGTCCCGTCGCATCGAGGTCTCAGCCAAGGCCGAGCAGCAGTGGAGCGAGTTGTGCGACCAGTTGGCCGAGACGTCACTGTTCAAGACGGCGGCCAGCTGGGTTTTCGGCTCAAACGTTGAGGGGAGCAAACCGAGCACTAAATTCTACTTTGGAGGATTGAACCGGTATCGTGAGTGGACTCAAAAGGAGTCGACTGCAGGTTTTCCTGGGTTTTCTTAAGTATGTATGTCATTTACCGGCCAACTTTTTAATCGCCGGTTGCGTAAAGTTACCTAGCTAGCTTCAGTTTATGATGGATATTGGCAAGATGAGCTCAAAATTTCTTTTCATCCTGCCTGCAACTTGCTTCTCACGATACGACACTACAGCGGATCGTAGAGTGCTGGTTAACTCCTCTTAACGCTCAGAGGCTGTCTATGGCCGCACAACCTTGCATGACAAATGTCAACGCGTGCAGAGATACAACCGCTGCTGCTGTCATTCTCTAGAGAATGGTGTTTAAGAGGCACATGACGTATCCCGAGAAACATCGACGGCGGGGAAGGTCTTGCTCAAACCCCCCTACCCCATCGGGCATCGATACGATGCAGGTGAAAAGCCGCTTCTCCACAAGCTCCGATGTGTCGTCAAGGCAGACGGAGGCGGTTGGTTACTCTTTTCGGCCATGTAGCGAGCCTTTGCAACATCACACATGTCAATGACTAAACCTCTCCACTTGTGACCAAGCTATTTATCTGGCATCTCTCAGCGGGAACCTTGCTTGCGGTAAAGCGTTTGGCTCTCCCAGAAATTGCAATCCTGTGCACACCCTCCAAACTTCTCAGTCAAGATATAGTCACGCAAGACATAGTCATGACTTCATCCTTGTTCACGACCCTGACGGCTCCCAATGGACGCTCGTTCGACCAGCCACTGGGACTCTTCATCAACAACGAATGGCGTGCAGCAAAATCTGGCGATGGTATTACAGTCGTGAGCCCAATGTAAGTTCTGGTGTTGCCCTCTAGTCTCCATGAAACAGGCCAGTCCACTGACACCGCCAAATATCGGCAGAAATGAGGAAGAGATTGTCAAGGTACATGCTGCCGGCGCACAGGACGTCGACGACGCGGTCAAGGCCGCTAGGGCAGCGTTCAAAGGCCCATGGTCAAAGATCGGCCCTACAGAGCGTGGCGAGCTCTTGAGGAAGTTGGCCGATCTGGCTGAAGAGCAGACCGAGACGCTGGCTACCATTGACACATGGAACAATGGTGTGTAATTGCCACCGCGACCCCAACAACACATGACTGACCAGCTTAGGGAAGCGTTTGTCGTCGGCCAAGGGCGATGTGGGCGAGCTGACCTCTGTGCTTCGCTTTTATGCCGGATTCGCTGATAAGCTGTACGGTCAGGGTATGTCTCCGACTGTCCGCATCTCCTCTGTATACTAACCCTCTTATTTACGTAGTAATCAGCACCACAGAGAGCAAGTTTGCATACACAAGTCGAGAACCTATCGGCGTATGTGGTCAGATCATCCCCTGGAACTACCCGTTGGGAATGGCGGCCTGGAAGATGGCCCCGGCTCTGGCAGCTGGCAACACTATTGTTTTGAAGCCAGCAGAGCAGACACCACTTTCTATCTTGGTCTTTGCTACGCTTATCGACAGGTCCGGCTTCCCTCCTGGAGTTATCAACATCGTGAACGGTTTCGGCCGTACTGCGGGCGCCAGCTTGGCTGGACATGTCGGGGTGGATAAGGTAGCTTTCACAGGGTCTACAAACACTGGTCGAGAGATTATGAAGCTTGCAGCTACCAACCTCAAGGAGATCACCCTCGAGACAGGCGGCAAGTCTCCGCTCATAGTCTTTGAGGACGCCGATCTAGATAATGCTTCGAAATGGGCCCATTACGGCATCATGGCGAACCAGGGTCAGATCTGCACTGCCACCAGCAGGATTCTTGTCCACGAAACAATCTACACCAAGTTCGTCGACCTCTTTATCGGCCGGGTCAAGCAGACCTCCAAGGTTGGCAACCCTTTCGAGGCGGGGACTTTCCAGGGCCCCCAGGTCAGCAAGGCCCAGTATGAGAGAGTCTTGTCGTATATTGAGAAGGGTAAACAAGAAGGCGCCACTCTTCGATTCGGTGGCAAACCTCACCAAGGCGTCGACGGAAAGGGCTTTTTCGTTGAGCCCACAGTCTTCACCGACGTGAAGGATAACATGAAAATTTATCGTGAGGAGGTCTTTGGTCCTTTGGTTGCCATTAGCTCCTTCACGACAGAGGAGGAAGCCATTGAGCGTGCCAACGACACATTTTACGGGCTTGGAGCTGCCATCTTCACCGAAAACATCACCCGCGCACATCAGTTTGCCAAGAAGATTGAAGCCGGAAGTGAGTCTCCCCTTTCCCATCGCAGAGTGAATACTGACTACGACTTCTCAGTGGTTTGGATCAACAGCAGCAATGACTCTGACTTCCGAATCCCCTTTGGTGGCGTGAAGCAGAGCGGAATTGGCAGGGAGTTGGGTGAAGCTGGAATCACGGCCTACACTACTGTGAAAGCTGTTCACGTCAACCTCGGCACCCGGCTGTGAACACATCAGAAGTGTGTAAGGGCCAAAGCAAGTGATTGGTATGACGGGGTTGCTGTCGTTTATCATGATTTTGCCGTGCATCAGTGGTCGAGATAGACTAAAGCAGAGGCTGTTGAGGGGAATAAGACTCGATGTGACTTACTTTGAAGACCAGGTGGAGCTCAAAAAATGGCTGTTTTTGATAGAAGAGCAAGCGGAGAGGAGGCCATTATGGTATCCGCGGATAAGGCGCGGCCCGAGGCAACCACTGGGTACGCTTCTACGAGAGTTCGGGTCTTGTGTCGCAATTTAGGATTTTCGCTGACTACTATGCGATACATAGAGGCTCGTTCACGGCATGGACGGCAGACGCCGGGTCAAGGTCAACAGCCGAGCAGAGCTCCAGGGGTCTCGCGAGATGTCCGAAAATGGAAATGTTTTGGCGTCAGGGATGTATATGTGTTCTGTAGCTATCTTGCCTCTTCCGGGGCTTCCGGAGAGGTCTTATATGTAGCTATGTGCATGCTAAACACAGCCTAGTTTGTCATGTGGCAAACATTCTTTCCTTCTGTAACGAGCTGCTTTTCGTGAAATTGGGCCTCGGCCTCTTAGTCGGCACGTTTGAACTCCACGATGCCTCGTTCCAACATCAGGCTTGAGACTAACGCACAACAGCGTACCAGTGTGTTTATCGTGATATGTACATGCATCTAGTGCAGCCCGCTCAAGGCTGGCTGACATGTTCCATCACCAGACTCTACCCTCTCAGCTCCATCTTATTGATCCTCCTAGGCCTCCATGGAACCAATCGTCACCGACTTGATAACCTGGTACTCCTCGAGTCCATATTTGCCCCCTTCTGTTCCGAAACCACTCTACTTGATGCCGCCGAAAGGTGTTTCCGCTGCGCTGAGTCTCTGAAGCTAGAGATGGCTGCCAGGGGTCCGGATGTCTCCTCCTGTGCTACAGCCATGTCTGTTGTGGCATTCTTAATGATCGTGGGTTCGAAGAAGTATCCATTGCCAAGGTGTGAAGGACGATTACCGCCAAACAAAAGCTCTCCTTCGTGGTCAAGAGCATCGCGGACATGTCTAGCGACCTTTTCGACCGAGCACTTGTTCACCAACGGGCCCTGGGTAACATTCTCTTCGAGGCCAAACCCTAGCTTGAGCTGACTGGCTTGTTCGGTCAATCGTCTGGCAAACTCGTCGACAACCGAGGCGTGCACAAAAAGCCGGTTGGCACACTGCCGAGAGCATTGTCAATAAGAGCGGATCGTATGATGGGCTGGAGGGCCACTTACAACGCAAGTCTGGCCGGTTGCGCGAAACTTGCATTGCATCGCTCCTTTGTCCAAGTTAGCGTCGTCAAACACAATAAGGGCAGCGTTTCTACCCAACTCCATGCTCATCTTCTTGACAGTCTTGGCCGCGAGTGTGCTCAGATACTTGCCGACCTCAGTTGAGCCGGTGAAACTCAACTTCTTGATGATGTCATTCGAAGCGAGCTCCGACGCCGCTGTGCGATCCTTGGTCGGGACCACCTGCACACAGGCTGCTGGGATGCCCGCTCTGACTGCGAGCTGTGCTAAGGCTAGAGCTGTGAAGGGTGTTTCGCTCGGCGGCTTGATGATAACGGAACATCCGGCTGCAAGAGCTGGTGCGACCTTTCTCGTGATCATGGCCGCAGGAAAGTTCCAGGGGATGATGATGCCACATACTCCGACCGGCTCCTTTAACGTAAAAATCGTCGCCCCAGGGGTCGAGGGCGGGATAACATCGCCGTAAGAGCGGGTAGCCTCTTCAGCAAACCAAGATACGAAAGAAGCCGCGTACTCGACTTCACTTCTAGCCTCTGCGATAACTTTGACGTTCTCGAGGGTCAGAATTGTGGCCACTTGGGGATAAGTGTTAGCAAGAATATTAGATCGGCTAGGGATTTACTCGGGCAGCTCACAATCTTCCTTGTTTGCGAGGATAAGGCCGTACCAAGCTCTCAACGGCTTTCCACGCTGAGCTGCCGTTGTGGATGTGTAGAACTTCTTCTGGCCAGCGTTTGCGCTCAAGATAGCTCTTTGGATATCGTGACGGCTGAAATTTGAGCAGTAGACAAGGACGGCGCCAGAAGCAGGCTCGTAGACGGGGAAAGTTGAGCCGGACGGGGCGCTTTGCCAGCGGCCCTCAGTGAGGCCCTGGCACTTGAGCAGGGACGAATCGCTCAAGGCGCGACCAACCCTCGCGAACGGATCTGTTGGAAAGCTCATACTTGGATGTATTGACGACTACATGATTGTTAAAAGATTGGGAGAAATCGGGGCCATGGCCAACTGGAAGACAACCGACAGCAGCTGGTGGCTTATCATCACAAGACGCCTTCCTCTCCCGATCAGTATTACTCGGTGAAGACGCAATCCGAAGGCCAGGGATACCTTCCTCGTCAAGCTTTCCAAGAAAAGAGCCGGCGCGAGGTCTCGTTGGTGAGGAATCCTCACCTACACCCACATGGGCTAGCTTAGAGGTCGGGTTTCCTGTAGGAGACCAGGTGCGAGATTTTGCTATCCCCGCATCCAGGTACAGTAGCTTTTGACTCTTCCATCTCGGGATGTGGCCGGAATTGGCAGGCAACTTGCACCTCTGCCTTGTCGACTATCACTCGAGGCCAAAAAGCCTCCTTGTCAAAGCCTCATTTAAACCGGGTTCCACGTCTCTGGGATATTGCGTTCAACCTAGCTTCACTCAATTCTCAAGACTACCGTTTTCCATCACCTCTTCCCCCGACGCAAACTCATCGGCTTCCCCAACTCTCATCTCCGCAACCCCCACAGCCACCATGCCCGCATCACAAGGAAATCTGACAGGCACTTCCGACCCCCAAGCTGTCCCTCACGGACACTGGGACTCGTTCCCCGAGGAGCCATTCCCGCTCTATGCTGGCACCAAGTCGATCATCTACCGCTCAGAAGATGGAAAGGTTGCCATTGGAATGTTGAGGGAGAAGGGTAAAGACACGCTAGTCTGGCCGGTTGATGAGTTTCTTTTTGTAACAGAGGGCATCATCAAGATTGATGTTCATGGCGGCGAGAATTTCACGTTGGGCAAGGGAGATATCATGGTCATGAAGAAGGGACAGACGATTACGTTTGAGTGCAGCGATGACTTTGCCAATGTCGCCGTCTTCATTGACCTTGAGGATAAGGTTACCCTGGTGTGACGGACAAGGGACTACTTGGCTACAATAAAAATAAACCCTGTTCATCTCTCATCTCTCTGCACAGTGGACCGTGATGCTGGAGCTCAAGATAGCGCCTGAGCCAGCATAAAGTTGCGAGAACCCTTGTTGGGCCCATAAGTCCGAGAGTGCACGTTTGTTGAGAAACGATCTGGTCATTCACTTATGAGTGTGCCTCCAGTGAGGCAACAGCCACTCACCCTGGTAATGGCCGCAACGACTTGGTTAGTAAGATAGATCCTAGCAATGAGCAGAATGATGAAGATATTGCTAGTACGTACATTATATCAGACTGTTAATGAGTTTCTACAGGATTCTTCGTACAGCTCCCAAACCAGTTCTTGGCCTCCACCAGCTCAGTTACAGCTTTACGGCTGCGGGAAGCTCATAGAGGTAGTCCTCAGTGAGGCTCACCACTTCACGAGCGAGGCCAAAGCTATAGACGTATCCTCCTGAGTTTTGACCATAGGCGTGGATGACTCTCTGGCCATCAACCACCTCTTTCTCGCAACGCACGCCGCAGAGGCGCCTATCCATGGTAGCGTAGACGCCTACGTGATCGTACAGGATCGGCCAGTCTTTGGGGTCTGGGGATGGGAAGACGTCGGGCTGGTTGTTGTGGGCGTTCTGGCAAATCTGTTGACGACACTTGTTAGCGAGCTTTATCGCTTCAGGACGTTCGCTTGACTGAGATTACCTTCTTTCGTTGCTCCTCGGATATGGATAAATCCCGGTCATTCTCGGTTAGAACACCTCCGACATAGACTGTACCATCGAGTCGGGAAAAGGCAGTGGAGTAGTATCCCCTATCTCCTCGGCGGATAAAGAGTCGGTCGTAGGTGGGTGGAGCCTTCGCAACCACGCATTGAAGCCTCCAGGGCGTCAGGTTCTTCTCCATGACATCCTTGAGGTTCTCTGCCCCAATGCCAGAGGCATTGATGAGAATGTCATGACCAAGCCCTTTTAGATCGGCGAGCGAGGAAACCCGAGTGCGTCGAAAGTTGATTCCGCGAGCCTGAAGCCTCTCGTACAGCCAGGTGAGGAACTTTTGAGGAGTCAGGACAACCGTCTTGTATTTCATGCCGTAAATGGCACCTTTTGGAAGCTCCTCGTCGCTCAAGAAGCGGAAATTGGGCACTTTTCCAGCATACCAAACATCCGCTTTGGTGCCACGATCCATGATCTCGGTCATCTCGATCTGGCGGACGCTCGACTCGGGGTTGGTCTCGGCCAACCTGAGGAGTCCCATGAGACCCTCAAGCTGCATCTTTTGCTCCCGGGGCGACGACTGATGGACACCAACCCAGATGGCGCCGGCGTAGGGGCTAGCCCACTCCTTGGTGCCGTAGTCGCCTGGAAGATACTCGGCCACGATGGTGACGTTGTAGTTCCTTGGCAGACTGGCCGCGGCCATCATGCCGGTTACGCTGAAGTCATGGTTTAGCTACCTAATGTGGTTTGATGAGGAAGAGGTGATGCGCTTACCCAGCACCCAAGATGGTAACCTTGACCATGGTGAAAAGAGATTTCTGTACTGAGCTTGGTAGAGGGAAGTGACAGACAGAATACTTGGGTTTAGAAGCTTGACGAGGCTGTAGTAGGAGATGCTTGAAGAACGAGTGTCATATGTACTCTAATGCCTATCCTGGGAGCTTCCCCCAGTTATTCTCGGGGCTATCTAGTGTCACCAAGATCCGGAGCTGTCAATCAGCTCTGGGGAAGATGCACCCGGTCCCATCTTGGGGAATGTCCGTCAATTGCCCCATTAAGACCGAATCCGAGGTCAAATCAATTCAGTGGGAGCGTTTCGTGCCTAGACCCGGCATTCGCTAACACAGAATGGATGGATCCTTGACTGCCGAGCCGGATGCAATTACAGTACTCCGTGCGGTTGTCGATAACTGGGTAGCAAGCGAAGCCTTCCAAAAGAGTCAGGAACCCGAGTTAGTTGGAGGGCCAGGCGGTGGAATGCCGTTGTGCCGCATGTAGTGGCCTCCTGGTCAGCGGACTTGGCCGAGGCGAACCTCGTGCTGAGGTAATAAGGCAGATGTAATTACCGTGCTAATTTGGCAACTTGTCTTCCTAGCTTTGAATAGGGATCAAGTCATCCTTTCAAGTTTGACCACCGCCATCTGTCCCTTTCTTTGTCCTTCTGTTCCTCGCAAAGTCACCATGACCACTGTTGAGAGCCTCCGACGCAACCAGACCGCCTTCGATTATGTTATCGTGGGAGGTGGTACAGCTGGATGCGTTGTCGCGAGCCGGTTAGCTTCAGAGCTCCCAACGGCCAGCATCCTGCTTATTGAGGGAGGTGAGAGCGACGTCGGCAAGGATAACCTCCACGACCTCAAGCTCCAGGTGAATTCTTGGGGAGGGGATCATGACTACTGCTGGAGCTCAGTTCCTCAGCCCAAGGGTAAGATCTCACTGTCCACGGGGGCCCTCAGGCTGGTTCACTCACCGTTCGCAGGCAATAGCTTCATCCAGCACTCGCGGGGCAAGATCCTCGGAGGCTGCTCCAATATCAACGGCTGCATCTCATTCCGGCCTCTCGAGTATGATATCCGGAAGTGGCAGGAAGCCGGTGCTCACGGCTGGACCTTTGACGAGATGGTGAGGCTCGTGGACAAGCTGCGAGTCACGGTCAATGAGATCCAGCCCCAGTACCACAACCCAGTCGACCTGGCTCTTGTCCAGGCAGCCCAAAAGGCATTTGGCATCCCCAGAACAGATTCGTTCAATAAAGACGTCGTGCACACGGGCAAGATAGCGCCATCAGCGGGCCACTTGGCTATCGCCCATAACCCGGAGAATGGCTATCGCAGCAGTGCCAGCATCGCCTACATACACCCAATTCTGAGCGGGGAGGAGGGAAGGCCCAATCTGACCATTCTCACGAGCGCTTGGGTTCATCGCGTCAACTTCATCGACAACGTCGCCTCTGGAGTTAGCCTGACTCTCAAGTCGGGACTCCCGATAACTGTTAGGTCGGATGTTGAAACAATCCTCTGTGCGGGAGCCTTCGATTCCCCACGACTACTGCTGCTTTCCGGTATTGGGCCACGGGATCAGCTCGAGAGCTTCGACATCCCCCTTATCTCGGATGTTCCTGGGGTAGGCGAGAATCTGATGGACCATACAGAGACGGTCATGATGTGGGAGATGAAGGCCGCGGTTCCACCAGAGTCCGTCATTTACTCGGACGTATGCTTCTTCCTACGCAGGGAGGCACACAACTCGCGGGGAGACGACGGAGACATCATGGACTCCATGTTCCACGTCTTTGGCATTGGATTCGATGACAACACGGGTCGATACGGCTATCATGCGCCAGAGAATGCCTACTGTCTAATCCCGAACCTCCCAAGGCCTCGTTCCCGGGGCCGCATCTCCCTCCAGTCTTCAGACCCCAAGATCCGTCCGGCCATTGATTTTCGATACCTGACCGATCCCGAAGACTACGACCTCAAGACACTCCTCTTTGAGCTCCGTGCAGGCCGCGAGCTGGCGGCCACAGCTCCCTTCCGAGACCTCATCAAAAGAGAGGTTGCGCCTGGTCCAGATGTCCAGACAGAGGAGCAGCTCATCGACTACGCTCGCAAAACCCACGGCACTGTCTTTCACCCATGCGGAACGGCCAAGATGGGAGACATTGCCAAGGACAGCCTAGCCGTTGTCGATCCTGAACTTCGTGTCCGTGGAGTCAAGAAGCTGCGAGTCATAGATGCCAGTGTGTTCCCGCTCATTCCATCCGTCAACCCGATGTTGACCGTCTACGCCGTTGCCGAGAAGGGTGCAGAGATGATCATCAAGGATTACTCTTCAGTCCGTCTCCGGGCCAGGATTTGAGAAGTGTTGGTGACATTGTAAAACGCGAGTGCGCATGGATTGAGTGTACATAGCTATACAGAATAAGGACAGTATCCTTGCCGACTATTGGCAATTTTCCCCAAGAGATATCCACAACCTGCCACATGTGAACGGCATCCTTCCTGTCAATCTTTCTGGGTGGCAGTCTGTCATTATCTAGCTCCTCCGGGCCTAAGCAAATGTCAATCTCCAGTTCTTGGTCATCAACAGCTCCAGCCACGTGATGTTGATGCCGCAGTCCCTAAGACCCCACAGCTCCTCCAGCAGATCGATAGCCCACATGTTGACAGCCACTCTATTGGTTGAGTATATGGCCTTGAACCGTTTGACAGACGCGGTGCGCAATTCCTCATCATTCTTTGTGAGTTCGGCGGCAGCGGTGAGCAGCGGTGTTGAGTGAAAGCTGAAACAAGGCGCGTCAACAGGCGTCTTAAACAACCGTTCCAACGAGTCCAACACCAACGGCCTTATCCGGGTCTGGGAGTCATGGATTGCGCCGGAAGCGTCGTCGCTCGGGGTGAGATCGTCGGCTTGGGAGGGCACGCCGCAGATGTTGTACAGCATAATAAGTCCGTGGTTACGATACCCGATGCTCATGTCGACGAGGTCCTGATCATCGTGGTCCGGTTCCCATGCCAGCAGCTGACCTTCGAAAGTGGCTTCCAGCACCGGGTCCCTGGCCTCGGTTTCCAGGACCAGGCGGCAATGCCGACCGAGGCATGCGATCAGATACAGCAGCTCTGACATGAAGCCAATCATGGGGTGAAAAGAACTTCGGGTGGACTGGATGGCATCAAACATCTGCGCCGTGTTGAGGGGTGTGAGATCTTGGGGTTCGGCGATGAAGGCGCACGACATGTCCCAATACAGGTACCACCCCAGCATGAACTTCACCAACGGGTCCCGCCGCTTCTCCGGGTCCTCCAGCATCTTTTCTAGCAGCGTACGGGCAGCTTGGAGATGCTCTTTTCCATAGTTGTTCGGGTGGTCCTCTGTCCACAGCCATGAAACACCCTGCAGGAACACGGTCAGCAGGGAGGCAGGTTTGAGATTGGCGCCATCCTGCATCTCACGCCGCAGTGCCTGGATAGCAAGGCCGCGCTCTTGCAGGCAGGTGATCAGCTTGTTCGACCTAAAGAAGTGCTCCTGTCCTGCGCTCACGCTCTGCACCGTGTGCAGCAGCGACGGAGTGGACACGAGATGCTCGAGTAGGGGGTATGAAAGGGGGTTGTTCTCGGGGCATACGGTCATTATCCGGCTGGTCTTGTCGAGCCAGTACTCGAGGAGCTTCTTTTCGGGGTTCACAATGCCCAACCATGGCTCGGCGATGGGCTTGGTGATCATCCAGGGCACCTCAACCTGCCATCTTGTCTGCGGTATGGAGGAGAGACACACGGAGCCGCGTCGTTGACAGTGACTGCAAACTGGGTATTTCTCGTCGCATTTGACTCGGCGCTGCTTGCACTCCCTGCATCCAGATCTGCTCTTAGGCTTGCGAGCAGCCGCGAGACCGAATGTCGGCGACTCGATCGGGTTCTCGCTGGCGTCGCTGATTGTCGGTGCTGGGGGATCGTTCGTAACCCGGGACTGGAACTTATTATCGGCAGCGAACCGCACGCGATAGGACGACCTCGACGTCATGGCTACGATGATTTCGGTCCCGGTGGGGGGGACGCTGGGGGAGACAAAGAGCTAACGTCGTCGAATTATGAGACAGGGCCGTGGATTTTTGGGTTCTCTAGAGGGTGGGCGGGGGAGACAAAGGGGTCGAGATGTTAACTGAGTACTGGGTCACGATGAGTGTGTAGAGGAGAAATTCACGCCGAGGGTTCAAAGGCTAAGACCCCAAGGACCTCCGCTACCCCAGAAGCCAAAGGGGTGACAAGCAAGTGGGAACCAGTTAATTAACCCGAGATAGACTGGAAGGTCACCATTGGCTGATAAGCGGTGGATCTGATTAGTAAACGCGGACTGGGCTTGAATCTTTTCGTCGAGCTGACCTCTCTCCGCACCGAATCACTGTGACCCCTCTCCAAATACCTTCCTGGCGCAGTAAGGAGGGGAAGGGATCTGAGCCAGTCAAAGCTGGGGGAGCTCTCAACCAACCTGGCGTCGTTGCTGGGGGTCCAGCGTCAGCAGGGGGGAATCCGGGGGAGCGTGGGGGAGCCGAGTGTTCCCCCTCTGTGCTGTCGATTCACATTGCTCTTTGCAGGCAAGACGAGCCAATCTCCTCTACAGTAACATGCCAGCCCTAGAGATGCAGGTTACTGTAGAAGAGATTGGCTGATGACCAGACCTTGATCTCCTCACTGCACTCTCCAAGAGATGCGGGGCAAGCAAGGCCTTGTCGTCATTTCTGCAGACTGCACAATAGATATCCCAGTTTTGGACGGGATCGGAGCTACGGATGAGGCATTTCGCGAAGAGGCACGGATATTACGGAATGCAAATAGAACCTCAGCTGTTCATCACCCAACAAAGGACACACGGTGCATAGGCTAACGGCTCAAGATTTCGACTGCAAATTCCACGCACCTTCTGTCTCGCCCGTCGTATAGTCTAGCACACGCCACCCCTAGAGTCTACATGACTTGTCCCCGCTGCCCATAGGAGCAAGCTCGACACCCTCTAGATCCACGTAACCGTAGACCTCCATCTTGTCCCCGTCCGCCTCCAAGGCTTTCTCCCACTTCTCAGCACTCTTGTTGAACGCTTCAACAACCTCATCGTTGGTGAGGTCCATGGGACACTGATTTCTCCCGAGCTGGCGGATCTGGGTTCCTGCTGCTGTCTCGGTCAGGCCATAGTCTTGATTGTTGATCTTCAGGACAACGGCCCCCGTATTCACCCTGCCTTCCAGAATGTCCTTGGGCAACTTAGGCTCCGCGCAGAGGGGACGAGCCAGGCCAACTCCGTCAACGACATCAAGAGCCTTGACCATGGCGCTCACCGTGCGGAACCCTCCCGTCACAAAGACCTTGGTCTGCTTGAGTCTTGGCACAACCGATTCAGCGAACTCCAGGAAGAATGCCTCGCGCTTCTTGGTGTGTTCGTTCTTGTGCTCAAATGCCATGTCTTCGTAGGTACCGCCAGAGAGCTCCACAAAGTCAAACTGACACTGCTGTTCGAGGAGCTCACAGAGCTCAGCGCATTCTTCAGGGGTGAATCCCTTCTCGTCAAACTCAACCGAGTTGAGCTTCACGCCGAGGACAAACCCACTTGAAAGAGGGATGCGTATTCTGATGGCCGCGACAATCTCCACGATGATGCGAGCTCGGTTCGAAACAGAACCGCCATACTCGTCGGGGCGCTGGTTTGTCCTGCGAGAGAGGAACTGAGAGAGCAGGTAGCCGTGAGCACCATGGAGCTCTACACCGTCGAAGCCGGCCTTGTAAAGATACTCGGCCGCATGTGCAAATGCGTCCACGAGGCCCTTGATCTCTTGGTGGCTGGCAGCATGTGGCTTGGCAAATTTCATGCCCCACACCTCCTTGGTGAGGTGGACAGCTGAGGCCGATACAGGATCCGAGTTCAATCGACTCTGGACCTGTCGGCCAGCATGAGAGATCTGACCAATCATCAGACTTCCGGCGTGGTTGCCAGCCCAGGCAAGACGTTTATAGGCCTCGAAACGTGGCCCTTCGAAGTGCGCGTCGGGGGGATGATCAGGTTGCCGGGGCCCTCGATGTTGATAGGGTCGACCATCAGGTTTCCGGTGAGGATGATACCGATCCCCCCTTCTCCGAACCATTTGAATGCATTGATGATGTCCGGGGTGGGGATGCCGCGTTTGCTGATGTCCTTGGTGTCCCAGGTGCACAACCTTTCGGTCATAGATGCTTTCAGGAACCGGTTCTTGGCTGTTCTTTGGGAAAAGGCCAGCTTGAGAGGCCTACCCAGTGCTGACACGTCCGAGACAGGTCGGTCCTGCCCGTATCGTTGTTTGGACATGATGCGAACTGGCTCACAAAGGTCGAGGAGGTGGTAGATTGTCGAGGAGAAAAGAATGACCGTTAGGTTATGATTCTAGATCAAGGAACGTATGAAGCAAACAATGAAGTATAGCTGAGGACGAGCATCTCTGAATTTAACCTCACTTGGGAGCAAGTATCCGCGAACCACATGTTTCCCTGTTTGTCTCATGACCGAAGGAGCAGAGGTGCGCTGAAAGAATTGGATTTTAAGACAGCTCGATTAGTCATTCCGAGCACGGTACGTACCTGGCCTAGGTCGGTTAGTGTTCCCGAGGCTCCGATGTGCGTTAGATCCACTTGCCTAAAGCGTACGGGGTCCGAAGCGCTAGACTGGGACCCACTTTCAGTTATTTGTCGGCGTCGTGCCATGCGGAGTATCATGGACTGTCGTACGGAGCGCCTGCGGTCATCTTGGAGCATCAAAAAACGGTAGTTGAAAGAGCCTTGTGTTTTTTTGAAATGAGAGTATCGCCTAATGCGGTGAATAAAGAGCACACAGCCCTCTTAGTGGACCTGCTCTGACCATCCAGAGGAGGCAGCCGGGCCAAGTTTCCACTGGAAGCCATATCATGTTTGCTTCTCCGATTTCTTTGTGCAGCCGGGAAGGGATGAGGGTATGAAGGGTATTACAACTCTATCAAATAGATTTGTATTGTAGACAGCGACTGATGTGTGTATTGCCTTTCTACCATCAGCAAAAAAATAAAATAAAGATGAAAAGCAAGAATTTCAGGTGACCCGTTTGCTAATGCTCCCCTTGGACCAGTCTTGATTATGGCACCGGAGGTATGAGTTAGGCAGCTGCCCCTTGCTAGTTACCTGTTCAAGCACGGTTGCGAGTGGAAAGGTGAGTGCCCAGTGCATATCTCAACATCGAAACCCGCCAAACAATCCGAAGAAGCCCTACCTCTTCGGTAACAGTCCCGAGGCTCTTTTTGTAATCCTTGTCCGTCATATCCCGCCTCTTTGGAGCCTGGCAACATCCCAAGCCTCATATGAATGGCCATCTATCCACCACCTTGAGCAACATGTTGGTGTTTAGTTGCCATACTGACCTCCAAATCTTCACAGACCTTACAAAATCAACAGAAATGGCTGCCAACGTCCTCGCATACCTCACAACTCCGAACGGAATCCGGTACCGGCAGCCCTTGGGTCTGTTCATCAACAACGAGTTCGTCGAGTCCAAGTCCGGTGAGACGTTCCCGACAATCGACCCCGCGTATGAAAGCCCGCAATTCTACGACTTACAACTGCTGACCACCCTGTAGAACCGAGGAAGAGATCGCCCGTGTACACGCAGCCGGTGTCAACGATGTCGAAGATGCCGTACACGCTGCTCGTCAGGCCTTTGAGGGAGTCTGGTCCGACGTTGAAGGGAAAGACAGGAGTCGGCTTTTGTTCAAGTTGGCCGATCTTGTAGAGGAGAATGCACAAGTTCTTGCCGCCATCGAGTCGTGGGACAATGGTAAGCATTGAAGCGTGGCCCGTAATGGGCAACAAACGACTGACACTAGCAGGCAAGCCATACTCGACGGCCCTCCTAGAAGATATTCCAGAGGTCATTGACGTGTTTCGATATTATGCCGGTTGGGCGGACAAGAGCTACGGACAAGGTATGATAGTCTTGTATTCTTTGAGACTTGGTTGACTGACCACATTGCACCCTGGAAAGTGATTCAAACAAGAGGGACCCAGCTCAACTACACTGTGCCAGAGCCAGTCGGCGTCTGCGGCCAAATCATTCCATGGAACTACCCCATCGTCATGGCCTCCTGGAAGGTAGCCCCAGCCATTGCTGCCGGAAACACGGTTATCCTCAAGATCTCGGAACAAACCCCTTTATCCGCCCTCTTCCTCGCTAGTCTAGTTGCACCGGCAGGCTTCCCCCTGGAGTCATCAACATCATCAACGGCTTTGGGCCGGTTGCTGGATCCGCACTTGCCTCCCACACTGATGTGGATAAGATCGCGTTTACTGGCTCTACCCAGACAGGAAAGGAGATCATGAAGTTAGCATCGTCTAACCTGAAAAGTGTCACTTTGGAAACTGGAGGAAAATCCCCTCTGATCATCTTTAACGACGCCGATTTGCATGCTGCAGTTGGGGCTGCGTATCCGGGCATCATGGCTAACGCTGGGCAAAACTGCACTGCGAACAGCCGCGTGCTAGTTCAAGAAGACATATACGACCGCTTCCTCAAACTGTTCAAATCCAAGGCAGTTTCCGACACCAACATTGGGGACCCATTTGACGAAGACACGTCCCAAGGGCCCCAAGTTACGCGAACGCAATTCAACCGCATCCTCTCCTACATTCAGTCTGGAAAGGATGAGGGTGCCAAGCTTGTGTATGGAGGCAAGGCATATAAGAACCTCAACGACAAGGGTTTCTATCTCGAGCCAACCATCTTTAGCCATGTGACGCCCCAGATGCGGATTTACCGGGAGGAGATATTTGGCCCCGTTGTCGTCATCTTGCCATTCAAGACGGAGGACGAAGTAGTCAAGATGGCGAATGACACCGAGTTCGGCCTGGCAGCGGCAGTTTTTACCCGCGACATTTCTCGAGCACATCGCATCACACGAAAGATCAAGGCTGGTAGTAAGTTGTCCGTATTCTTCAAGTTCTGGCGGTAGCATTCATGCTGACGATGGAACAAGCTGTGTGGATCAACAACAGTCAAACCGTAGATCCTCGAATTCCGTTTGGTGGCTTCAAGCAGTCAGGCATTGGTCAGGAGCAGGGAGAGGCCGGTATCAGGGCGTACACGAATTACAAGACAGTAGTAGTTGATTTGGCTCCCGAGGGGCACAGTCAAACTTCATTGGAGCCAAAGTTGTGAGACACTGCTCCTACACCAATGCAAGGCTTCATAGCCAGAAGGAGGAGGGAACATCTCAACGTTCTCCAAGCACACTGTAACGGAAAGGTGTTTCTCAAACCCATAGACAGATTTCAATAGGCATTTGATCAAACAGTAGTTATGACACTTTAATTTGGAACTCAAACAATATACAAGAGTCCGGTCAGTCGGATGACGAGCACCGGTATCTCGAGTTGTAATATTGGCGCCTTGCATATGTATTGTTCCGCCTCCTGTAGAAAAATCTCACTGATACACTAACCATAAGAAAAACACAGATTTTCAGTGCTGCTAGGAAGGGTTGCATAATCGTCTGCAATGTATTTGCGCGCGTTTTTCAGATGCAGATTGGAAGGCCGAGCTGTCTCACTCACTACGATGAAATGCGCTGCGAGCGCAGCCTAACAGAAAGAGTTTGGCTTGTGGTACCTACAAGTTGGTGTTGGTTCCCTGACGCTACCGACTCGGGCGTTGGATGATCTTGGTACAGCTCAAAGAGGCAACTGGCCAGGCTCATCTGGCATTGCATTTCTGCCGTCCTGTTGGCAGAATCGCGTCGAGGTTCAATGAGGCAAGTGGCGAGGCGCGTATAGGACAGGTGAAAAGTCGGGATTAGTAATAAGGATCTTGGTAAGAACGTAGGTCGATTAATGGCAAATCGGCGATGGAGAAGACGCTCGGAGTGCAAAGCGTCATGGCAACAATAAGGATAGCACAATGTTGCCATCGAATTGTTGCTTTAGACTCGACAGGCCGTGTTCGATACAGAGGATTGGCTAGAGGCATTTCACTCCCTTCTCGGCTTGCATCATCAAATCTCAAAAACTATGGCGGCTTCACGTTCGTTCACCCTTCAAGACGTCGCCAAGCACGACAGTGCTGATGATTCTTACATGGAGCAAGGTATACGGCTACACTTCTTTCCTCAAAAAGTATCCGTAAGTCACCCATAGTACTTAAGACGAATTTCCCCTCTTCATCCAAAGCCGAAACATGGCTACTGACCTTTCATTATATTAAAGGTTAAAAAGCGTTTTTTATTTAAAGTATCCTCTTTCAAACCCTGATTTCTTCTATACCTTTTCCTCCCTTCTTATTACCCTACTTATTCTTCTTATTAATAGTAATCTGCTTAAATAATACTATCTTAAATATAAGGAATTAGAATTATATTAATCTCTAACTTCTTAATACTAAGATAGCTTTAGTATTAAGTTTATTTTTAGATATATATCTAAGGATATTCTTTCTAAAGTAATATAGGATTTTAATCTATTCCTCAGAGAGACTATTAAATATATATTAATCTAGTTTTTTAATCTTATTAGTTTTAATAGTTTTTATAAAACTAATAAACTTATAGTTACTAATATTAATCTTAAGCTTTATTATATTTAGATAGATAATTTATTATTTTTAAGAAAAAATATTAAAATCTTATTTTTTACTATAATATATATATTCTAATTATTAGTAAATAATAAAAACTATAGATATATTTGTTGGTATACTAAATACTACTGACTAGCAGTCACTGGCTGGAAGCCAGAAGCAGAGCGGTTCGCTTAGTCAGGACCGCTCTGAAACTGTATTTATAACCGGTTCACTTCTGTAGCTAGGATAGTAACTCAATCAATCACTTTCAACCTATCTACTCTATAGCGTACGCTTTGGAAAAGCCTTCCAACAATATTAGTATTAGTACTCTAGCTAAAGAGCTATTAGTACTTACTAGGTTAGATAATTTATACTAAACAGGGGTCTAGGGTAGATTAGAGTATAACTAATCAGAATATTATTCTAAGTAGTATAATTAGATTATTATAAACTATATAATAGGAGTTACTATTAATATATAAATATTATAGAGCTAGTTTTAATAATATATAAATAATATTAATTAATAACTATCTAAAAGAGTATTCTAACTAATAAAATAAATATATATATATATTCTATATAGAGTATTAGAAGTATAATACTTCTAATTACTCTTCCTAGTATAGCTTATAGAATATATTACTTTAGGTACTTTTAGACTTAAAGTAGGTTTATATATAATAAGTATAACCTATTAAGAAGGCTTTTATTTATAATATAATACTCTCTCTTTATTAGTCTTATTCTTAGGATCTTTTTTCTATTTAACTAGTAAGTTTTTTTTCTTCTTCTTTCTATATATTAAGATTATATTATAATCTTTATTATATTTAATTATATTTAGAAACCTCTATATTTAAAGACTAATAAATAGTCTTTTCTATTTTCTACTATTTAGTTATTTAGTTTTCCTACTAATATATCTTATACTTTATACTTTAAGATATAAGAGAAGTATATTATATTATCCGAAGGAAAATCTTCCAGATATAATAAGTATATATATTCTAAGTATTATTATAATAGTATATTAATAACTTTAAATTATAGATATCTTCTATCAGAGGCAAGGGTCGGTTCAAGGGAGTAAAGGGGTTATAAGTGCATCGCAGGAGCCTAGCAGCAGTCTAATCTGCTGTTAGAGGTCTCCTCGTAGTTATATTAATTACTAAAGCTCTCTATCTTCTCCTGTAATACCCTTCTAAGGGATAAGGCGCAGGGTCAGACCTCTGGTTATATACTTTATCAGGTGATCTGTCAGTTAACTACTGACAGATTGCCCTCCCTTACTGATACTGTCCATAGTACTAATAATACAGCTGCTAATCTTATAATACCCTCAGGCTATCCTCCTATATAAAATACTTTATATCCCGGCTTCCTACTGTCCTTATTAAAAACCCTTCTGTAAGCAGGGAAAAGAGTAACAGCTACCTAGGCTATATATCTATCCTGTACCTTACTGCTAACTATCCTTCTTATTACTATTAGCTTATAGTTTATAATTATATAGGGATATCTCTATTAAAGCTATATAATAATAGGATCTTTTAATAGTTAAATATAACTATATATAATTATCTTTATAATACTCTCGCAAGTACCTCGCCTGTAACTTATAGGTATATAAGTAAATTACTGCTGTTATTATTATAGCCCCTATAATAGGCCTCTTAGTTATATATAGCTATTATATATAAAAGGTTAATAGAGGGAGAGTTATTAAAAACTTACTTAATAGTAGTAACTCTCCTTCTTATAGCTTATATTTATTCTTTATTATTTCTTAATTTCTTCCTTCTTTATATATTATTATTATTATCTCTTATAAGTAGCTAGGTCTTAATATTATAACCTGCGCCTATATATTATAGCTAACTTAAAGCAGTAAAGTAAGTATACTACTACTACTATTATTATATAAGTATCCTCTAGATTACTATTAGGTTATATAAGATACTTAACTAATATATCTAGGCCTATTACCTCCTCTCTTACTATATTATCTAGGGCTAAAGAGCCTAAGGAGGATTAAACCCTTAATTTAAAGATATAAGCCTGATACTAGTATTATACTTAAGATTTACTGCTAACTACTAATAGGAATAATAAGATTTACTATTACTATCTGGCTGTATTAGCAGCTTTTAATAACTCGGGGCTAGTCTCTATCTGCTATAATAATAGTAATAGTATATATTTACTATTATAGGACTTAAGACTCTCTAGTATTCTAGTTACTAACCCTATAATAGCTAATTCTGAAAAGTATATATACTATACTGTATATAGTAAACCCTGTTTACCTGTAATTAGCAGTAGTTATAAGACTACTGCAGTAGCCCTTGTAGCTAAGGCCTCTAAGGAGGTTATTAATAAGGTAAGTCTTTTCTCTTGCTAGTTTATTACTAGTCTGTTATTAACTACTGGATAGGATAAGTTAAAAGCCCTTTAATAGAAGGTATATCAGGCCCTTCAGGCTATAAAGAAGAAGACTGGTATAGCTGCTAACTAAGCTGCTGCTAGGCTTACTGCTTGTAAGTAAGAGGCTTACCAGGCTTATAATTATTTCTATAATTAACTTTTCTTAAAACAGTTAACTGCCTTCAAATAATAGCAGCTGTAGCTACCTGCTAAGCTAATATTTATATCTCTTGCTTCTCTCTTACTATTTACTTGCTAATCTGTTGTTAGTCTGGCTGTAGCTCTGGGTCCTATATAGCCCTTAGTAATTATATAGTACTACTTACAGTACCTAATTTCTTCCCTATAGAGGAGGATAAGGAGGATAAGGAGGAGTAAGGGGCTAGTCCCCGGATAGTCTCTTATATATCTATAGTAGTACTACTGGTCGGCTGCTTTTTTAATTTATCTTTATATTTATTATTTATTCTTATAGTATTAGAGGGGTAGTACCCTAGTTAGCTAAATACTACTTCTTCTCTTTTCTATTATAAGGTAACTAAGATTCTCTTACTTATATATTATAGTATACCTATAATACTATAATTCTTCTCTTCTATATTTACTCTTAATTATAACTACTATACTTTAGTATAGTATCCTGATTTCTCTTACTATTCTCTTACTTTTTACTTACTTATCTACTACTATTAGTAAATTAAATTAAATCTGTACTAATATTAGTAGTTAAAATAAAAGGGGTTTAGGAGAAATAAGGGGTAAAGATTAGTAATTAGTAGTAAATTTCTAGTAGTTCTCTTATAACTCTCTTGCTTATTTATTATATTATACTAGTAGTAATATCTATAGTTACTTTCTATTACTCTCTGTTTATTTATAGTACTAATAGTACTATCTACTACTTATAACTCTCTTACTTCTCTCTTACTTCTCTCTTACTTATATAGTATAATATACCAGTAGTAATACCTATATAATACTCTTCTTTTTACAGTATACTAGGAGTATAACCTACTACTTATAACTCTCTTACTCTTATAACTCTATTACTTTTCTATTACTAGCTTCTTACTTTTCTTCTATATAGGAATTATCCTACTTATACTATTCTCCCTAATAGCTAGTTTATTATAATAACTAGTATCTATATACTATAGGGTATCCCCTGATAAGACAGCTCCTCTAGTACCCCTCTGAGACTAGTATAATTATAGTAATACTCTATTAAGCTACTGGGTTATAGTTAACTCTCCTTAAGCTACTGGGTTATAGTTAACTCTTTAAGATATATACTGAAGGTAGGCTAACTATATACTTCCTGTATACAGCTGAAACCCTCTAAGTAAGTAAGATACTTACTATTAGATTATATCCTAATACAGAATATATCTATAGTACTTATAGAGCTAGATACAGAAGCAGTATAAAGGGATCTCTTCCTTTACTACTCTTACTCCTTATAGTACTGCTTATTCCCTTAAGAACTACTATAGACTTATAAGTAATATATATATAGTCTTCTGCTCTTAACCTTATAGGTATAGACTTATTATTCACCTTAGTACTTATAGGCTTATAGGCTTATAGGTTTAATAGTAGTTATCTCTATAGGCCTATATCCTGCTGATATATAATACCCCAGAGGGTTGCTAGTAAGGTATATATAGGTATCTTATAACTCGCTTATAGGCTTACTGCTCGGGTATATAAGAAGGTTACCCTCCCTTTCATATACTCTTGTTCTCCTTTATCTTCTTTATTAATCTCTTTATACTATATACCTTTAACTCACTGCTGAGCTGTAACAGGCTCGCTGGTTAGCTTATAATCTCTCCGAAGCTTATAGATCAGCTGTTTTATCATAGGATCTTATCTCTCTGTATTCTAAGGTTAATAAAGGCTTTTCCGGCCTACAGCTGGTAGGTCGCTAGTTAAATATCATAGAGTCACCGGTTACGGCCTTATATACTTACGTACCCTAACAGTCCCTTCCTATCGTAGCGGGTAGAGCAATTAATATATCAGAGGCAAGGGTCGGTTCAAGGGAGTGAAGGGGTTATAAGTATATCACAGGAGCCTAGCAGCAGTCTAATCTGCTGTTAGGGGTCTCCTCATGGTTATATTAATTACTGAAGCTCTCTACCTTCTCCCGTAATACCCTTCCAAGGGATAAGGCGCGGGGTCAGACCTCTGGTCATGTGCTTTATCAGGTGACCTGTCAGTTGACTACTGACATCTTCTTTTTTATATTTCTAGAAAAGATCTTTTCTAATTTTCTTTAGTTAAGAAGTTAATTCTATAATAGAAAAAATTAGCTAAAGAGGAGTTAGATATAAATAAGAAAATTCTTCTTCTCTATTAATAAATAACTTAGCTTTAGAGTAATCTTTCTATAGCTCTAGATTATATTTAGTAGATTTATAGGATTTATAATTATATTAAGAATAAGATATAATAGAAAATCTAGTATAGCTTATAAGAATTAGATAAAAAAAAAAGCTCTTTTTTAATTAAATATTAAATACTTTAGAATTCTCTAAGTACTATATTATAAAAGAAGTTTATTTTTCCAGTATTACTTTTATAATAGATCTAAACTAATTAGGTTTAGAAAAGGATTTTTCTAATCTAAACTCTTTACTTTTTAATAGAACTATTATATAAGATACTAATAGTTCTTTAAATATTTAATAGGTTCCTATATATTATTCTTATTAATATATTCTTTCTATTTAATTAGATAAAATATTTATTTATTTCTAACTTCCTTCTTTAGTATTTTTCTAGTTTATATTCTTCTTTATAGATCTTAATAAAATAGTTTTAATCTAGAGTATTTTCTAATACTTTTTTAAATAATAAGATATAAAAAACTAAATAGATATATATTATATTTAATAATAATAGTTTATAATTAGTATTTAATTTTTTTATTCTTAATTTTAAATAGTTTAAGTTTTTTATAATTTAATTTATTATTTAATTATAATATTATAATATTTTTATAAAATAAATAGATTTTTTTAATCTTTATTTATTATAATATTCTTTTATTCTTTATTAAATAATTTTAGAATTTTTATATAAAGCTTTCTAATAGTTATATTTATAAAATAGAATTATTTTAAATAGTAATTAGTACTTAATAAAGTAAAAGATCTAATTAATACTAATATACTCTATATTATAATTATATAGTAAGAGATTTACTATACCTTCTATCTTAAGTAATTATAGAGAAAATACTTAAGAATCTAGATTAAAAACTCTCTTAATAATAGCTTATTTCTTTAGATTAGTAAGATTCTAATTACTAAATTAATAATCAGATTAAGTAGTATAACTATATTTTTAATAAGCTAAGGTTATATAATTAATCTTATAGATTACTATAGTTTTTTAAATACTTAATTCTGGGTTCCTTTATAAAGCTTAAAGTACTAGAGTAATTTAATATTCTTTACTAGTTTATAGTATTATTTTTAGTAAAATAAAGTAAATAAAAAGTTAAAAAATTAAAAATTTAGAAAAAATATTATATATACTAGTTTATTATATATACTAGTAGATTATATTATAATTAATTAATTAATTATTATAAGCTTTAAGTTAGAAAGGAAATATAGTTATTATTATTAGATAATAAACTTCTCCCCTTAGGGGCTATAGCTATAGCCAGGTTATTTATATATCTAGCTATATAAATACCTTCTATTACTAGAGCTTTTATAAGATTAATATCTATATCCGGGCTAAAAGTATAATATTTTAACTTTATCTTATAGTATTAAAGGTTTAAATATAAACTACTAATTATATTTTTAAAAAATATCTATTAGATTATATATTATCTGATCTTAGGATATACTCTTATTTATAGTAAAACTAATAAAAAAAATAATCTTATATCTAATATATTATTCTAATATATATATATATTAATTTTATTAGTTAGAATACTTTTCTAGATAGTTATTAATAATATTATCTATATAACTATTAGAACTAGCTCTATAATATTTATATATTAATAGTAACTTATATTATATAGCTATATAATAACCTGATTATACTACTCAGAATAATACTCTAATAGTTTAATACTGACCTACCCTAAACCCCTGTCCAGTGTAAGTTGCCTAACCGTTATACTGAGAAGGTTCTATATAAGAATATAGTTATACCCTACTGGTAGGTAAGAATCTAAATACTCTTTAGGCGGAAGTAGGAGAGAGTTAGTGTAATAGTAGCTGTACTTATAATATTTTAGCTGATAGAACCTATCTAGCTTTAGTTGGAGAAGAGCCTAAAGTTTAAAGAACCCTAAGTAGATTTATAATTATAATTAGTAGTATATATAAGGTTCTGCTTATTATAAGTAATATATATAAAGTCTTTAAGTAAAATAAATCCAGATTTTAGTTCAGCTAGAGAACTAGTTAATATCCAGTAGTAAGTTAACAGAAGTAAGTATTAGGTAAGGGTGCCCTCTAGACTTATAAGGAATAATATTATAATACTGGAGAACTTTATTATAATATAAGTATATAGTTATCTAGGTTTGGCTTTATAAACTTGGATAAACTATTATCTTAGGGTATCTCTTAGTGCTGCTGGTGTATTATATATTTTAAAAACAGCCTAAATAGTCTCCGTCCTTCTAGTAAGCAGATTATCACAGGCTGTTTTACTACCCCTGTACCTGCATGGATGTGATCCCTGGATATGCGTGACATCCTAGAGCTTAGCAAGTCTTACCAATCAATCATCGAACAACGCCTGATTTCTTATTCATATGTGATGGGAACAGCCCGGGCGTGGTGCCATTGAATGGTGAAACTCCGGGTCCTTACATTCCGAACTGCTTTATTAAGCCGCATGATGCTCTGGTCTCCACCTTGGCGGTTCTATTGAAAGATGAACATGATACCTGATCATCAGGTAACCTGCTCTTGCCTAACCGTACCAGTTAGAGCTGAGGAATTAGGAATTAATGGTCAGAATTGGCTTTGATTCGCGTTGCCTTACGGCTAAATTATTATTATTTTGATACTACCTGCCTACTTAACAACAACTCAACCGGCTATCCCAAGAAATGAGCCAAGTTTAAAGAAAGAATTTGAGAAAAGAATACCAAGATTGTGATATTTGACGGAAATTCGAGCTTTTTATTCTTTTTTATCTTGCCACCTTCGATATTTGAGGTGGGAAGTAAGTAGGATTATTTTGATGCAGGGCTATCCAGATGGCGAAATGTCGCACTGCATTTTTCTACTACGGTTTCCCTTGCCGGCAGCTTTCATTCCTACTAGATACTGAGATCCCTTCAGGAATGAGCAGGATGAAGGCTCTGATGAGCCATTTGTTTCTAATAACCACCCAGTCTCAAAATTCACAGACAACCTGAAGGTCCAGCCTTCTAAAGCCAAGCTTTCAAATATCCGATGAGTCACGAGGATGAAGCTATGTAGGGAACATTGATTTCTTTGCTTTTTTGTACCTGCTAGTAACATTGATCCTAAACTTTCCGTGAATGATAAACACAAAGACCCTCGTGGAGTAGCATTCCTCTACACACCATACCGCCTTTCACTTGAAAATGTATGGGAGGCTCAGCCAGTTAGCAAATGGGGAAAAAAAGAGCATCCACTTCGACGAATAAATGTAAGATTCGAATCTACGGGTCGAGAAATTCCAGTGCCATATGCCATACCTGACAGTTTTCTAGGCCTGACCTTCAATCTTGCGTGTTTGCGAATAGATGTCCTCCATGTTGATAGCTAGTTACATCGTGCCGAAAAGGTCGGTATAATCGATTCCTAATCTCTTGCGAGAGATGATCAAGTCGATCTTCGGGCCAATCGGCGCTGCCGGATATACTCAAGGCAGTGGCCGCCCTGCTTGACGACGAAGTCTGGGACGTTAGACGGGCAGCCATTAACGCGCTCGAAGGTCTATAGAGATGCGAAAGATTTTTTTGAGTATAGATTTCAAGGTCTAGTATTTAGGGATCAAGAAGGAATGCGTCAGATTCAGCAGAGTGGTTTGAAACCCTATCCATCATCACCCTCCTTCGGCCTTCGCTTGTACCACAGGCGCCTCACGTTCTCAGTCAGAGCAGTTAGTACCAAGTTCAAACATCATCCTATCCAAATTGGGCCTAGCCACTATACTAGAGCCTTGAAGGCTCGTCATTCGAGGGCTTGGTATTGCCATCTGATGGCGAGATTTACGACGCTCTCGCATCAAGCGTAGGTAGGGGCGAAGGGCCAACATGGAGGCAATTATCACGCTAATATTGCAGTCCATGCTGCTCCAAAGCTCTTGCACAAGAAAAGTCAGCAAGTCTAGTTCTCGTCTGCGTCATTGGGCATGTCTCGGAAACCACTCGGACTGCTTATGTGCAACCTTGTGGATAGCGAGTGCTAATTGTAATCGAAGATAAGGCTGCTTGACTCACCAAGAAGTGTTAACGGAACGACCTGTTTGTTGGAGAGATTGGTCGATATTTCGACAATCATGAACCGTATCCAACAGAATGTAATGTTGATGGCGCCCAGCCCGAACAAAGAGTATACTCCGAACCGAACCATTTTATCCATCCGAAGATTGCGCAAGATTATAAAGGGAATCATAAAGACTGAAAAAAATAAAAAAAATAAGCTAATCATCAAGCAAAGTTAAGGGAATAGAGAAACTGGTTCGCTTGCTCACTAAATATGTCAGAGGAGAAGTGGAGAGCCCACCCAACCCGCCAGGCAACTTTGATTTCTATTTCCGCGATGCAGGCCGTTTGCCCGGTAGCCCTAGAGAAGTATGTCAGCCCTCCCTTTTGCAGGATTCCTGTTTGCGTCTCGTACTGGTGCGGAGCTGCATACCAGTTTCTTTCCAATGGCCAGCACAAGAATAGGTTTAAAAATATGGCCACAATATACCCCGAAGCCGCGTACGCGATGACAACCCATATGATGATTCTGTAGGTCCGAAGGGCCGTTGGGAACGTCTGTAGGTAGAAGGCTAAGACGGCGTTTTTGCTACACCAAAATGCGGTGAAGAAAGCGAAGGTGCCTGCCCAAAAGTACTATAAAATCATTAGTCCGACCAACAAATGACTCAAAATCCTGGTCATGAAGTTTTAGGGGGGTTATACCAATAATGCACTTTGTAGAGTCTTCGGGTCACCTTGGTATCTTTGTAAGAAGGCGTCCTCATCTTGACGGAGGATACCTACACACTTTAAGTAGACGTCGACCGACGCGGAGGCCACAGCGGAAAACCACGCTAGACAGATGAATACGTCGCTGAGGAGAAACTTCTGAGGATTTACCCTAAGTCGCAGGTATAGGCGGGCGAGGATCATCGCCGCAGCGATAGAGAGTAGCAGCCCTTCGCTGATAAGAACCGCTGCTGGCGTGGGAGCATGGACGGCCATGGATCCTCGATGTTGTCATGGCCTATCGTCGAGGCAAATGACGCAGGATATATAAGGTAATATTGGCAAGATCCGTTTGCTGTGGGTGGCCATCTTGGAAGATGCGGCGACTACGGTTCGGCTCAGTATGTTGGCTAGGTGTTGGCGCTCTGGATCCTTCAAGCACTGTAAATGCAGGAGAGAAGGACAGACAGTGGGTGCCATGTGAAGGTGGGGTTGATAACAGCGGCCTCGTTTTTATATGCTAGAATGCGCCCAATAAAGGTATCCTAATGATACACCATCGCTGTAGGTTGCCCCCAAGCCGATATGGGTGGTCACAGAGTCTGGAACGCAACAAGGCTTGAACCTAAAAATCATAGCATGTGGCGTAATAGTGACGTCATTGAAGCCGGAGTGCTGACTCAAGAGACTGCTTATGCAAAAGATCTGAGACGAATAGAATGCCAAGCAGGCCATCGACGATAATGAGAGTCAATTGGCGGGAAATTGGCCGCCGAACTAGGTAGTAGACAAGTAGCTGCGCTCTCGTCTGAGAGTGGAACTGGCGGAAGAAATTCGTATATAATATCATTATTTCGGGATCCAGGTAAGAGCTTCAGCAGGTGGATCTCCTTAGCAGCCCGGTCTATAACTTAGTCCTTGAAGTTAGAGTTTATTAGGGCTATCTTTCATTCCTTAGTTAGACTTATTCTTAATAGGTATTCTATAACTAGAGTAATTTTATTAATCTTCTAAGAAATAAAAGAGTTTTTATTATAATAAAGATTACTAAAGCCAGAGTATATTAAAGTTAAGAGTAAAGCTGATCAGGGTATATTATTAGATAAGATATCTCTCGGATTATTCTACTCTCTATATATATACCCTTTTAGATTTAATTTTTTCTCTTTTTATTATATAGCTAAAGTTAGATATCTCTTTAAATACTCTATTATATTTATCTTACTATTTATAATTATATACATTCTTATCTAGATAATTATAGAATTTATTATTCTATAGATAGAAATTAATATAATATTTAATATTTAGATTTTTTTCTAAACTATATTAATCTATCTAGTCTTTCTTCTAAATCTAATTAGTAGTATAAATAATAATAATAGGAGTATAAAGATTTTATAAATAAGAATAGGAGTAGAATTATAATTAATCCTTAAAGCAAGTAAGTCTTATATCTAGTCTGGAGAAAATATAGTATTTACCTACTTTCTTCCCAGTCAGCGTATAGAGGCACTGGACATTATCACTACAAGAGCGCTGGCAAAGAACTCGGCCGCGATATCCTCTTAGAAACTATCCCCGAGTCCGTCCAGCGCTCAGAGGATAGCGTAGAAGTTATCGCCTGCAGTACGAATAGGACCAAGACTATCCTTCAGGGGAAGCAACTGCTGATCACCATTCCGCCCCTGCTGGACAACCTCCACAGCTTTCCGCTTAGTGAGTAAGAATACAATCTTTTCTCTAAGTGGAAATATCATCAGTACTGGGCTACTCTTATCAATAATACTATCTCCCCGACGATATGAATCTCATAAATATCGATATAGGCCGCCTCTACGGTGTGCCCGAGGAACTATTTATTTGGTGCGTAGACAACTATTGGGCCCCTGGCTATTATAACGTCAAGCTAGTCGGCGGACCCAACTTTGGAAAGGATAAGGCGAAAGCGTATATAGATGAGAAACTCCAATTACTCCGTAACGAAGGAACATATCCTATCCATCAGTATAACATTATCAAATTTGCAAGCCACACTCCTGTTACCATGTTCGTATCAGCAGAGGAAATCCGTAGAGGGTTCTATCGGCAGCTCTATAACCTCCAGGGACTAAACAACACGTTCTGGACGGGTGCTACTTGGGCCTCGGATTACTCAACTTTGCTTTGAGGGTATACGGATGAGGTTCTCAATCAGATAGCTTTTAGTTAGCTATTATTGCCCCTTAAGGCAGCGAAAACAACATTGTTGTAGCTACAGGTATTAATAGACATTTAACGAGCCTGAGTCATCCGGTCCATGGATTTCCTAGTAATATATATCATGATAGATACACCCATAAAAATCAAAGCTACATTACACAGATCACAGCACCAAGAGCACGGCGCAAGATTTGCGGTATTGCTAAACGTCACGCCAACTCACTATTGATTATGCGTCCTGTGTTGATAAATAATTGTAGGGTTATGACACAGACAATAGAAAGTGCAGCTAGGGAGGAAATCAAGCATCGGCAGAACTTTGTCGTAAGCAAAACAGACCTCTCCCTGGATCTGAAACGCCTATATCTAGGACAGGGAACTATTTTGCCGTTACGAGCTACCTGAAATGAAACATATGGACTGACACATTTATTAAGGTGCGTATCGAAATGAAAGTTAAACTACTCCTAGTGATTCTGCCCCCCCACGATATATAGCCACCTCCTGGGCTGCAGTACGGAAAGCTTCGAAGGTGTAGAGGTAGACACTTATATACGGTTTTTTACCCTTGTAAGAGAATGAGATCCACGCTTGCAGGTGATTTGCGGTATGCAAGTCGACATCCGGACTGCGGTTACATGTTGGTCCCGTTTACTTTGAATATGCCGGGATGTACTTACTAATACGATACTAAATCCGATGGATAGCTTTTCGCCAGGCCACCCCATCCTCTGCTGTTAAAGAACTTGGTAAGTCCTTCAGCGATGACTCCGTCATTCTGCCCAAAAGCAGGAAAATAGATCTGTAGTTCGGGAAGTAGGCTTTTCGGGGATAAGGTAAAATTGATAATGAAAGGGAGCTGCTCTTGCGGAGAGGTACCGAGCTCGTAAAAGCAGTTCGGCAATGGACATAAACCCTCCTTGATGGGCAATAGCTGCCACAACTCTCTCAGTGCATCAAGCCCTTCCAGGGTCTCTGGATCATTGCGCCGCCCATTCAGAGTCCAGATGCCCTCGATGGAGGCCAGATCAAGTTGGCGTTCCATACAATACACTTTGATCCGGGACTCGGATGGCTTGACCAGATCACACGAGAGAAAGTGGCCGATGAGGGTAGGCGCTCGCTCAGCAATAAATTTTGAACCAATTTCGTATGCCCTCTTCATAATGTTTTGTCTGCTCTCCCTCACGAGCCTCGTTTCTTTTTTGCTAGGCATGGTAGATGGAAAGTTCATGATGTGTAGCCATCATTGACTGGCCGGCTTCGTCCTTTTCATGCCTTGCAGCCGAGCTCTGGCACTGTTGGTCGCGAAAAACCCCTTGTCATCCTTCGTCCCCAGTTGTGCACGTATATTCCATATACTATCCCTGGCCGTACGACCAACAAGTGGCGCGAAGGGTGGAGATTGTTCCCTCGTTGTTGGTTGAACGACGCAAAGAGACGCCCTCCGCCGAGCGAGGTCTGGCATTAAAAGGCTCGAGTGGTATGAAGGTGGTGTGAAAAACAGAAGAAAGACTAAGAAATTCACATCACTGCTTAGCGATTGTTGCACTGCGAACTGTGCGTGAATGGACCAATATCAGACGCCGCAGCCCGGTCACCGAGCCGGGTACGCTACATTGACATACCCGGAGACTAGTGACCACGCTGGGTACAGTCAGGGTACTCCTCTTCCTCCACAACTGACCGAGAACTCCTCAGAGCCCGGCGGCCTCGATGATATCGACTCGGCTGGCTTCTTGAACCGCGCCGTCCCTACCTCCAGCACTGCCGATGCGGAAGGCGAAATGCTCCTCTTGATCCTGGAGGCGTTTGACAAGGCTGAAAAGTCATTAGATGACACGTAACGACAAGGTCCCTTCAGTTCTAGGAGTTTGGGCTGACCACTAAATAGCTATCGTGCTGCGAGCCAAGTCTTAGCTGACGCGAACCAACTCTCATCTACGCTCGAGGGGGTTCGAAATACGTGGGAGTCACCGTATGCCCTTGGTACCGGAAATTCTCTGCTAACCACTGAACAGGACTAAGGATATAGGGCGCCTCCGATCTTCCCTTGAGGCTGTGAAGCACAGATTGGGATCGCAGCAAACCATGCAGGCGGTCGCAAATTCCGAAGCTTACAATGGGACTCGCAATGGAATGGGCAACGGCGGGTACAACGGCAGCCACAACGGCGGCCTCAGCCAGAGCCATAATGGGAGCAGATACACGAACTAGTTACATTGGGGTTCAGTACATGTACAGTACTGTAGATATATTCAATTAATTTCTATTGTACAGAACAATGCCTTTTTCTATCAATAACCTTATACAGTAGCGCATTGAGAGCGACCATTGCTCTTGAGCAACTGCGTTCGTTGAGCTCCTCTCACAAGACCATGACAACAACATGTCGAAGGAGGGCGTTTGCCCCCGACAAGGAAGTCCCTGTCAAGACATCCATCATTATTCATTTGAAGCGGCATCCTTTTTCGGATTATTCCAGTCTCGCGAGCCTGGGAGCTTGCTGGGTTGGAGTTCGCAGGGGAGGTTCCCGTCAAATGGTCGTCATAGAAGTATAGGGTAGCCAATTGGGACAGCCTTCGAAGGTGAGTCAAGTTATACAATATATTCCCGAGTCGGTGGCCTGGGCACCTACGGCCCCAGGCATCCTTTTCTCTAAAGCTTATATGTTAAGTACATGGTTCGTCCCGGAATGACCGCCAGCGCCAATGAGGGAGTCTCTTCCAGTAGCCTGCTCATTTAGCAATCGCATACATGATACCTCCTCCATATGTAGCGCCTTGAACATCCCTTGGTCTTTCGGTAGAAGCTGGCTTTCTACAGCTATATATGTCAGCCTTTCCCGACACAGGACGATACCAGACATGAGGGCTGAGGAAAAGTGAAGGATCAAGGAAGTTCTCGGCACTGTGAAAGTCTTACTGCAACATAGCAGCAAAAACGTTAGTGTTTTAAACTAAGATAGGTTCATTTCTAACATAAATAATTATTTATTTTCTTTCTTTTTTCTTTTCTCTTTATAATGGCGATAAAGCATTCCATCACCATCGATCGATCGATGCGGTGAGCGTTGTTACTTTAGCTTCAGGCAGCCGAGCCAGGATATAACTGGACGAGCCTCTCGGCGAATGAGTCACCCGGCGTTAAGCGGCCGCCATCCTGGTATGTCAATCTACCTACCTGTTATGCAAATTAAGCGCTGGATTATCTACCTGTTAGCCAGTAGCCGTGATCAGTTGATTCCTAATGTCCAGTAACTCATTTAAGCAGAGAACTAGCCCGTATTTAAGACATTATGTTGACTTGAATAACTGCTGGGATCAAAGCCAAAGATCGCATTCGATTTCGACGCAAAATCTAATCATGTCTGCTCATACCATGCCTACCGATGTGGTCACCACCGTCGCCATCGCTGGCATCACTGGCAGTCTCGGCAAGCTCATCGCTGAATACCTCCTGGCCAAGCCAAATGTCCGCATCCGTGGGCTCTGCCGAACGCCTACCAAGCTCCCCCAGTCACTTCGCGATGAACCCCGTCTCACCGTCTACGCCACATCCTCTACCGACATCGCCGCGCTCCGTGACGCCTTACGTGGGTCCGACGTAACCATCTGTTGTTATCTCGGTCCTAGCTCCCTGATGGTTGACGGCCAGAAACTACTCATTGACGCCTGTATCGCTGAGGGTGTCCCTAGATACATTGCTGGTGACTGGTCGATGGATTTCCGGAAGCTGGAACTTGGCCAGCACCCTCCAAAGGATCCGATGAAGCTTGTGCAGGCATACCTGGAGGAAAAGGAGGCCGCTGGACAGTTGAAAGCCGTCCACGTGTTGAACGCATGCTTCTTAGAACGACCGTGGGTGGGAATTTGGGATTCCAAGCGTAACCTGTTCAAGTACTGGGGCACAGGAGATGAGCGATGGGAGTTCACAACATATCGGAACGCAGCCCAGTTCACCGCAGAGGTGGCGGTAGACAAGGATGCAGTTGGATGGTTCTCGTGTGAGTTCTTCCAGATATCATTTCCTAAGTATCTAAAAAGCACCTGCTAATGATTTACTGCATAGTCCGTGGCGATCATGTCAATATCAAAGAGATTGCCGCAGAATTCCAGACCGTCTATAACGAAGAGCCGGGATTGGAACGACTGGGAAGCTTGGAAGATCTGTTCAAGCTTATGCATCAGAAACGGGACCAGAATCCAGACAATACCCAAGCCTGGTTGGGTCTGTTCTACACGTACTATTCCATCAACGGCCAAACAACTTTGCCGTTACCTCTCGACAATGAACGCTACCCTGCTGTTAAGCTAGTAACTGTCAGAGATTTCTTTGCTAAGACGCCCAAGGAACGGCTTGGGAAGTTTGGGGTCTTTCAATCGTGAGAATACCAGAACCAGGCCGGCAGGAGGTATCGCGTTCGCAAGGAAAACCCACATGCGCGATGATTTAACGGCACCTAAAGTTATTTTGCGCTGTTGTATTAGTGAACGTTAAACTATGAATTGAGGTCATCGTCCGGAACACAAACTGCCTGTGACACCCGTGCCTACTCAACCATTACAGGTAGAATTCCACTTTTCATCCAACCACCTTCATTACATTTCTACCACCATCACCCTTTTAGTATTATAAGAAACTAATCAAACTATTAGTAATATTAGACTAGGATACGCTATTTTTATCTGGGAGTATGATAAATATGAAGAATATTAAGATATCAAGGGATCCCAGAACGATATAGCTGAGGACAGCGGTACTTACAATGGGAAAATGCTAATGCAGTGCATGTGATAAAGGTTGTGGGAAGCAGGGAGTTATACCTATATTCGCCTTTATAGCTTCATGCCCGAAGAAGCCCAGCTTTGGCCGATATAGTGCTAACGATATTAATCGCTATGTCTCCCTTGAGATCGAATATACGAGGCCGGTGGGGGAAATTAATACTACCTTTCTATTTTATAGTAAGTATTAGTATTTTAGATTATTTTTTTCTAAGGGCTGTTTAATAATAGATATATAGGTATAAAGGTCGCTGAGATATAATAGTTAGGCGACTTATACTGGATAGGGGTCTAGGGTAGGTCAGGATATAACTAATCAGAGTATTATTCTGAGTAGTATAATTAGGTTATTATATAGCTATATAATATAAGTTACTATTAATATATAAGTATTATAGAGCTAGTTCTAATAGTTATATAGATAATATTATTAATAACTATCTAAAAGAGTATTCTATCTAATAAAATAAATATATATATATACTAAGGGTTTATAATAGTTTATTAATAATCTAGAGTAAGTTTAATTAAGAATTATTTAGATTTATTAATAATCTAAAGTAATCTATCTCTTATTAATATAAAAAGTAGGGTATACTATATAATATAGATAGTATATACTTTATTTATAATATATTACTTCTTTTCTATAAGTTTTATTCTTAAAACTAATATAATCTACTAGTAGTTAGATTAAACTAATAGTTAGATTACTTTTTCTAATTTTCTACTTTTCTAATTTTACTTCTATTTCCCCTTATCTAAAAATATATAAGTATAGAGTAAAAAGTCTTAAATTACTTTAGCCCTTTAAGCCTTATAGAAAGACCTAAAATTAAGCCTCTGAAAGACTATATTAATCTATAATATTAACTATATAATACTATAGTAATAGAAATATAGCTAAACTATTTAAGCTAATTTTTAGTATAGTAATTAGAATCTTATTAATCTAGAGGAGTAGGTTATTATTAAGAGGATTCTTAATCTAGATTCTTAAGTATTTTTACTATATTTTATTAAGGTAGAAGATATAGCTAATCTCCTGCTATATAATTATAATATAGAGTATATTAGTATTAATTAGGCTTTTTACTTTATTAAATACTAACTACTATTTAAAATAGTTCTATCTTATAAATATAACTATTAGAGAGCTTTATATAAAGATCCTAAGATTATTTAATTATAGTTTAATCTTATATAGAATATAATAGCTAAATATAGTATTCTTAATAAGAATACTTATAACTTTAATAAGACTAGCTTTTTAATAGACTAGATTAGTATTTATACTATAGTTATATATTCTAATTAAGTAGTAAGATCTAAATTAGTATAATCTAGTAACTAGAAATAGATTTTTTTCTTTAATCTAGATAATTAATATAACTAACTAGGTAATTCTATTATTTCTAATAGTAAAAAATTAATATTACCTCTTATTCTAGATCTAAGAATCTAACTTATTATCTAATTAGAGAATTTCTATTAGTAAAAATAGCTAGATCTTAAATAAAATTACTATAGATTAAATTAAGTATTTTAATAAAAATACTTAAGCTAGAACTAAAAGTAAATATTATCTTTTTTATACTAAATTGCTATAAGAGCTACTATTTAATAGAGTTTAAGAAATATTATAAGGATAATAATATTATTATTCTTTATATATTTTCTTATTTTTCTTATCTACTCTAGCTACTAGATATTAACTATTTTAACTTATTAAAAAAAGTATATAACTAGTAAATTAAGTATCTAATAAAGATCTGGATTATCTATATTATAAAGGAAGACTTTTTCTTAGTATTTATAGTAGTATTTAATATCTTTTTTACTAAAGAAAATATACTAAAAGTATTCTAAGGAGCTAGATTTATTTCTTTAAATCTAAAGAGTATAATTTTAAAGCTAGATATATAAATAAGTATACTAATATTACTAGAGTTAGTCTCTAAACTATTTATTATTTAGTAGTTAAAGACTCTAACTAATCTATTAGAAGTAACTTTATAATCTGAATACCTTAAGAGATAAGTATAATACTATTAGAGTAGCTCTCTAAGCCTAATTATTAAAGGTATTAAGCAGATTATAAAGAGTATATAGTAAGTTATATATAAGCTTATACTTCTAAAGGAAAAGATATCTAAGCTTAAGAAGGTAAATAAGTAATTAAGTAAGTACTAGAGAATTAAAAAACTATACTTATATAAAGAAAGCTCTTTTAATATATAGAACCTTATAGCTAAACGAGATATTAAATAATAAATATAAGTAGAAGATTATATAGATTATAATTAGAGATTTTATTAAGAGTAAGATACTTAGTAATATAGTATATATAGTAAGATAGACTATAATATATAGATTTATAAGATAGTAGAGGAGTTATCTAGCTCTAATTCTAAAGTTATTATAAGTAATTAGATTAAAAAGTAGAAACTAGAGGGTATCTTAATTAGGCCTTATTAAAGATAATAGAAATATACTCCTAAGGCTAGCTAAGCTATATTTTAATTAGATTTAGTTAAGATATCTTAAGGCTAGCTATTTAGCTAGACCTAGTTAAAATCTATCTAGGGATATAATATCTTAGCTATAATAATCTTATTAAAGGAGAGAGAGAGAGTTAGAGTAGAAAAAGATAAAAAAAATAGTATTATTATCTAATTTATTAAGCTCTATAGCTTAGTATATATAAGCTATTTTTAGAAAAGTATTTTTTTTAGCTATATTAATATATAGTAGTAAAATAAAAAATATTTATAGAAAATATAAAGATCTAGGGTAGAAATTATAATATTTAATAATAATTAGATTAGGAAAAGTAATCTAATTATTAATTTAATTTAACTACTAGTAGATTATATTAGTTTTTATAATTAATAATTAATATATAATTTTTTTATTTTTAATTATTTTATATATTACTAATTATATTATAATCTTTATCTAAAAAATTATAATAGTATAAATATTTTATATCTCTAATTAAAGAGATAGATATTAAAACTATATTCTATTTAAATTATTTTAAGTATAAAAAAGTATATTATATAATTAAAGCTTCTTCTTACTATAAAGAATATATAAAACTAGATTAATCTTATAATAGTATTAAGATAATATCTTAATATATATATCTTTATTTTATTATTTTTTAGTTCCTACTAATTCCTTATATAGTAAAATACTTAGTTATTAAAAAATAATATCTAGAGAATAAATTAGCTTCTTTTAAACTAGCTCTTTAGAAGATCTTAATAAAGGTTTTTTATCTTTATTACTAGTACTAGATAGCTCAGAAGAAATCTTAGTATTTATTTTATTATAGAGTATATAATCTGAATAAATAGAATAGTATTTATACTTAGAAGAAAGTAATTCTAAAGAAGTAGTAGGCTATTAGTATAATATAATCTCTTAATACTATAGGGATTATTAATTAAATCTTAATTCTTTCTAACTTTTCTAATTTATTCTTTCTTTCTAATATTATTAGTAAAACTATTAAATAAGCTTCTAGTAGTTCTTTTAGTATTTAGTAAATTCCTAGATATTATTTTTATTAGTATACCCCTTCTATTTAATAAAATAAAATATTTATTTATTTCTAACTTTCTTTTTAGTATTTTTTCTAGCTTATATTTTCTTTATAGATCTTAATTAAATAATCTTAATTTAGAGTATTTTCTAATATTTTCTTAAGTAGTAAAATAAAAAATAAATAAATAAATATATATTATATCTAGTAATAATAATTTATAGTTAATATCTAATTTTTTCTTTAGAATTTTAAATAGTTTTAATTTTTTATAATCTAATTTATTATTTAGTTATAATATTATAATATTTTTATAAAATAAATAGATCTTATTTTCTTTTTTTAAAATTAATCTTTTTAATCTTTTTTTATTATAATATTCTTTTATTCTTTATTAAATAAATTCTAATTCTATTATTATTTCTATATATAATAAATATAATATTTCTTTTATAAGTATAGTTATTAGAAGGCTTTTCTAAAGTATATACTATAGAGTAGATAGATTAAAAGTAATTAATTAAGTTACTATTCTAGCTATAGAAGTAAACTAGTTATAAATATAGTTCCAGAGTAGTTCTAACTAAGTAAACTGCTCTATTTCTAGCTTCTAGCTAGTAACTACTAGTTAGTAGTATTTAGTATACTAATATAGGTAGTCTTTTATTTTCTTATTCTATATAAATAGCTCTTATAATTATAGACCCTTTATAATCTCTATAAATATAAGAAATAAATATATATAATTCTAATTCCTTATATCTTTATTAAAAAGATATACTATATATATTAGTCTGGATATATATATATTTTATTATTAGGTTTTCCTACTTATTACTATAGTTATCTCTAGTAATAAGTAATTATAAGTATATACCCTACCTATATTAAACCCTGTTCTATACTACTATAATATTTCTTTTTTTCTTTTCTATATAGCTACTCTAGTATTATATATATACCCTTTATAATAATTTTTACTACTTTAGATTAGAGTTTTATAGCTAACTATTTTATAGAATAATTATATTCTAATCCTCTTTTTATATATAGAGGTATATATACTCTAGGATATAGTTTTATAGCTAATCTTAGTAGTATATAGTTAAACTTTTAACTTACTATTTTCTTCTCTATAAGTAGTTACTCCCTCTTTATATATTTCAGAGCTAACTAAATATAGAGATATAATACCTTCCTTCTCCCCCCTTTTATCTACTCCTCAGAGCTTCTCCTCTAAGCTTATAATACTACTCTACTATAGTATAACTAGGGAAATAGCTATTAATTATATATACTTAGGTACTTAGTTTTAGGAACTCTTATTATTGAAATTACAGTGGCCTACAAGGTGTATTAGGCCTTGAGACCGCTATAACTAGCAGCAGTGGAAATTTTAGCTTCTAACTTATAGCGAACACTCCTCTATAACTTAGTCAAACTTCACACTAGAAAGTCGGTTTATAGTGCATTTTATAGCGCAAAAGGATCTTATTTTGGTGAGAGGAACCGGAAAAATATACCAATTTCTCTCATAGGTCTACCGACTAAAAACTACTCTAAAACCCGCTACAGCAGCTTCCCGGGCTACTTTTGATTTTCCGCAAAATTCATTACTATAGGAAATCTAAAAAATCGACTCACAACTACCAAACCATAAGATAGATATATATAACCTTTTTAAGACCCACTTTTATCTGAAAGAGCTAGTTAAACTGATCAGTTAAGTATAGATATTAGATATCTTATCTTTAAAGCTGAAAGAGATATCTAAGATCTAAGGTCTAGTCTAGGGTAAGTTAGTTATAGGGTAGCTTGGGTATAGGTTAGGCTACTAGAAGTTACTCAGATTTTTTCCTGAATTTTCTAGACCCTTATTTAGGCTAATATAGCCTAATAACCTATAAATAACGCTGCTGACGCTCCTAGCCCTAAAGAGGAACTGGAGCCTGCTAAGCCGTAGCGGTCATAGCGGCCTGTAGCCACTGACCCACAGTGGCTGCAACCGCTATTGGCTCGTGATCGTAGTCGCTATCGGATAGCGGTCTCAATCGCTATTGGCTAGCTGTTACAGGGGATAGCGATCGCTAACAGTTAGTGGTTGCGACCGCTAGAGGTTAGTGGTTGCAACCGCTAACTTATAGCGATACGGTCACTAACTTATAGTGGCTATAGTCTCTCAATTCAACACTTATTAATAAGCTTATATAGCAGTCTAAAGAATATTAAATATACTAGCCTAGTAGTAAGCTAAAGTTAGAAGGATATAGAAGGAGTTTAGAAAGCTTAAGAGATAGGAATATTATATAGCTAAAAAGTACTCTAACTAGGTATAAGTATTAGTAGTTTTTTTTTTTTTTATTTCTTTAGCTAATATATTTATTAGTAGTAAGTATTCTGATAAATATATAGTATATATTAAGTTACTTATTTTAGGGAAAAGTAATAGTTATTACTTTAACTATAATAGTAATAGGATATAGTATATATATTATAATAAGAGTAGTAATATTTATATTACTATACTTAAAGTTCTAATATCTTTTATATATAATTTAGTTACTACTTATAAAGCTCTTACTAAGCTTAATAAACTTACTAGGAAATCTTTCTATAAGTATACTAAAGTATATCTTCTGATTATATATACTAGTACTACCTAGAAGATAGCTTATAATCTTACTATAAATAGTACTTTTAATAGTTTAACTATCTATTAGTAATATAAATTAGAACCTAGCTCTAGCTATATTTTTAAAAATACTATTTCTAAGGAGGTTAAACCTCTTTTAGAGTATTATACTATTTATTATTAGTCTGTAAGGCCTGATAATAATAATAGTACTATCTATAGGAGTACTAATAGGTCTAATAATAATAATAAATCTGAGAGTAGTTCCTTTAATATCTAATTCTAATATATAGTAATAATAAACTTAAGGGTAATTCCTCTAATATTTAATCCTAACCCCCTAGATACTATTTTTCTATATACTCTGAACCTAAGTAAAAGAGAAGGATAAAATAAAAAAAATAAAAAAATAAAAATTAAATAGCTTAGCTAGTTCAGATAGATAGATAGATCTAATTATTAGTAGATAGCTTAGATAGATAGAGGAATAGAATAGTCTTTTATAGGAGGCTCCCCTCTGTATATTTTAATTACTTATAATATATTTAAATTCTTAGTTTAAAGCAGCTTATTATATAAGTTCAGTCTATCTATATTTACTAAGCTATACCCGGTTTAAGCAGTCTCTTAATATCTCCCTTAATTTAAATTCTTAACTTATTTATTTCTATAAGTTTTAAGAGTACTAAATTAGGTTTCCCTTTTATTAAGATATCTACTAGGTTATCCTCTCTATTAATCTATCTTATCTTAGTAATTTTATAGTATTTATATAATTACTATAAGACTATTATATTAATTATTAGTCTTTTCTCTATAGTTATACTAAGCTTAATAAGGTATTTATATAGTAAGAGAGAATCTATATAAATTACTAGTAGTATTTCTAGTAGTATTATTTTTAAAGTAATTATTTAAAGAGTACTTATAATTATAATACCTATATTAAATCTAGCTATTATATTATAGACTTTTAATATAAAGCTGCTTCTTATAATATATTTATACTTTATTAATAACTAGTATATAATATTCCTAGTTAGTTAGAATACAGGCTCTTAGCTCTTAATCCTTATCTCTATTCTAAGTATAATTATAAAGCTAATTTAGAAGCTTATATCTTTATTATTAGTAAGAGATCTATCTATAAATATATATAGCTTTAGGTTATATAGGTTAAGTAGTATAAATTTCAGTCTATAGTTATAGTTCTTAATTTACTATATAAGCCTTTTATTTAACTTCTTAATATTATCTTTTAATAGGTTCTATTATAATTATACTATTATAAATAAATTATATAAAGCTTCTGATTATATAATACTTATAATCTATATACTATATACTCTTTAGGCTTTATAGCTCTCTATATCTATAGCTTTCTAGAGTATATTAGCTTAGCTCTTTTAAAGGAACTTAATTATTATACTATAGAGGAATATCTTTTCTCTATTAAATTTAAGGTCTATTTCCTTAGAAAGTTTAACTCTAGCTTTTATCTTAAACTTAGCTTCTTTTAACTAATATTCTTCTTCTATAGTAAGTATTTTATTAAATAATCTGAGTATATTATTAGTTTATATTCTAATAATCCTAAAACTAAGTATATTACTTTCTATAATTAGGAGGTATAGATTAAAGCTAGAGATTACTATCTTTATATATATTATAAAGTACTTATAGTATATAGTATACTAATATATACTAGATTCAGTAATCCTATATAGTAGTTTTATAATTTTTATAACTATTCCTTATAGATAGATAGCTTTACTTAAGGTCTTTTAGGAGTATTATATAAATTATATATTATAGTATTAACTCAGACTGTAGGTAGGCTTATATAATATCTCTACCTATTAGAATATAAGTTCCTACTGCTAGTAGTAATAGTATTAATATAAGGATAAGTTATTAGCTATAGTATTAGATTATTAGTAACTATATAAGAATTATCTCCTTACTAGTATTATTATATCCTTATATAACTAGATAGAATTTCTTATATAGATATATATTCTATCCTTTTACTTTATTAATAATATATACTTTAAATAGTTAACTACTTTTAATATTATAATTAAACTATATAAACTTAAATATACCTGCTTTAATAAGTTAATTAATTTTAGCTATTATAGAGGCCTTAAATAGAGTACTTAGGATTATAATAACTTCTTCCTTTTAAAGTTTCTTAGTTAGCTTAAGAGTATCTTACTCTTTATATATTATATAGTTAGTATATAGTCTAACTAGTTATACTATATATTATATATATACTTTTAGTTTATTCTTTAAGCCTATTAGTTATCCCCTTTTTTATAGTAGTTTACTTATTATAAATAGTAAGAGGTCTTTTAGATATATTACTAAGCTAGTACTCTCTTAGACTGGATTTTTAGTCTATTTATCTCTATAGTACAGCTTTATATATATAAACTAAAAGGTCTTTAGTCTATTCTATATTTTAATTATAATATTATAGGAGTTATTTAATAAAAGTCTATATAGTCTAAACTACCTCTTATTCTCTCTCTATACTATAATCTTACTTAGGAGTAGGAGTTTAAGGAGTTCTATTAGGTTAGAGCTATTATATATAGCTAGTATAAGTATAGTTCTCTCTTTAGTATATAGTTCCCTTAAGGCTTTTATTATAAAATTAACTACTTATACTCTTTAAACTATAGATTATAATAGGGGAGAGGATATAATAACTCTTAAATATACTCTAAATATAAGGAGTATTAGTATAAAGCTTAGGCCTTGCTATATTATTAACTGCTTTAACTACTACTTATAATATTAATTCCTTTAAGGTTATCTCCTTAAGTTCCTTATATAAGATATTAAATATATATTATAGCAGTCTATAATATCTCTTAATCTTACTAATTAACTAATAGGCTTTAATTAGTATTTACTTATACTTAGAACTAATAATCCTTATATTTATATAAAATTAGTTACTTATAAATTAGGTTCCTATATTATATATAATATAATCTAGTAGTTCTAGATATATATCCAGCTAGATTCTCTTTAATATTTCCTATATAGTATCTGCTAAGATATTTATAAGGAAAGTTATATTTTAAAATATAGTTACTATATAGATAATATATAAAACTAGTTCTTAATCCAGTAGATATATAATATTAACTATAATTTTATAGTTAAAGTTAAGATTATCTTATAATCTGAATTTAAAGTATTTTAGAGCTAGGCTATAGATCTAATATTAGTAGTAGAAGTATTTAATCTTTTTTATTACTTTTCTATTTATATCCTTATAGCCTGCTCTTTCTAAGAGCTTATATAGTCTTTCTACTAATAAGTAACTAAAGCAGTAATAGAGTTATTTTAGCTCTAGTTCTATTAAGTAGGCTATATTAGCTATTAATATATATTCAGGAAAGAACTATATATAGCTCTATTTCCTTATAGTTAGAGTAGAAAGACTATTTATAGTTCTAACTACTTTATTAGTTATATTCCTAAACTTAATATTTAGATAGTTTATATCTTAAAGGTATATTAGGAAAGGGGTTTCTGAGTTTATTATATAAAATATAATAAGTTTAAATAGAGTCTGTAGCTTTATTATACTAAGTAACTCTATAAGCCCCTTTCTAAACTTAATACTCTTTATATTAGCTATAGTATTTAGTTTAATTAATAAATTAATTTATTTAAGTACTTTAAATTATAGTTTACTTATAGTTAAGATTAATAAGGTACTTATATCTAGTATAATTCCCTGGAATTATATTATATATCTTTTCTTAATAATAAATTATAAGGGGTTTTATAGCTTTCTTTTAATCTCCTCTCCAGAGAGTAAGTACTAGAATATCTTATTAAGCAGATATTATATTAGATATTATTTATTACTATTTATATACTAGTCTTCCTTATCTAGATTATTATAGTTATTAGGGTCTTTATAGTCTATTATTTTAGACTGATTATTAACCCCTTCTTAATCTTAAATCTACTATTTAAATTCTTCTAGTATATTATCTTCTTCTACTTCCTCTTCTACTTTAAGGAACTTAGTTATAAATTAGTAGTATAGTTCAGATCTCTTCTATAGATAGTTTATAGATTAATAACCAGGCTTATTATAAATAAAGTAGTACTCTCTCTAGCTATTCCTCTATAGTCCTTAGTCCTAGCTAGTAAAGCTTCTATTAAATAGTCTACTCTATATATTTTAGGTATAATAGAGCTACTATTATATTCTGTTTAGTAGCTTCTAGATATATTAATATTACTAATTAATAAGATATATATTTCTTATTATATCCTAGGCTGCTAAAGTTATTAGGCTTTATTCTAGCTATCTTAATAGGTTTATTTCTAATACTAATATAAGATATTATATTAGAGCTTTAGTATTTATATACTCTCTTTAGAGTACTATTTCTAGTTCCTTTAAATCTCTATATACTCTTACTACTATAGCTTATAGGTTATTATCCCCTGTATAAGTACCTCCGAGTATCTTTTATACTCTTATTAGGATAATAAAGATCTTTTATAGTATTTAATATACTATAAGATCCTTATATTCTCTATTTACCTATATTAAAGTAATACTAGTTTAAGTCTAGTTATAATAATACTACTATTTATTAATAGTATTATTAAAGTATTATTTTAATTTAAAATATATCTCTCTAAAGATATATTCTTCTTTAATATATTAGAACTAGAAATCCTATATATTCCCTTTAAGGATTTAGAAGAGAATAGTTTTAAATCTACTTAGCTATATATTATAGGATTTATAAGTATTTAGTATTATTTTAACTTTAATATTAAGTATATTATATAGTTCCCTGCTGAATAAGTACTCTTTTATATTATATAGCTTCTGGAAAACTATAAGTTCTTATATAGCTACTATATCTATTCTAAGGCTTTACTCAGATAGGAGGTTATAATATAGATTATATAACTTATATATATAGCCTCCTAGTTCTTATTTTAGAACTGGATTCCTAGGAGGTATAAGTACTTATTAGGTTAACTTCTTATTCCTCTTAGGTATTTCTATCTTATCTACCTTAATTATATAGGTTATACTTCTTTCTTAGGGTATTTATAGTATTAGTACTATATATCCTTAAGACTTCCTATATTACTCCTATAATTAGAATACTTAGGAGTTTAAATTAAAGGTATTTATAAGAAACTATTAATTATTTAGTTATTCCAGTAGGTCCTCCAGTTCCTATATATTATTAAGAGTTACTTTAGATATATTATTTATAGGGCTAGTATATATACTACTATATTATAGAATATATTTTAACTCCTTAGTAATACTATTATTTAGAAGTATAAACTTTTCTATTAACTAGTCCCTGAAGTTATATATAAACTTACCTAGTAAATTATTACTATATAGCTTAGTATATTTATAGCAGTATATATAATATACTATATATATATTAGTAAGTTCTTAGGTAGTTATCTAGACTGCTAAGATTAGGTAGTTTATTTAGTTAATATTATTTATATAGATCTTTATTAGTCTAGTTATATTAAAGACCTCTTCTGTTTTATTATAGTTAAAGGGGGTTAGTATAGGTATAGTTTATACTAATAGTACTATTATACTTACTTAGGAGGTAGGTTCTAAAGTATATATATATTTTTATAATAGGGGAGTATAGGGTTTTACTCTTATTTAAAGAACTAGGGTCTCTATTTAGAAGGATTCTAATAGATTATAGAAAATAGAGTAATAGTAAGAGAGAAATATAAGGAATTATCTTATTTCCTTCTAGAGTTAGAAAAGGGAGAGTATTCTATAAGGGCGAACTCTTAAGATTAGATAGTTAAGAAAGGAAGTAATCTTATTAATTACTCCTATCTATATTAATAGGGAGGTATATATAATATAATACTCTTTAGAGGTATTTCTAGTACTAATAGTATTATTAGAGAAATAAGTAATCTCTAAAGTAACTATTTAGAGTATATAAAAGATAATAGTATTATTATATTATATATTATATATAGTTCTATAGTATAGGATTAGTATTTATAGGAGGACTATATTTCCCTAAGTACTTAGAAAATCCTATTTCTTCTTCTTTACTAATCTGTAGCTGCTATATAACTACTGATTAGTATTAGAAGGCTTTTCTAAAGTATATACTATAGAGTAGATAGGTTAAAAGTAATTAATTAAGTTATTATTCTAGCTATAGAAGTAAACTGGTTATAAATATAGTTCTAGAGTAGTTCTAACTAAGCGAACTACTCTGTTTCTAGCTTCTAGCTAGTAACTACTAGTTAGTAGTATTTAGTATACTAATAATAGTAATAATTAAATCTAATTATTTTATTTATAATTAATATATAAAATCTTCTATAGAACTTATTTCTTTATATAGAATAAAATATTTATATTTTATAAATCTATTAATAATAATTAGAATATTATTATATTATATTTCTATTATTAGTTCTATTAATAATAATAGCTTAATAATATAATTAAAGAATATTAATTATTATAGTTATTTTAATACTTATACTAGTTTTAGTTCTTTATAGAGTTTATATCTTATAGACTTAATTTATATATAAGTATTATATTTTAAAACTATAGTTTATATATCTTTTTATAAATTAGAGTAATTATAATATTATTTTATTCTATTAAGTATTTTCTTAATTTCTTAATATTCTAAGAGTAGATATTTATATATTTCTTTAATAAATACTATTCTTACTTCTTATTATAATTTTCCTATATCTAGTATAATATCTATCTGAATCTTAGTATATATTATTTCTTATATTATAATATCTAAAGTTTTTTATACTAAGTATTCTTTATTATTTATAATAAATAGTTATTTATTTATTTTAGAAACTATTTATTTATATTTAGATTTCTAGTTAAGAGTATTAGTTCTTCTATTTTCTAATTCTTTTTAATATATAATTTTATAATTAAATTTAGATAAATACTTAGTATAATATATTTATCTTCTATTAAGTTATTAAATAGTAATAAAATATTAAATATTCTTATAGTCTATATATATTTTAACTTTATATTATATCTCTAGATAGTAGTATTTAAATTCTTTAAATATATATATAATAGCTATAAATTTCTTATTATAGATAAGATAATTAAGTTCTATATTATATAGTTTCTTTAAAAAGATAATAATAGAGTTTTATACTCTATTATTATCTTTTTAATTAAGTTATATACTAATTATAAAGTTTAAAATATTAGTTTTAAGTTCTATTTTCTTTATAGAATTAAATATTTATAATATAAATGTCAGGGGCAAGGGTCGGTTCAAGGGAGTGAAGGGGTCACAAGTGCATCGCAGGAGCCTAGCAGCAGTCTAATCTGCTGTTAGGGGTCTCCTCGTGGTTACATTAATTGCTGAAGCTCTCTATCTTCTCCCGCAACACCCTTCCAAGGGATAAGGCGCGGGGTCAGACCTCTGGTCACGTGCTTTATCAGGTGACCTGTCAGTTGACTACTGACAATAAATTCTAAAAGTATTTAGTTCTTAATTTTATTAAATACTTATTATTATTTATTATTCTATTAAAATCCTATTCTCTTTTTTATAATATTATATAAAAATATAATAATTTTCCTATAATTCTTAATAAATTATTAGTAATAATTAGTAAATCTAAGGAAAGTTTATACTTTCTTAATAATCTTTAGTATTTTCTAGTTCTTAATTATAATAATTTTACTTTATTCTATTTATATTTTATTTAATTAAATAATATATTTAACTTCTTATATATAGAAATAGCTTTTCTCTAGTTCTATAAAAAGATTAGTTTTTTTTAACTTTTCTAAGACTTAGTATATATATATTTTTATATATTTCTAGATTATTAAAATATATTAGAATATTATTAAGATAAATAACTATAAAAATATTAAAATACTTCTATAGTATTTAATTAATTATTTATTAGAATATTATAAATATATTTATTAGTTTAAAGAGTATAATAAAATATTTATAGAAATTAAACTTTATTTTAAATACTATTTTCTATTTATCTTCTTTCTTAATTTATATTAAATTATAAGCTCTCTTTAGATCTAATATAATAAATTACTATTTACTCTATAGCTAATCTCTAAGTTTAGTAATTAATAATAAGAGTATTCTATTTTTATATATAATTTTATTTAGCTATTTATAGTTAATAACTAAATAGAGTTTATTATTTTTCTTTAATAATAGAGATTTTATAATTCTACTAATTATATTTTAATAGCTCTATTTTAAGTTCTTTTATAAATAGTATTTTCTTAAATTAATTATATTCCTATAAAATATTCTTAAATTATTCTTTTTCCTTTAAATATTTTTTTATTAATATTTATACTAAGTATTACTTTCTTTATTTTATTAAGCTTTCTATTTATTATTTATTTAGCTCTATTTCTTAATTCTAATATTAAATAGTTCTATAAATAGTTTTTCTATTTCTTTTTACTATTAATTATATTTAGCTTTACATTCTTATTATTATTCTTTTATTAGTTATTCCTAATTAATTAATATTAAAAATATATCTAAGGATTATTCTTATTTCTATATCTATTCTAAAATTTATATTATTTATCTTAGTTCTTATTAGAATAAATTCTTTATTATATTTAGATTATAATACTATTAAGACTATAACTACTATATTTATTTATTATTATAAGTTATTATTTTTACTATTTATATTAAGAACTTAAGCCTAGTAGGAGACTAGATTAGATCTAATAAGAGATAACTATAATAAGTAAGATCTCTAATTAGTATACTATAGTACTATATAAGAGAAGAGAAAGAGTAATAAGAAGAAACTTACTTTTTTTCTCCTTAAAAATATAAACTCTAAAGTAGATATCTATCTATAGCTACTAGAGAGCTAGTTTATTATAATTTATATTCTTTATAATAAACTTTAATATATTAGAAATTTCTAATTATAAAGAGAGAATATTAATATCTAGCTTAAACTCTCTTTTACCTACTAGAGAACTCTATATAGAAATAGTAAATCTTTAGAATAGAGTTAATACTTAGATTAAATAATTATAGATATAATAGATTAATATAAAATTATTATTTAAAAGGTTTCTATAAGTATAAATCTAGTTCTAATTATAGATTATTTAGAACTAACTATTAATTTCTATTAAGATTTACCCTATAGATTATAGGGTAGATTAAGATTATCCTATATTAATTAATTAAATAATATATAATTAGTATAGGGTAAGGGGGAATAAAATAACTTACTTAGGGCTCTCTAAAGCTGGGAGCCCTCTAAAGCTACTAGCCTAACCTACTATAGCTACCTATTAGAGTAATTATATTAGCAGTTATAACTGCTATAATAGCTGCTATAGTATCTATACTAGTAATCCTATATTATACTGAAGCAGCTGTATTAGCAGACTTTATATCTACTACAGTACTTATATTAGCAGATCTTATATCTACTGTATAAGAACCTTAGTACTTAGTTTAATAAACCTTATAACTACTATAGCAGCTATATTAGCAGACTTTATATCCGCTATAGTATCTGTATTAGCAGCCTTATATCCCTCTATATAAGAACCTTATAGTAGTTATAAGCCTGTATTATAGAAGGTAATATATTATCTTTAGGGTCTTTATAGTCTAGAAATACCTATAAGTACAGAGCTTCCTCCCTGCTAGATAGAGATTCTATAAGTTACTAATATACTCTTTTATCTACCCTATAGTCTATCTTTCTTAGCTACCCTGTAGCTAATAGAGCTTTATTTTCTCTTATAGAGCCTGTACCTTCTACTATATCTTTTTAAATAATCCTTCTCTAGTATTTCAGAGCCTACC